>VWYI01014733.1:127515-196814 GCA_013399455.1 Anthoscopus minutus | reverse complement strand
GTGCGGCTGCTCCGCCAGGCTCCGCCAGGGGGCGCGGCGGCTGCAGCGCCGCGCGGGGCAAGCGGCGTCCCCCGCGAAGGGAGTGGAAGGGTCGTGAGCGGCGTTGTGGAAAATTCTGGGATTTGGGGTTTTTGAGGCGTGTTTTCGGTTGGGTGGTTGGTTGTTTTTACTAATTACAGAGCTCGAAATTCTTTATGCTTCTAAAAAAGGTATGCAGCCGCCCCGTCCGGCGCATACATCGCCACGGTCTGACCCCGCTCCGACCCCAGCGCCCGCCTCGGACTCTTTTTTTTTTTCCCGAATTTCCCAGTTTTCGGGCCAGCCCCGCGGATCTCGCAGGGACACTGCGGAACAGCCAGCGCCGGCACTGCGTTCCCGCACGTGCTGCTTCCCTGTGCCCGTGCCCGGTGACAGCGAGCCGGGGGTGCCGAGGGATTGTCCCCTCCCGCTGTCCCCTCCCGCTGTCCCCCCGTCCTGCCCGCAGAGCCGTGTCCACCCTTCCCAGGATCCCGGCCACAGATGGGGAAGGGGCCGGAGAGGCTGCCAGGACTCGCCCCGGCCAGGAACGGGTGGAGAAGTGCTGGGAAGGGGCCGTGGCTCCGGTGGGAATGTCACAGGATCAGGATTTCCTCCAGACAGCACCGATATAGACAGGGCACGAACCCACGGCTGTGCCCTGGAGAAGTCAGGCCTTGGTTCAGCCCATCTTTTTTTGGGAAAGGCTTGGCTGAATCCACTGGAGCCCAAACTGCCCCGCTGAAAGTCCCAGGCACAAAATCCTGCTGTACACCCTGACATGGGTGTTGTGCCCAGATGCACGGGAGGAACAGCAGGAATGATGCTCTGAAGGAATGCCTTCCAGGAAAACACACCTTGAAACCAATTTGCTTTAGAGAAAGATCCACAAAATTTATTACAGTGCATTAAGGGGCAACTTGTTGGTTTTGGAAAGAGAATTAAAACACTCTGGTGTGGGTGGAGGATGGAGATTGAAGCCCTTGGGTCCCCTGCCATGAATCAGTGCCCTGTGGGGGACCTCACCAACGCCATCACCTGCAATTAGGGCTGGGCAGATCCGTGTGGATAAATCGGAGCCAGGGAATAATCAGGGTCCATTGAGGAGATTAGACACGGAGCACAAGCTGCCCAGCAAACACCCAGCTGGCAGATCCTTGGGTGCTCCGTGGGTAGCAGCTCCAGAACACAGAGGAGTGAAAGAAAAGGAAACGGAAGGCGTAAAAGTGAAATAAATAATTTGGAGCAGGATAAATGGGAGGGGACTGTTCATGCACTGCAGAACCCATTCTGGAATCCTCTTGCTGTCTGGAGCTGCCCAACCTCAGTCCACAGGGACAGCATGGGAGCAACCCCCTGTCAGACCCCCCATGTCACACAGATCAGTGTTTGTCACATCAGGCACTGGTCTCTGCCCTCTGGGACCAGGGACAGGAGCCAAGGGAACAGCTGGAGCTGTGCCAGGGCAGTTTAGGTGGGGTACCAGGGAAAGGTTCTTCCCCCTGAGGGGTACTGAGCACTGAAAAGGCTCCCCAGGAATGGTCATAGCCCCAAGGCTGCCAGAGCTCCAGGAGCATTTGAACAGCACAGGGTGGGATTGTTGGGGTGTCCTGTGCAGGGCCAGGAGCCACACTGATGATCTCTATGGGTCCCAGCTCAGGATAATCCATAATTCTATGATGTAGTGAGACCTCATAGGTCCATTATGGGACTGAGAACTTCCTTTTCATCCCTTTCCCTGATAAGAAGCCATCAGACTTAGCACTTGTCATCTCCAAAGCACTTTACAACCATTAACTCCTTAATCCTCACTCCCCTGGGAAGGGTAAGCATCCCCCTGGCTCACAAACCTCCTGAGCTCCAAAGCTGCTCCTTAATTTTGAATGTGCCCAAATGGAGCTCCCAAAGCAGTGGAGGGATTGCGGCACAGAATGGTTCTTAGCCCCATTTCCAGACCTGCTGACGCCTGAGATCCCACAGGAGCTGAGGACTCCTGAGCCCAGGCTTTGCTGGGATGCAAATTACCACTAATGCTCAGATTAGAGCCTTTCCCAGCAGTTGGTTCTGCCCATTCCATGGAAATGCCTGGCTGGTAAAGAAAGGGCTCAGTGTCACCAGGACTTTTCCAGCTTGGGAACACTCCCAGCCTCCCTGGCCAGGCTGGAAAACCAGGCCTGGTCCATAGAGTGAGAAAAGCATTCCTGCTGGGTGACAACAATTCCGTGTCATCTGAGGGAGAAATGCAGGAGTGACACCACTCGAGCCAGGACATGACCAGGTCCCGTTGCCACCTGTTGGGAGGTGAAACAACCAGTTCTGTGTTTACACCTGGGAAGGTTCTTTCCTGTTAGTCACCAGCTGTGACTGAGGCACGGACAGTTCCCCTTGAGCTCCATCCAGGGCAGCCCAGGAGCTCCCAACGGCTTCTCCCAACAGCTGGGTTTGGAACCACAGCAGAAACAATTGTTCCTCCTGCCCAGGGTGTTCCAGAGCAGAGTGAACTGGTGGACACACGAATGTGACATCCCAGTCTGAGAACAAACAAAGGGCAAGGCAAGAAGCTCCTTTCCTGCAGCAGTCCCTCACCCAGCTCCATGGAAGCAGAATATGGAGTGATTTCTTTCTGGTTCTAGTCAGATTATCTGATGTGAGCCGATGCCAGTAAAAACTGGGATTTCCTGTCACCAACCTCCCTCTGCTCTATTGACTTTTCCTTGCTTCAGGCACACCTTATGGATTTATTCCTCATTCCCCAGCAGATGGGATCCAGCTGGATTCAAGGGCATCTCCCCCACTCCTCTAGAGAAGGAGCATCCCAACACTCAGGACAGGGCAGGAGGAAGATGAGGACAATGACACAGAGACCTGAACAGTGAGCAGAGCCTTTCCCAGCCCTCAGAGCCAGCAGGGACCCACTGATTTCACAAGAGGAAACTCCACCTCGGGGCAGCACCGAGGGCACTGGGAGTTTGGCCTTAGGAAGCCAGGAGTGAATGTTGCAGCCACGAGGCAGAGCAGTAGGAGCAGTGCTGGGAGAGATTTATGGCTCCTGGGCGTGAGCTGGGACCTCCCCTCTGGCAGCCCCGAGGTCTGAGCACTCCCTTGCACTGCCAAGTGCTGCTCCCTCCACAGCTGTGGAGGACTTCCCTTTTCCTGGTATTTCACCCATGTTACATCCACTCTGGAATAGGCACTAATTTCAATCCCAGACAGATACAAACACCACAAAAAAGGCAGGAATTTTTTGTTGTCCCTGACTCTGATGAGGTCCCTGCACAGCAGATTTATCTGTCACTTACTTGGGCACAACCTGTCCGAGGGATCCAAGGCCAGTCCCTGGCTCAGGGGTGATGTTCTGTCCCTGCTCCCCACATCTTGCCCTCTGCCTGCAGATCTGATGCCAACATGGCTCAACCACCTCTTGGCCCCAGTGTTTTGTTCAAAGGTGCTAAATTTGGTTACCACACCTCTGCTGCCATCTCCACTATCAGCAAGGAATAAATAGTTTTAGACATGGAATAAATATTAAGTTGGCTTCACTATCTCTGCCTCAGCTCTTGTTGCCTCCTCCCAGACAGCCAGGGAGCCTCGAGCACCATGGTGGAGCCTTCAGGATTACAGGGTGTTCCCACCATGGAGCTGTGCAGATGCTGCCAGGGCCTCCTTGGTGGCTCTGACACAAAAGGCTGGGCTCAGCAGCTGCTGAAAACATCTGGCTTTAATTCTTCCTTAAAGCCACGACTTTCATTTGGCCACCAAACCACTTCCCTTTCATCTCTCCAGAGGACCAACCCTACGGCAGAGCTGACTGCCTGTCCTTACCCTGCATTATCCTGCAGGAAGAAGGTCCCAGAAAATCCAGGGCTGTGCTTCTTACAGGGGAGAGATCTTGGAGAGGGCAGCACCTCCAAACTGACAAGTTTCTGCTCTTTTCTCACCGTGGAGTTCCTTTAAAGTCATTTTGAGGCGCACATTTCTCCATCAGCGAGGTTCAAAGGGGCTCAGAGTTCAGCTTAGACCTGATTGCCCCTTAATTCCCTGGGCTGAGAACCCAAACTTTAAGAATCAACAGATGTGGCATGTTGTGCTGAGCAGGCCAAAGCATGTCCTGGGCTGTGCCTTGTCCAGGGAGAAACTGTCTGTTTGGAAATCCCTTTAATTGAGGGTGCTGAAGGTTTGTGGCTGAGCTGGCAGGCTGGGAAGAAGGCTGGGAAAAGGCCTGGCAGGATCAGAAACACCAGCAGTGGCAGTTTCCTCAACAACACTTGGCTGATAATTCTGCTATCAATAAATGATTACCCAAGCAGGGAGATGATGTTTTGAATACTCAGGGTGTTTTTGTGCAGCAGAAGAGGCCTGGAGTGAGAACGTTGGAGGTTGGAGAGATCAGCTGCCATCACATGATCCCGTGACGCTGGTAACCACAGCAAAGTTTTATCCAAAGCCAGGGAGACTCTTGGCTCTGCTTCTGGGCCTGAGCTCAGCAGAGATTGTGCCATTGTATTTTCACAAATTTCCATCGGTGCTGAAGTAACTGATTGGATTTTCCAGGCAAAACTGAGTGTGGGAGAGGTGCCTTGGGCAGCTCAGAGCCACCATGGGTCTGATCCCAACATGCCAGGCAAACCCATGGAGCTCCAGCCCTGAGCAATCAGTCTCCTGTGGCAGACTGACTACACCCAAAGCCTTGGCAGGGCTGGAGTGTAGAAACTGTGCTATAATTTCAAATAAACCAGCTCTTCCTCTCTGCCTCCTGCCCTGCTGCTGGGCCACACTCTTCAAACCACCACAGGTTTGAATACCTTTTCATTTAACACCATCAAATAAAACAATCCGAGCAGGGGACACAGGACAACAACAGGCTCACATGGATTCTCAGCTGCCTGCCAGGAGCACAGACCTGCTGTGGAGCACCAGCTGGGTGCTGCTACACAGGGTGGGGGCACTTTTCTGTAGCTCAAGTGAGTCTTTTGGTACCCAGGATTTTCCCTTCTTGCTACACTGTATTCCAGCCAGGAAATCCTCCAGGCCATCCAGGCATCCGGAGCTGATCTCCAGTGGTACATTCAGGAGAGCTCAGGTGTCCCTGTTCCACCTTCTCATCACTCCAGCCAGGTCAAAGACTTCCTGGCAGAGAGGAGGAGCGAGTGAATCAGCAGGAAAGGGCAGGAGCAGGAAATGCAGCTGCCAGGCTGGCCCAGCATGGCTCCTCCTGGACCTTGGACAGATAGAGCTGGCCAGGAGTTAATGTTTAACTCCTCCAAAGGCCTCGGCTCAGCAAAAGGCCCTGGAGACACCAGGGACATCCTGCTTGGCCAGGAGCTGTGCAGGGATGGTCCCTCAGGGCTGCACTTGTGCTTTAAAGGCAGTTAAGTCAAAAGGCAAAAAAGTCCAAAGGGCCTCACAACATCCGATAAGCACCAGAAAAGAGATGGATAAATGACATTAATGGCATGACTTAGTTCATCTGGGCAGGCCTGCCCTGCCCTGGGCACACCAGTTCCCACACCATCAATTAGGAAAAGCTCTTGTGTTGTTTGCAATATGTTGTTACCAAAGATGTTGGCAAAGCCACAGGACTTCCTGCTCTCCCTTCTTTCTCCATCTCTCATTCCTCTTCCCAAGGGCATTTAAATCCAAGCATGACAGTCTTGGCTAAAAAGGAGCACATAGTGCCCCAGGGGCAGGGCAGGACCCCAGGCATAAATCCCAGTTTAGGTTACTCAACTCAGCAGGGTTTTTTTTCTCCTGTTCCTCACTTCACCCTTATAAAGTGGGAATGGTGCTTCCTGAATTCCCAACACTGCCAGAGTAATGTCTGAGGGTTCATTAGGAAGATCTGAAAACACTGGATGAGTGGCTGAGGACCAGGAACTCAGATTTTCCTGCTCCTTCAGCCGGGATGCCAAGGATAGCCAGGAGCTGCCAGGAAAGGGCTCAGCAGTTCTGCCTCCATCCTACAGGGAACACACATCCTGGGATTAATCCATCCATCCTGTTCTTTTGTGGCCTTTGCAATAACCTGACATGGGTGGGGAGGAATCAGTTGTGTTCAGCAGGTGGATCCAATGTCTCTCCCATTCCCCCAAGGCTGAGGAAGAAAGGATTCTGTAACCCAAGAAGAAGCAACATCTCTGACTGTCCAGGAATAAAAGAGTCTCAGTGAGCAGCTCCTGGCTAAAGTTACCTGCAGGCAGAAAGGGGAGAGCTCAGGGAACAGCTCAGGCTGTCCCACCAGAACCACAGGTGTGCAGCCCTGCCTTAGCAAAGCTATGCCACAGGAGTTTCATGATGGTGTTTTTTCTGTTGCCTTGGCTTTATCACAAAGCAAAAAGGGAATGTACAGACTGACAGAGTGTGTTTGGAAATGGAAATAAAATTCCAGTTTAATCACTGATTAAACAAACCAGTGGTGCTGTTGGGAGGGGTCATTTGGAGTTTATGGATTGGGTGGGGACCTCAAAACCAAAAAAATGCCATGAGGGTGTCCCAGGCTTTTCTGGGGGTTTCTTCAGCTGCTGCCTCACCCTTTCTGCTGGTGCTGGGCCTGGGCTGTGGGCAGCTCAGAAGCCCCAACACTCAAAGTCAGTGCTGGCTCCTCAGGAAATGCAGCCATGCCCCAAGCGAGACTCAGGTGAAACACCAGAAAGGGAGGGGTGAAGAGAGAAAATGTTCCTTTGGATTCTCCCCTCTGGCATAAATCTACCAGAGTGACCCCATTCTGCGGCTCCAAGAGTGACTCCAGGAAAGATGTCCCTGGAAAGCAAGAGGCACTACCAACAGATTAATGATTACACCTGGGGTTGTTTCCCCTGAGAATCGTTCCTATCTCATTGACTCATCAACCTGCAATTCACCACCTTTCACCAAAGCACCAGAAACCCCATTTTAGGTCAATGCTGAGCTCAGAGCCCTCAGCTGCAACTGGGGAATGAGATCAGAGCTCAGAGCCCACAGCTGCACCTCAGGAATGAGATCACAGCACTGTCAGTGCCAGTTCTCTGCAGGCTGGTGGGTCCCTTCCAGCACAGGAGATTCCACAATTCCCTGATTCTGTGACACGTTCCCTGCTCACACACTTGCCCAAACAGCTTCTCCTGCTGCCACCCGAGCTGGGTCTGTGCTGGAGACCTTGTGGTCCAACCCAGGAGGATGTTTCTAAAACCCTACATTAAACTCTGGGAACGTCACACACAATTAATTAAGGCAAGACAGCGTTTCCTAAATGCTGCTTTCCTCCTCCTCACGGCCCATCCCATGCACTCTGTGAGGTGCCTCACGTTCTGGCATGGCCTCATTTGGACACTAATCCTACAGCAGATCCCTCTGGCACATGGAGCTCTCATGGAGCCAGCATGGGCACAGAGGCTGAGGCTTTACACTGTCTTTGATGCACAGTCTGACCTTTTGTCCATGTTATTCTTCCTCCCTGATTCCAATCAGCAGTTTGTGGGCTGCTGTAATGCAAGCAGTAAGATCCATTCTTTCATCCTTGATATATGAATAATTAAACTTCCAGGTACTACTGCAGTGTATCCTGTATTCCCAACATTTCCAAAGATAGGATTCCATCCTATGTAACCTCAAAATTCTCCCTCTGTCTATTTGAAAATCTGTAAGTCTATTGGAATGCTGGTTTTCCATAAAACCCTGAGTCAAAGCACATCACTGCAGCATTCTGGATGAGGCTGCACATTGGAAAAGCAGGGATGGTTTGCCAAAAGTACCTCAAACATTGGTATCTGGATTGTGATTTGAGGTGCCCTGTGGTGTTCCTGTCACCAGGAAAAGGGGGGATGCCAGTCCAGAAGGTGCAAGTAATTCCTGTGCTGGCCAACTGTGCGCTGATCTATTGAATCCTGGAATGGTTTGGGTTGGAAG
Organism: Anthoscopus minutus; assembly: GCA_013399455.1. Lineage (NCBI taxonomy): Eukaryota > Metazoa > Chordata > Aves > Passeriformes > Paridae > Anthoscopus > Anthoscopus minutus. Next base: position 188,918 of record VWYI01014733.1, on the reverse strand, counting down.
GGACCTTAAAGCCCATCTCATTCCAGCCCTGCCATGGCAGGGACACCTTCCACTATCCCTGGTTGCTCCAAGCCCCGCCCAGGCCAGGTTGGATGGACCTGCCTCCATCCCACCAGGATCCAACCACAGGAGCTGTAATTTACAGTGTGTGCATTTTCTGGGCCATAATTCAGACTTCTTAGTGGAATGACTAGATTTCACATGTCAGTGCTGAGACTGTCATAAAAGTAACAACAAGAAATTAATTTAATTAGTCACTTCCTGTCTTAATGGCTGCTGCTCTGCAAGCAGTTCCCAAGGAATTTGGGACAGCTCAAAATTTGGAACAACATCAACATCCAAGACCTGCAGTTGGGAAAGGAGCTGGAGCACCAAATATATAGTTTTGTTTCTTTTTTAACTCAGGAATTTGGTACTTGACACATTAGGAAGAATAACAAGGAAAGAAATAGAAACATCTAAAGAAACAAAATGAATTGTTCAGACAAATCCCTTGAGGAGTTGCAAGGCTGGCCAGGAGCAGCACTGGTGTCCTGCTAAGGAACACAGGGATGTTCTAAATCTCAGGAATGCCGAGTGTCTCATTTGGCTGCTGAAGCCAGTTTTTCTTTTTTTCCAAACAAATCAAGGCTGCAGGAGACCCAAACACCCGGCACGGGTACAGCTTCCCCCAGCACAGCCCCTCCTGAGCCCTCGGGAGCCACGGCGGGGTAGAGCCCCAGCTCCGAGACCCCTCATTCCACTCTCGCTCTGCCGGGTTTGGGGAGCACCTGCGGCCAAAGGCCACAAGAAAAGGGCACAGAGCCAGGCGAGGGGGACAGGACCAGGCAAGGGGACAGAGCCAAACCAGGGGCGTGTCCCGTTGGGGCGTGGTCAGGGGCGTGGCCGCGCAGTCGGGGCCGGGGCCAATGGGGCCGGGGCGTGGCCGGGGCGTGGCCGAGCCGCTGCCGGTTGTGCGGCGGGCGCGGAGGTGCAGTCGCCGGTTCGGCCGGGACAGGTGCGTTGGGACCCGTTGTTTCAGCTGCCACAGGTGCGGTGGAGTGTCCCTGGTTCCGCCGGGACAGGTACGTGGGGCGGGGCGGGGAGATGAGACGCAGGTGCGGGAGGATCTGCCGGCTGGGCCGGGACAGGTGTGCCGGGACCCGCCGGTTGAGCCGGGACAGGTGCGGTGGGACCTGTCCCCTCCCGGCTGGGCCGGGATAAGAGCGCGGGGCGGGGGTCGGGACTGCTGGCACTTTCCCTCTGATAGCGAAGCCACCCGGAGCCGGACCAGGCGCGGAGGTTCGGCCGAGCGCTGGGCCGCGGGTGAGTCCGAGCTGTGCGGGGCGAGCCCGGGTTCCTCTCCGCTCATCCGTGCCCGGTACCGGGGATCGGCGGCAGAGCCCCGTTCTGCTGCCCCGCCCGGCTCGGGGCTGGGACCGTCCGGAAAAGCCGGGCCGGGGGCTCGTGGCTCCCGGGGCCGCGCCCTCCGCAGCCTCCGGCGGGTTCGGGCCGGGCTGGTGCCCGCGGGTGGCCCGTCCCTGTGGCCGCGTGTAATGAATGGCCCACTTCCACTCTGGGCAAGTGTTATCAGTTTTTCTTTTAGGATCTTTTCAGCCAGAGGGATTTCTATTCTGCTGTTATACTCTTGGGTGAAGTTTTGGAGGTTATTGAAGCGTTGTGCTAGATTGTGGCTCAATTGCAGCCCTTCCCTAACGTCTGGTGCACCTCTGGCATCCATGTCTCCCTCTCTACCTTCTCTGGACTCACTTCCACAGAACCTGCCTCCACTGCAGCATGCAGAACATTCATAGTCTTGTTTAAATCTTCATATGAATTTTCTGAAATGACTCTGAATTAACCATTCAGAAGGAACAGTAAAGAAAGCCCAGAGATACGTGAACATGCCAAAACTGTAAGTGAATGAGAAACTGCTAAGAATGTGGAATGGCATAAAAATGTGGGAGCACAAGTTTCAAGGCATGTCAGGGTTCTGTTTCATGTCATTTCTAGTGACTGAGATTCCAGGTAGGCTGCTTCTCTTTCCAGCTGAATGTCCCAGCAGCATGTACTGACTTTATAAAGAGATTTTTGCCCAAACAGGCCAGGTTAACTCAATGTACCTGTGGCTTTGATAGAGAATGGCAGCGAAACAGGAAAAACTCCATAGGGAGAAGATGCAGCCCTGAACAGGGCTGGTTGGAGATGCAGTGGGATGCTCAGGCATCCAAACCAGGGTTATTTTCTGAACAATTACATTCAGTTTTGTTTTTCAGTGTTTTACTGAACTGTTCCTTCCGTGTGTCAATGAGCACCTGTTCCCTGTGCCAGGGGAGCTCTGATGAATGCCCCGCTCCTGTTTCCTGAGCACAGCTGACTCTGCTCTCTGAAAGGGCATTTAAATTGCAGTGGGGCCTCAGGTGAGCTCCCTTTGGCTCAAGATTAGTCATAAAACAAAGTTCAACCTGTGGCATGACATAGCTCATTCAGCATTGGTCTTTAACACAGACAGAACTGTTTTTATGGGATTTTTCCGGCAGCAAATTCTATCTGTAATCTCTCTGTGTGTATTCTAAAGCTCCTGGGGACTGCATCCTGCAATCACAGGAATACTGGGTTTATTTGTGTATGCAATATGATTCTTAAAAAGAGAGAAGATGGAAATGAGATCCTTTGTCTTTGTGGGTGGTGATTTATGCTGTTGTCAAAGGCCGGTCAAATGCAGAGCACTCTCCTCTCAGTGCAGCCTGGATCAAGGTTTACAGGGGACTTGGTGATGTAGAAAGTGTTCAAAAAGGCAGGAATTCCAGAAAGGAGCCCCAGTTTGGGTTTCTCTTGCTCGTTGGAAGAGGCTCTGTGTGCCTCTCAGGTAGCTGCACCTGGAAAGCCAACATTGATAAGTGGTTTCAGTGTGTTTCAACATCCCCACAAAACCAGAGTCCCTTGTTGGCAGCGATGGTTCAACCTGCGTGTCTGAAAACTGTTCTGATAAAACACCTCCTTGTCCTCTCCAGGACATCAGAGGAATTATGGAATGGGAGAGAAAGGCCCATTCTTCCTGACTGCATCTCCCAGGACAGAGATGTGTTCACATGCCACCTGTTCTGTGTCCAGGCAGGGAACAGCACTGCAGAGGCTTCTCTGCTCCCAGGGCTCTCATTCCAGCACTGGGAGCTGCCACACTCTGCCTGTGACCCTGAGCTCTCCTGGACTGAGATGCTGCAGAATCCCACACCTGTCATTTCTGAGCAGGTGCATTCCATACCTGTGAGGATTTCAGAAATGTTTTTTTCTCCCTTTGATTGCCTGTTTATGCCACCTTGTCTGGAAGTGTTTCTGTTTGTGACCAGGCAGGCCTGGACTCACACTGGATCCAGTTCCGTGACTGTGCAAATCCGTTAAAGGAATTAATGGAAAATACAAGAAAGAGCTCAGCCTGCCTGGAATTGGCATTGCAGGGTCAGTTTGTGCCCTTGCCACAGGCATTGTGTGACATGGGACTAGGGATAAAAGAAAAGAGGAAAAAAGGAAAGGCGTTGCCCTACAGGCTTTATTTTTGTCTTATCAGAGAATGCTTTAAATTAATCTCCCCTCCTTTCCTCCTCCACAAAAGAAAACTATGTAAAAAATAAATCTGATATAGTCTTGTTGGCTTCTGTGGTGAAAAGCTGGACAAAATCTCCTCCCATTTCCAGCGGCATGGGGTGGTTGGAGCTGTTCTTTAGGTAATTCATACTATTTAACTGATATTTTGGTAACTACTGTAACAGGAGGGGCACAGCTGCCTCCATGAACACCAGACTTGTTTGAGCTCACAGAGGAAACGCTGCTGTGCTGAGAGTGAACACAAGAGTGAATGAAAAATGTTTGTATAGTAATTACATCCTCTTAGTTTCGTAACTCAAACCCTCTTAGAGAAATGCCAGCACATTTGGTTTGAAACCAAACAAGTGAGGGCACTTTGGGGCTTCCTGGAGTTCCTGTGTGTGTTTGTGACACAGGAGTGTCACACTGGCATGCTCTGGTCACAGCTCTGTGTTCACAGCTCCCCATTGTGCCTGTGGCTTTATCAGGGCACCATCTCAATGGCATCTACAGAGGAAATTATAATTGTCATCTGCTGCCTTTTTTAAGTCAGTTGATGGACAAGATCCTGAGGGGTTAGGATTGGTGGCACTGGGCTGCTGGCAGCACCTGAGTAGGGATGCAAGAACAAATAATTTTGTGGGATTTCTTTTCTGCTCACAGTTCCTATTGCTGACACTGTTTCTTCTTCCTGAGCAGGGATTTGGGGAGATAAGATGGAGACTTCCCCATTCAGTAGAAGGCAATGGACCTCCCAGTCTTTGAAAATCACTGCAAAAGAGCTTTCCCTGGTCAACAAGAACAAGTCCTCAGCCCTTGCAGAGAGGTTCTCCAAGTAAGTGCTGTGGGGCTGGGGAGCACCAGCTGTGGGTGTCAGTGACAGCTGGCACCTGGGGCAGGGCCTGCTGCACTCACAGGTGCTGTGCCCTGCACAGACACCCCAGCAATCCCACCCTGTGCCTCATTGTCCAAATGCTCCTGGAGTTCTGGCAGCCTTGGGACCATGACCATTCCCTGAGGAGCCTTTTTAGTGCCTGATCACTCTCTGGGGGAAGAACCTTTCCCTGATATCCAGCCTAAACCTCTCCTGGCTTAGGTAGAAAAGTGATATTAAGCTTCTCTTTTCTCTGAGAGACAGATAGAGGGTTACACTCAAACCATAAATATTGTGTACCCTGAGAAAGCTGAGTGGTAGTAACCAATGCATTCCCTGGAAAAGCTTTTATTTCCTTAAGGAATTATATAGGCTTCAGCTGGAGTTTGCAATGGGATTTGAGGAACTGAGTCTCCACTACTGCATTAACAGTGTAACAAAGTTTTGGAGTATTTGGATCTTGAGTGCAGGCAAACTTTATGGGATCTGTAGGACAGGGACAGTTACACACCCACAGCTCCAGAGTTCCTCTGTGGATCTCTGGCCCAGGGAGAAGCTTTTTGCTGCCACCACCTTGTTAAGGTAATTTATTCACTCACTGAAGCTTGATTACAGAACCTGGTCATCTTGCTAAATGTTGATAATCCCTTGAAAAAGGCTTACTGGAAGTAATCCAAACTGCTATTCCTTAATCAAGTAGTGTCCCTCTACATAGGTGGGGTCAGTGCCTTGGAAAAACCCAGCCCCACTCTCTGGCTTTGCCACCCTGATAGGCACAGGGAGGAGTGTGACTTTTAAAGTGCTGTTAATTAAATATTTGTATGTGTAAACATTTTTCTCCATCCCATAGAATCAGTTTTGTCAGGTTACAGACACAAAATGCAACAGCAGAGATTCAAAAAGTGCCCCATGCTGGGCTGACTCACAGAGCAAGGGCTGAGACTCCTCAGTTGTTGTCTGCTTTCCAGGTGCTACTTTCATCTGTGTTCCCTCTGTATCTTCTTCCATCTACCCATCCCTTTTCCTCCAGCATCACTTTCTCAGCATGTTGTGTTCAAATCTGGACCCTTTATAGAGCAGAGATGTGGGTTAGTGTATTTGCATGGATTGAAGAGGAACAACAGCCTGTAACACACTCACTGTTGTGTCAAAAGCAGAATTCCATAGATAAGGAAAACAGAAACACCCTTTGCCCAAGCAGACGCTGGGTTCCTGCTGTCTGAAATGCAGAACTCTCCTAAAAATGGCAAAATTTGTCACTGATTTTCATATTGCAAAGGCCAAGTGCAATTCCCTTGTGCAGTGCAGTAACCAGGGAGGACTGTGGAGGGGCTCCCACCGAGTGCAGATTGCTGGGAGTTTCCTACAGCTCCTTTAAAGGACTTTGATTCATGATCCAGGGTGGCTTATCTCCAGAGGGCTGTGATGGCTCAGCTGCCCAGGAGGCAAGTGCTGAATGGGGGCAGCTCCCAGCCCACAGAGTAAAATCCACTGGCACTTAGGGAGATTTTTGGCATGTGCCAAGCTGGAATTTGTTCTGGTTCAGCAGCTGCTGTATAAAGAGCTGAGTTATTCCTGCAAGGGGGTACAGCAGACAGCTGGGTGGCAGAAACAATACAGCTATTCCAAGGTAAACTGTCTCTATTTGGGAATCAGAGTGCTTAGGGAATGAATAGTATTAATGGATGTTATTATTGGAAACTGGATGACTGAAAATGTGTCTGTCACTTGGCTTTGTGTTATTTGCTGCTGTTTGTCCAGCCTCTAGTTTTAGTTGATTTGGGGGGTGCACAGAACCCTTGGTGGGGGAAGGAAAATCTCATCTATCCTCAGGAGCATTCAGTATTCCGGTTAAAACTTGGATTTTGTTTGTTTTTCACTCTCTCAAAGGTATCAGAAAGCTGCTGAAGAAGCCACTGCTGAGAAGAAGAGAAGTGTAAGTGTTTTGTATAAGTGGTTGTTTCCTTGGGAATAAGCACAGCCTGCAATTGGGATGGATCACCTGCATGAATATTGCTGTGACAGTTGATTTTTGGAATATCAAAACTGCTGCTATGCGTCCTACAGAAAACCTGGCTTAGACATAGGGTTTGCTTTTGCTTCATAGTCTGTGCTTTTTCCCAGTGTGCAGGAAAGGAGATTAAGTTTCTTGACCAAAGCTGTGTTGAATCACCAATTCTCTCCTAAGCAAAAGGCAAAATGAGTTAACCACAAGCCAGGAATACCCACCTCCTGTTCTTACCTGGAGGCACTTGTTCGGTCCTTTTCCTTTCTTAATTAAATTTTAAAGTGCTGAAAAAGAGCCTCCAAGCCTCCCTGAAATCCAAAATGTGTCTTTGAGAGCTGTAGGATCTTCTCAGAAGTGACTTCCAGGGCTGCAAATGCTCCTGGATGAGGCAGCACCAACCTTCTTGGCTCTGTTACAGCCCCACTTTCTCTCCTGTAACCTCCATTGCATTCAGGGGTCAGGGAACCTTGGCTGACAGAAGTTGCAAGGCTTTGTCCAGGTCCTCAGGGTAATTTGTATTTTAAAGCACTGCCAGTATTTTCAGGAATAATAGGGAAGTTGCTGCCTTGATTCATGCTTAGGGAGTCACTCTACTGTTTGGGATACAGGTGGGATAAAATGAGCATTCTAAAAATTACTTTTCAGTCCTAAATTTTCTTCACTGCTTGTGAATCTGTCAATCTTGCTGTGATCAGGGAACAGGCAAGTCTCAAGCAGACTTGTTTCAGAAAGTGTGCTGGGATTCCAGAGGTGTTCCAGCAGAAACCTGCCACGCAATTTTCAATATTTCTGTTCCATTATGACACTACTCTTAAAATTTTAACTTTCTTTTCAATACAGTCAGCAACACACTGATTTTTTTTTTTGAACTGTAAGTGGATTCAAGTCAATTTGCAAAGCAGCATTCAAAATGTGACCAGAAGAGTAATAGGGTGAGAGACTTAAATCCTAATATAGCCGCTAATGCCAGTTAATTCCTGTAAGCCTGGCAGCCCTGCTCCACTTGCAATGAGTTTGGAGTGGTCTCCATAAGGGAGAGACAGGAAACATGCAATGGTGGCAGGTATTGGGTTTGAGTGGCTCATATGTGGGCTGGGCTGTTGCTCTGGGGAGAGGGAACTGCTTGGAGCAGCTGGGTGTGAGGTGATGCTGCCCCGGCTGTTGGGGGTGAGTGACTCCTGTGTGCGTCCCCAGCGGTGCTTTCAGTGGGTTGAGTGAAACAGAACACAAATTTACTGGTTATTTTTAAACTGGAGCAGAAGGATGTTTGTTGCGGGTGCTTGGCTTGAGCTTTGGCTCTGTGGTGTAAAATCCAGGGCAGGTCTCTGGGAATTTTAGTGGTGATGTTACCTGAGAGTAGAAGCAGGTAACTTCAAGGATTTAGTGGTTTCTGAGAGCTAATTTGTAGCTTTTGGAAGGCCTGATAGCTGATGTCTTCTGAAGACACAGCAGCATTTGCACACCAGCCATCTCCTATGGCCGCTTGTGCTCCTGTTTCCTTGTTCTAGGACTAGAGACCCTCCTGGTGTGGATTTGAGTCCCATTTCCTTCATTTGTGGATTCAGGTCTTTTGTGTGGCATTTAACTCCTGGGGTTTGACTCCCTTTTGCCTTATAAGGCCATTCCTGTTTGCTCACTTCCTGCCTTACTCCTGATTTTTTTTTCCCCCTCCTTCCTTCCCTATCCTGGATGCTTTCTCCATGTGGCACAGCTGTAACTATTCACAGCTGGCCGGGAGCGGGGATCGGTGCTGAGCTTCCTCCTGCATGGAAAGGAAGTGCTTTGGAGAGCTGCAATTAACTCCTTGCTCTTTGCAGAACACAGAAAACCTGCCCTCTCACTTGACGAGGGGGAATCTGAGCGTGCTGAAGAAGAAGTGGGAGAAAGCGGAGTCTGGGAGGGAAACGGTGCGGAGCAGCTGCGCTGAGGTGAGGCACAAAGTCGGCACCGGCCGTGCCTCTTCGCCATCCCCGGGGGCTGGAGCTGCCCCTGGCCCCGCTGGTGACAGCACAGAGCCCCACAGTCACTGCCGGGACAGTGGCAGCATGGAAAACTGTGTGAGAGAGCCCCGGGACATGGAAAAGCCCGAAGCCAGAGAGAGGTCGGAGTCTCCGGGGAGGATCGAGAAGTACAACGTGCCCCTGACCAAGCTCAAGATGATGTTCGAGAAAGGTGAAGCCCCTCAGCCCAAGGTAAGGATCTGTGCCTCCCAAGCTTGGAGAAACTAAAGCTGCTGCCCCTGCGGCATCAGGAAAATCCCGGGAGGGAGTGGCTCCAGCTATTGACTGTGCAAATATTGTGTTCATTGTTTTAGTGAAAACAGAACATCGTGGTGTTTGTAACTTACTCGAGTCACACGAGTATGTGCAGGATGCTCGGAGTTGTGGCAGCTTGTGACTGCTCGTTGGAGTAAAGTGAATTTGCTTTTGATAGCGTTCAGTGGAAGAGGGAGGAAATAAGTATGGAATTTAAGTTTTGTAAAGTAAGTTGGGATTGTTTGTGTCTCGTGTGAAGATTATGATGAGTTATGCAAATGTGAATTGTATAAAATGTCTAGTAGGTATTTCTGTATTTTTTAACATATGAAAGAGCAAGGAACTGTGTGAAGTGAGCTCAGCAATCAGGACTGTTGCAGTCGCGATAAAGCACTAAGAAGTGAGAGTTTTTGATATCTGTATCGCTATGAGTCGCACAAACACACATTCAGTGAAATACTCCCATCCTTTCCTCGCTCTGCCCTCATCTTTGTGTCTTTCAAAATGCTTCTTATCGGAAAAAAAAAAAATCCTCACGGAGAGAAAGCGAAGCTGAGATGGCCAGAGCAGCTCCTGCTCTCACTAGTTTTGACTTGCAAATGCTCAGGGCTCGCATTTTTCTTCCAACTGCTCATGAAATCTGATCCCGCATGTGGACTGCAGCCGGCGTGTCCCGGGGGGAATTGCTTAACTCCAAAATGAGTTGCATATGCTGGGGACTTGCAACACAGTCCCGAGGCCTCGATGCTGGTGGATTTTCCAGTTTTCTCATAGTTTCCCTCTCCTCCTGGCTTTGTTTTACTGCGGGTGGTTTTCTTGAAGTATTGACTAAAACAAACACATTTTGGACAAAAGTTGTTTCAATATGTAACAATTTAGGGCTCAGAGGAGCAACTCGGTGTTAAAAGGAATTTTGGGTCTGTGTGAAGTAATTTCACAACTCGAATTTTTGGAGTCTTTGTCATGATATGAGAGCTGCCCATGACAGACCTTTCCTGAACTCTTGCTGTAGGATTAATCACTCAGGATTCCCAAGAAATTCTGCAGATGGGCTTCAAGTAACTTTATCTCAGCCTGGGGAATAAATTGTTTTGGAGCTGAGTGAATCTGAAACTGATAGTTTGTCAAGTTTAGCAATTCAAACGCTGTTGAAAACCAACTGAACCCAGTAAACGCCATCCAGGAGGCACAAAACTGGTCGGGTTCGGTTCAAAATCCCTATTCCAAGTTAATCTGTTACTCTTAGGGTAGAAGGGGAAAGGAGCCTTCTGAGGTTTAGATGTGTGGGGGAGTGTTTGGAATTCGATTCCTCATTCTGGGAATTGATCTGTGGATGGGAGAATTGGGTGGGTCAGTACAGAGAAGGGAGCTGGGTGCTGTGGGGACCCAGGTGTGGCTCTGAGGTGGGAGCCACGACAGCACTGCAGCTCTGCAGCTGCCTCTCCCACTTATTTCCTGTGCTTTTTCCTGAGCGAGGCTTCATGGAACCGTTTTGGTGGAAAATTCCTTTCTATCATTGAATCCAACTGTAAATTCAGCTGAGAAATGGTAGCTTTTCTCAGACTTTACTGAAGGCTTGGTGTGTTGGTGCTGTCAGAGCTTTGCTGGCAAAACGTGTGTGAACTAAGCAGCACCATGGCTGGAGGCTCGTGGCAGTGCTGATAAATCAACTCCCGTGGTTGCTGGGCAGGTCTGGGGCAGGGATCCACATCAGAGCCTGGATTTCCTGATTCCATCTCCCACTCTAAACAAACCTACTCTAATTTTCAGGATTATAAGTAAAATCTCATAATTTATTCATTGATTCACTCAGATCTTGCTCTGTCCTCTGCAATAGATACAAGGCAGATATCCTTTTATTGTATTTTCATGGAAACAAACTGCTCTAATCCCATTAGGGGCAGGCATGGCAGCCTGGATGGGTTCAGCACTAAGCAAAGACTGGAACTGATAAAAGACCTGATGTTCAAAGGATTCTTCCTGTAAGTGATAGTGAAAGCACACCCAAGGGGGAGGAGAATCAGATCTGTAACATTTTTGGAAAAGTTTTCTCTGGGCTGGTTTGTGTTTTTCCTTTAAGGCAAAACCTGGCAGCGGTGTGTAGGTGACCTCATGGCAGGGTCATGTGTGACACAGGTGGTTTGTAATGAAATAGGTGTAACTTTGATTTGGTTTTTGCCCAACTCTTTGCCTCAGGCAAAGCTTTACCTGTGCTCATGGTGCTTCTGCACTTAGCCAAGTCTGAGAACTTGGGGCTTTCCACACGAGGAATATTTCATCTCCTTTCCAAAGCAGCAGAAGCTGTGCCCAGCCAGAGTGACAAGTCCCTGAGGGAGTTTCCTCCATGTGAGAGGAGTTACCTTCCATGAGCCATGATGTTGCTGATTCCCTGCAGTTACTCAGTCCATCAGCTGTGATGGGGAAAGTCCCTCATCTTCCCTCTGTTAAACATCTTTTTTTTTCCCCTTTTACTTTGCTTTTTCTCCCCTCCCCCCCAAGATAAAACTGTTGATATAAAACCTACATGTGTAGGGTATATGTAGATTTACTGAATATTTGTAGGTTTGCTCTAAAACTTTTGTATTCTGGTGGCTGGGATTTTTACTCTCTGTGTTCTGCAGCTCGCCCCCAGAAAAGCCCTTCAGGTGAAGTTGTAACACCTGCAGAGGTGAGGTGGCAAAGGGAAGGAGGAGGAGCTGGCTGGGCTCTGGAGTGGTGCTGTTGGAGCTCCAAATTCAGCCCAAATTAATGAGCTGCAAGAACTCCAGACTCATGGGCTCAGGGTGATGTTAAAGGGGACACTGACTGAATAAGAATCATCTAAGAATAATTTTCATGGAATGAGGGACCTGCAAGTCTTTACAAGTGTGCAGGCACTCCCAGACCTGAGCCTATTGGTCAGTGCAAGACTTGTCAGAGCTAAAGCTCTTTTCCAGTAAGAAAAGTTACCAAAGTCTTAAACCACAGAAATAGAAACTATTTCCCATGCTAATGGAAAAAGAGGTTTTCCAGTTGCATTTTCCCTTCCTGGTGAAGTTGCTGTTTGTATGGAAAGCAGCCTGATTTTTCACAGTGATTATCTTACACTGCAGTTCTGTGAAAATAAAACTTTGGAATTTCCTTCAGTTTGGTGACCAGCAAATCAAAAACTCGTTGGAACTGAGGGGAATGTGTGGTTGGAGCATCTTGCCAAACCTGCCTTTTTCTCTACATTAGCCTCGACCTGAATTTCCAGCTGTGACTTAACTCTTCCTAGAGAGGGAACAAAGGCCCAGCATCTTCTAGGATTTCATAAGCTGTCTTTCAGCTATGAATACATCCTACCTTGATGGAGTCCAGTTTAACTCTGTTTTCACAAACTTTTATCAAAGCTGTGGAAGTTTCTGTTTGTGATTTCTTTTGTTGAGATTTAGATTCTAGGGAGTTAGTCTCAACAAATAAGAATAAAATCTGATTGAGGCAGCCAAAACATCCATGTGGTGCTACAGGACACCCTGTCCAGCTCTGCAGCAGAGAGTGATTATCCTGGAGATCTGAGAATATTTATCTCTAACACTCTCCTGCTTAAGCTTCAGCCTTATCAGATTTAATTAGGGAATTATTTGGTACCAAATGCATGAACTATCCAAGTCAAAACAAATAACTCTAGATAACTTTTATTACATTACAATCAATTCCTTTTTCCATGGCTGAAAATGAATGCAGATTGTGGATAAGTGGTTCCTTGCATCCTTTTTCTGATTTTAAATCTTCATACAATGACCGTGACTATTTGCTTCAACAGAAATTGCATGAAATGCAAAAATCTAGGCTGAAGTTTTGTATATACAGTGGGAATGACCTAAAAACCTGATCTTTGTGATTTTTTTTTCAACCAAGAGAAATTCCAAAGGGCACTGACCTCTTCAAGAAAGTGTTTCCCAGGTGACAGAGGGTCAGGTACTCTGTGATCAAACTTTATATTGGTTAAATAAGATGTCACCTGCCAGACTTGTTTATTCCAGTAAAGCAGATTTGCTAGTGACACCTGTGCCTCTTAAGGGATTACCCAGAGCAATCCCTGTGTGTCCAGGCAGCTGATGGGAGGGTCTGTCCCTGGCAGGGCCCCTGGGAGCCGCGCAGGGCGGCCGTGGGCAGGAGGATTTCGGAGAACAACTTCTCCCTGGAGGACTGCGATGCTGCCCAAGGAGAGAGGAGCCACAGCACAGCAGGTCAGGAAACCTCAGGGCTGGGTTTGGGGTGGGTTGGGTTGGTTTTTGTTTAGGAGATAAATTTACTTCATACAAATACAATAGAAATTTTCCTGGAGGTGTCCAAGGAATGTGATACTTAGTGCTCTGGTCTGGGTGACAAATTGGGGATCAGGCAGAGGTTGGACTTGCTGGTCTTGGAGGGCTTTTCCCATCTCAAGGATTCTATAAAGTAACTTTTGCCTTTCCAAAATGGAAGAAAGTACAGCCACTGTTCAGCTGCAAAGTCCATTAGCATCCTGTTTAATTAGTGAAGCCTTGCTGGGAGTTATAAACCTTTCTACCCTTAGGCACAGGGAATAACCAACAAGTTAAGGAATGCAACTAATTCTTTCCTGCATCTCAATCCTAGAACTACTTTTAATAGTCAAGGTAATTTAGGAAGCAGTGAACAGACAATGTTCATTCTGCCTCCTTGCTTCAATCCTCATCCCTCCTATCCTGGCCAGGCACAGGAAGCCACTGTGTGTGAGCTTTGACTTAAAATTATGTATTTTTATCCATTTGGAGACCTTTTTCTAGCAAACCATTTGCAATCTTTTGGGGTTTCCACCAATTGCTGTTATTATAAATACTCATAGAACATTCTAAGTTGGAAAGGACCCACAAAGATCATCCAGCCCAGCTCCTGGCCCTGACAGACATCCCAGAAATCCCACCCTGTGCCTGAGAGCACTGTCTGAATGCTCCTGGAGCTCTGGCAGCCCTGGGGCTGTGCCCATTCCTGGGGAGCCTGTGTAATGCCTGATCCCCCTCAGGGAGAAAAGCCTTTTCCTGATCTCCCACCTAACTCTCCCCTGACACAGCTGCAGCTGTTCCCTTGGGTCTCACTTCTCAGTGATACACACTGTGTCCTTGCTGGAATGATCCTGGAGAGAATGGCAGTGTGTTTATTCTCCCCAAGAAGGATCTTAGTGAGTGTTCTGAGACTTATCCATTATTCCTGCTTGGTTTATTTTTTACCAGGATATCTTGTAGAGGCCAGTCCAGGACTCAGCTCAGACAAGGCAGAGACCAGGAAGAACCTGGACATGCCCCGTTTATCCGAGACATCAATAAAGGACAGGCTGGCCAAGTACCAGGCAGCTGTGTCCAAGCAGGGCAGTTCCTCAGGCCTCATTCCCATGGTAAGTCTTGGTTTGTGTGGAAGAGATTTTTTTTTTTTGTCCCAGCCTTTGACTGGACAGAAGATCTTATGGAAATCAAGCTGCTTGAGGGTAATGCCATTCTTTCTGGAAAATAACTCTGTACCCATAGGAGTAATTTCTGATGGAGAGTTGTCTCTGTGTACTGCGGGAAGAAATAAGTGTATTTTCATCTTCCTGGAATACTGTTGAAAGTTTTCCAAGGAATTAATTGCTGGCATCCTGACCAAGGTCCTTCTGAAGCATAGTTGACATTCTTTTTCTTTCTGAGTGTCTATAGCCCTCTACATGTTTGTTGTTTCTGTTTAAAAAAGAAAATTCCACTCAATTTCATGTTGTCCATCAGCTCTAAGCTGTGGGAAACTGAGGCACAGTGAGAGGAAATTACTTTGTGTGACACACTGCTCACAACTTGGATCTCTTGGCCTGTTGGTTTTCCTTGCTTTTGCTTTTCACCTCCCTTCAGGATTTCTCACCACTCTCTGAATCCAATTAGACTCTTGCAGTGAATGAACCTCTGCCTGGTTTGCAAATATTTGACCAGGAACTGAACAATTAATGAAGTGTTACAGTTGAGGAGGTTTCAGGAATCTCAGCTGTTGTTAAAAACTGCTTAGGTACATGTGCTGGAAGTTTCTGATACTTTTGCTGAATGATGGGAACTTATATTGCTCAATGATTACTTTTATTAACCAGAGTGATGGATTTGAAGAGGAAAGGTCTTTTTAAGTTGGGAAACTTGCCCTGGAAATGAGAGCTCAAAGTGCTGGTTCTTACTCAGAGAACCTCCTGCTTCCCAGGAGACTCTGTGGAGAGCCAAGGCCTCTTCCCAGCTCAAATGATTCCTGAATTTCATCTGCATGTGGGTCAGATTCCCCAGCTGTGGGAGCAGGGTCAGTAAAACCTTCCCTGCATGAATGGAAAGTCCTTGCAGCCACTGCAACAAATCTGATTAACCTAATTGCCTACTTCTGCCTCCCATGCCTCACCTGGGCTCATTTCCTGAGGCCTTTTCCAGTTTGAGGCTCAGAGTGGTGGCTGAGTCACTGAATTCTGTCCTGATGGCAAGAGATTGCCATTTCTCCAGAGACTCCTGTTTGCAGCCCCTCAATGCTCTTGGTTTAGTGTCAGCCCAGCCTGATGCTCTCAGGATGCCCCATTTGGGCACAATCTCTTCCCATTCTGACCCAGCATGTGGATGAGGGCAGTGTGAGATGCAGCAGCCGGGGGTTCCTGAGGCCAGTGTCTGCAGTGCCACTGTTCCAACAGCAGCCCTAACCTTGGGATCTTCTCCTTCCCTGCTGGCAAAGCAACCAGGGCTTGTTTGCTAGGAAGTGTGGTGTTTGTGCTGCCCTTCTCCCATGTGGGCATGGAAAGGAAGGAAAGCCAGAATCTCTCTTGGGAACAACTATGTTAGGGCATTGTGGTGTAATAAGGTCTGGATTAAACCTGATGGACACTTGGTTCAAGTAGGGGTGAGGAACAATCAGTTCTGTGTGTTGGAAGGGGAGGGAAAAGTGCTGGACAGCAGACACAGAGATCTAAGCATTACAATTCCAAAATTCAGTACAAACCTCTAGGATGTGGTTGGTTTTGTGGAGATTTCTTTCCAAGTGCAGGAAGATGCTGATGCTGGCATGTGGCTCTTCCTCTTTCATGTCACAGAGAAGATGCCTTGTGAAAAGCACGAGGTTTCCAATGATCTTGTGTCCTGTGGCCATGAGAGAAACATGAGGTTTCACTGGATTTTGTTGGGTTTAAAATCTGAAAGACCCTTCTGTGAAAGTCTGAAGTCAGTCTGTGAAGAAGAAAAGTCTCAGGAAAACAGAGTCAGGGTTTTGGTTAGAATAAAGCAAATGTAGGATTTATGTCAAATTGTATTTAGCAATTACACTGTCCTTTAGGCAGTGCTTGTCTGGAAATGCTTGTCATTCCAAGTGAAAAGTTAACCTTTCTCAAAAAGGAAGATGTGGATTGAGCAGGGAATATTTAGGAGTTAATTTTAAATAGGAATTTTAAGAAAAGGGTTGCTCAGGAAAACACTGGCTTTACCTCCTTAGAGCACAGTAAAATTCTACAGCCCAATCCTGTTCCCTCATTAGAATATGTCTCTTAATATGGCCCTTCCTTCAATTATCACTCCACATACTAATAAAAAAACAGTTTTAAAAACATTTCAAGAAAAATCAAAAGCAAGTATTTCCTTAGGGGAAAAGAACCTGTCACCTTTCCAGTGCTTTGTCCTATAGAGTGAGATTCAAGCCAGTGAGAGTGAACTCAAGAATTACAAATCTGGGCAGAAGGAGAATATGGCACCAGTTGAGGACTCCAATTCCTGTCAGGATGGGGAGAAGGTAAGATTAATTTTAAGGGATTAAATTTAAGTGGAACTGGCTGTGGAAGCACAGCTGATACACTGGTTCCATGTTCCACATGCCATTAGGGAATTGAATGGGAGCAGCTGATGCAGATTAGTTACATGCTGCAAAAATTCCTGGTTTTTTTTAAATTATTCTTTTTAGACTGTTGCTGAATTATAAGACAGCAAATATCTGTGGAAGAGAATGTCTAGAGAAGTTTTCTGGAAGAGTTTTTCTGTCTTGGTAGGTTTGTTTCATGGTGGGTTTTTTATAAACAAAAAAATCCACACTAATTAAAAAAAATCCACCCCAGGAGCAACTTTGTATGACCCAAGTCAAAGGAGTTTGTCACTGTTTCTTCTGCATTTAGTGGCTAAATTTTAGGGTAACTGAGAGTGGCAGTTTGGGTTTGTTCCTGGTTTTGAGCTCCAGCTATAAATTGAGACTCTGTAAACTGGACTCGAGCATTTGTTCCCTGAACTGGGGACAGCAGACGGGATAAAAGTAGCTGAATAATAATTGGGGTACTGTGTATTCCATCCAGGCTGAACACGTGGCAGCTTAATGCCAGGAGGGCTTTTAGAGCTTTTCAGCCTTCCATGGGCAAGGGGCCAAATCTTTGCTTTCAGCTGTTCCTCAGAGACAGCTGAGCAGCTTCGTGTCTGACTGGTCGAGGCTGCTTCCTGCTCCTAGGTGAGTTAATTAAAAGAGCACCTGTTAAATCAGAATATCTCCCTGTTGTGAATGGAAGATTTGAATAAAATTTCTTGTATTCAGCTGTAATTGCAGAGTTACTTGTTGAGGTGTCCAGGTGCAATGAGAACCTGAATAGAGCATTGTTTGGGAGCCAGGATTGTCCTTTGGAAGGGACGTGGTGAACTTGGAAATGAGCCTAATTAAAGCTGCTTGTTGTTAATGTCAGGAATGGGAATCCTCTGGCAAAGAGGAAACAAAAGACACTTCACTCTGTCATTTTTCACACTGCACCCGTGGCACATTAAGTGGCCAGACGTGTGTGATTTAGCAGCCTCAGAAGATGTTCATGCTCTGCCCAGGACACTGGGGTACAGTTCTGGTTTCAGCAGACCAGAGGATGTTAATACATGTAACTTGCCTCCTCATTAATTTACAAATTTCAGTTGCTTGCAATGGACTTTTCAATCATTAAGGTGAATTAGTGATGATTTGCAGTTAATCTTGTTACAGTACTTTAGTTCTTCAGTGTAGCTACTTAAAACTATTTGATTTAATAGCAATAGTGCCAAGTTTAATAAAGAGTTATACATCAAGAGCTTTATCTGTAGCAGGTTTTGTTCATGGTTGCACTTGATGATCTTAAAGGTCCTTTCCAAACTAAACAATGCTATGATTCTGTTTAGTATTTGAAACTGGTTTAGATCCAACTCCTTTAGTTTTAAAATATTTTTTAATTTTATCATTAATTGAAAAATAATTTCCTCTATATAATATGTCTTCATATATTATAATTAATTTTTAAATATAATTTTAAAAATTATAATTGTTTCTGAAGGAGGATGAACCAGGAAGGTCTGGCCTGTTTGTCCTAATCTTGGAACAGGCTTATGGTTCAACAAAAGGTTTTTTTTAATTCAAGTGTTCTTTATTTTATTTTTTTTCCCAAGAGTACAGTCTTGTGCAAGACATTTAGACATTGCTGAATGTCTAAATGTCAGAGACTGATAAAATGTTGGAGGGAGCCATGAGATTTCCAGTAAATGTGCTGCTTGGAGTCTAGGGATTTATAAGTGACAAAATCTGTGAGGAATCTCAGCAAATCAACAAAGATTTCTGAGGGTTAATAAAGGTGTAGAAGGAAACAGAAAAATCTGATGTTTGTATGTGTGAAGCCTGTGGCAAGGACTCTCTTGCCACTCAGCTGGACCCTTTTGTGCCTCAGAAACAACAACTTTCCTGAGCCCTGTCTCCATGCTCACACTGCCTGGTGCCTTCCTGGGGCCATGACTGTTCAGATCTCAGAAGGTCAGAGGTTCTCATTGTCTCATTTTCTCTTGCAGGTTTCTGTAGGTGAGAACAGCTTGTCTTTGCACTCTGGTCTGCTGGAGGATGGCCATGGTGAGCCCTATCAAATGATTAATTAATAAAAAACTGTCTTGTACTAAAAATCTGTCCTGTGCCTAACACAGATTTATAAGAATTTCCTTCATGTTTAGAAGTTAATTTGCAGCTGTAATTTGAAGACATTTGTAACTCCTTTTGCTGTAATTGAACACTGTTAAGTGTAGCTCCCTCACCATTTAACTGGAATGAAGCTGCCCAGAGTTTAAAGCCATTATAATTGCCTTTTCTCCCTCCTCTGCTCCCTCAGTTGGACAGTCAGAGAGTGAAGCAGAAGCTCAGAAACCTGTCAGCTCAAAGCAGCAGAACCTTGGTGCTAAAGCAGCTGTGCAGACAGAGGCCTCCCCACCAAAAGCCGTGAAGGTAACGCAGCTCTTTTGTCTCAAAGCCTGGTGAAGGTGAAAGCCAGCTGATGGCCCAATTTAATACTGAAAAGCCTAAATGTGCTTAAGCACAAAGGTCTGGCAGTAACTGGATCAATACCTGCTCCATGCTCATAAGTGTGATTGTGAGGACACTTTAATTCAGGATGGAAAAGCACCTCAAAGCAGTCAGGTTTTTTCCAGAGACTGGGTGGGAGTTGCTTGTCTCTGTGGCAGAGGGGCTTGAGCAGGGCATGGCCTCAGGGCTTGTCTGTGCTCCTGGAGATGGGCCCTGAGGTCCTGGTAATGATCTCCAGAGCCTTTAGCAGGCTGGAACTTGGCTTTGCTCCTCTTTCAGCTGTTCCCAAGGGAACTGCAACTGGCAGTAACTTTATAGTGAGGGCACTGTGGTGTCTGACTCTATAAAAATCAGCTTTGGCTTTCTGAGTAATGAATCTTGGATGTTATCGTTTCTTTAGGGAGCAATAAAGCAGATGGAGAACTTTGGGACTGGGATGTATTTGCTAATCTGATTAGATAACAAATGGCAGCACTGGACATTTTGCTCAGGCTGTACTTGCTCATCACGTGTGTTGTCTGGGGTTGGGATGCTGATTCCCTAGGCTGCCACACACTTCCTGGCTCACTCCTGAGGAAACAACTGGGCTTTTGTTGTTTTTCCCCATCGTTGGGAGGAACAGCCCTGAGCTCAGAGACTGGGGAGATCTGGCTTCCCAGTATGCAAGGGAGAAATGCCAGTATGGGAAATTTGAGCTGCCAGGGAGAGTTGTGTGATGCTGGTCTGTGACACAAAACCTGCATGTCCTGGTGCTCTCTGCTCTCTCTTGATATTATCAAAACCATTTTAGCCTTTTGCCCAGGTACTGCTTTAGATACTGCACTGTGTGAGATAGAAGCTTCTGTTTATTCATGCAAGGTTCCTATTTGTCTCTTCCAGCTTCTGTCTCCTGTTCTTGGTTCCTAACCTCTCCTCCTGCCTTCTGCTTCCCTCCTAATGTGAGCTCAACTCTCAGCTTTCTCTCAAGTCCTTTTTATATTTATGGGGCCTCATCTTCCTCCTGTAGCTCCTATTTGTAGTATCCTGGAAAGGAATTTCTGTCTCTTCACAGCCCAAAACGCCTCTCCAGACATAGGGCTCATTGTATGCAAGTAAGTCCCTCTCCTTGGATGGGGATGTGATTGCAGAAGCATGTGCCAGCACTGTTGTGTCACCATGCAGAACCAAAGCCCTTGTGCAAAACTGAGTTTTCAGGGAGAAAACGCTTTGGTAGGCAAGCAAATCGTTGCTGCCTTGCTCCATGTGGCAAGCACAGGTGATTAGATTTTTGTTTGCATCAGTAAATTTTTTTTTTTGAGATTTTGTTTAGTGACTCAAGATTCAGAGTTTTGGTGGCACCTAGAAACTGGATTCTTTTTCGAAAAGTATCCTGAATTTTGTTAGTGAAGCTGTCATCATCAGAATTTTAATCTACTGTAACATCAAGCAGTGCCTGGAAACCCTGAAATACATATTAAATGGAATTAAATTGGCAGCAAACTTTATGGTTGTGACAAAGTGACTTGAGCTGGCTCCATCTTCAGCAATCTGCCCTTACACACTGGAACTTTCATTCCTAACCATTGTTTCTAGACTGTTATAAATAAATTTCTGTGATTATGTCTTCCTGTGACCTTCCTGTTTTTTCTTTAGCCATCAGATTTTTCCACAAAGCTTTTTGTAAGTTTGTAGCAGGTAATTCTTTGCCAAGGAAAAGCCACACTATGTCTGTGCAAACCCTGGAGTGGAGGCTGGGTTGTTAAATCATTTGTTGTCAACATGCAGCCTCAAAATGCCAATGCTGTGTTATTTAATTTATCCTGTAAAATGTCCTCCCCATTGGCCAGTGTTAATAGATTTCAAGAAGTAAATGGCATCCAGTGACCTTTTCTCACAGTGTTCTTGCTTCTTTGATGCTGTCTGAAAACAAACCCTGGATCGTTGCTGCACAGCAGTGACACTCGACTCCTCAGTGCTCAAGTTTATCCTTGCACTAAAACCCTCAGGAAATTCAGTAAGCACATAAGAATTTTAGCTGTTTAACCTCCAAGCTCTGCTCACTTTGAATCTTGAGCAAGTTTTGGGGGGCTGTGAGTCCTGAAACCTGAGTGTGGTTTCTTTGGGATAGAGGTGGAATTGTTTACAAGTGAAGTCCTGCTGTTGTATTGGTGCTGAGACTATTTCCTCCTCTTTGAGAGAAAAGATTTAACAAAAATGGATCATTTCAAACCATTGGGCAGCCTGTTTCACTCCTTTCCTCTCCCACCCTGCACCTTTTGAGGCTGTTTCAACTCTTCTTGTGGGCAGTGTCCCTGACCATGGCAGGGGATTGGAACTAGATGATCTTCAAGGTCCTTTCCAACCCAAACCATTTCAAGATTCTTTTTTTCCACACCATTTTTATTTTGGTACATCTCACACTGATTGTAATCAACTGGAATGTTTCATCATTCTCCTATCAGTAAAAACTGAGATTGCAAGAAAGGATGAGACAGCTTTGGGGAATGGGCTCAGTTTTAGTGCTCTCTTTGTTCTTTCCCAACCATTTATCAGCATGTGATGCTTCAGCTGTGGGATTCACTGGGGTGAAATCCTGGCTCCCTGTCAAGCCACAGCAATCTCGTGGGCCTGTTGTAGCTTCTTGCTGCCCTCCATAATTAGAGAAAGTGACTCTCTGCAGTTCTTGAGAGTTCAGGAAGCTGTGCATGAACCCAAGCCAAGTCCCCAGCAGCTGATGTGTTTTCCAGTTAACAAACTTTCTCTTCCCCCATAGAAATTCCAGTTGCCAATGAAGGAAACCTGTGTTGGGTGTCAGAAGACTGTGTATCCCATGGAAAGGCTCTTTGCCAACCAGCAGGTGTTCCACATCAGCTGCTTCCGCTGTTCCTATTGCAACAGCAAACTCAGGTATGTGCACTGCTCCCTTGGCTGCCCTCTGGGAAGTGAATTTTCCTCCCACAGCTGAAGAAGGTGCTGCTCAGGCCTAGCTGAGCTGGAAGTCACCATAATCCAGTGATTTGTGTAGGGGAGGTAACACAGGCCCACTTCTGCCAGTGCCTGGTACACTTGATGCCTTTTTTAAGCTCTTAATGTAATTTTGTGTGGGAAAAAATATGTCCAGCTTTGTAAGGAGTTCCTAGAAAGAGCCTTACAAACCCTGAGGGCTGTAAGCTTGTCTTTGTGAACATGTGGAGGACTGAAATCGAATCTCTTCTGTAACACAACTAAAACAGATGCCCGTGTTGGTGGCCCTGAGCTCTCACATTTGATCTGTTTCCTGAACAGCCTCGGGACGTACGCGTCTCTGCGTGGCAACATCTACTGCAAGCCTCACTTCAATCAGCTCTTCAAGTCCAAAGGCAATTATGATGAGGGCTTTGGACATAAGCAACATAAGGAATTGTGGGCAGGTAAAACTGAATGTGAAGAATCCCCAGAGAAAACTGTCCATGGTGTGAATGCAGCAGAAACTCCACAAAGTCCAGGAGTGGAGGATGCCCCGATTGCAAAAGTGGGAGTTCTGGCAGCAAGTATGGAAGCAAAAGCTTCAGCTGTGCCTGAAAGAGAAGAAAGACCAGCAGAAACAAAAAAGCTCAGGATTGCCTGGCCACCTCCATCTGACCAAAGTATCCAAGGAAGTGCCTTAGATGAGGGCATCAAAGTACTCAAACCCAAGTGGCCTCCAGAAGAAGAGATTTCCAAGCCAGATGTGCAGGAGGATGTGGATCTGGATCTCAAAAAATTAAGAAGATCTTCCTCACTGAAGGAGCGAAGTCGCCCCTTTACAGTCGCAGCCTCATTTAGAACAATATCTGTTAAAGGCCACAAACCAGAGAATTCACCATCTCCCTCTAAGGAAGAGAGAGACACATTGAAAAGGAGTGAGGAACTGGAGAGAGAGGTTGTTGTAGAGAAAAAACAAAAGGAAAAGAGGGTTGAGCATAGGAACATCCAGAACGCCAGGGAGAAAAATGTGGAGGAAGAAGGGGAATTGTCTGGTAATAAAACAGCAGAGCACAGCATTGTAGAGAATGGCCAAATGAATGCAGACACAGATGAGGAAGAACGCACTACAGAGGAGCCAGAAATTCCAAAGGAAGAACTCCTTGAACCAAATTCTCCTAAACATTCCAGCTTAGCCCATGTTGTGACCGCTAAGGAATCATCTCCAAACCAGAATCGCAAATCCCAAGATGTTGGTTTTTGGGAGGAAGAAGACATGGAAGATCTATCTGTGGAAGAACAGATCAAAAGGAATCGCTACTATGAAGATGATGATGATGATGATGAAGAATAAATTGGCCTTTTACTAGAAAACTTGCTGCAAGGTGCTGGGCCTTTTGAAATGGGTATTTTTAGCTTTAACAAACAGCTCTCCTGGAGGAAGTGATGCTGTACCACACATTGGCATTAAGGGAATCTACCTACAAATTATCTCAGCTAGAAAACTCTGGAAGCCTGCAAATTCTTTAGGTGCATGGAACAAGTGTCTGGCTGTGGGATGGCTTCAGCAGGTAGTGTCTGTCCCCAGCATGAGAACAGAGCTGTTCTCTACTGTCTTATCCCTTTGAGCTTCAATAGGTGTTTCACTAACAATTCATGGAATTCCACTGTTCTTGCTGTGCTGGTGTGGGACAGGGCCTCTGGAACACACCACCCATACCACTACAAATGCTACTGCAGTGCTTAGGGACCAACTTCAAAGGGACTTTCTGGCCTGCTTTAAAATGGTCACTTAATGCACTTTAATACATGGAAAGAGCACAACTGGGCTTTTTTTTTTTTTTAAATAATAAAAGCATTTCTGTGCGTGGTGTCCACCAACTAAAGCATCCTAAACTGAGTGCAATGTGAATTTCTGTCTCAAACCTGTGATCAGTTGAGGAGTCCCTGCACAACTGGAATGGTGCCTGTTGTTGGACCACGTGTATTTCAGTGCTATCCCAGGAGCTGTGCTGGCTGCCAGGTCTCTGCAAAAGACAAGTGAACACTTTGGAGCAGCCTGCAGGGCATTACTTCTGCATTTCACATGCATTTGAAGTGGAGTTTGTTTGTTTTGTTGTCATTTCTTTTTTTACTTGGAGTTTTGTCCTCATTTTAAACTGCAGATAAGATTTTTTTAAGGCCTTTTGACAACTCTGAAATCCTACTTTTATCAAGCTGCCATAAATCTTTTCCTTACAGCTGTGAAATTGTGCTGCATTGCAAAAATCTCTGGAATCAGTGACACATTCCGATTGCCAGTGTTGAAGATCAGAACATTTTTTAACTTGACTTCATTTATTTTACAAATAATAAAACCTTGAATGTGGGGAGGAGGAGGAGGCCCTTTTTTTATTAGCTTTTATTTGTACTGTATTCTCAAGAGAATTAGATCTTAACGATTCTTGAGGTGTAAAATATTCTGCTTTCTTAACAGTTCTGCTAATGACAAAACCTTCAATAAAGTTTGGATCATTTCCATTATAAGTGAAGTCTGGATTCATCTTGTTTCACAAAGAGGCTTTGTTTAAAGGGTCATAGAATTATCATGGACTCATGGAATGGTTTGGGTTGGAGGGGACCTTAAACCTCAGCACATTCTACCCCCTGCCATGACAGGGACACCTCCCACTGTCCCAGGGTGCCCCAAACCCTGTCCAATGTGGCCTTGGACACTTCCAGAGATGGGGAAACCTCTGGGAAATCCATTCCAGTGACCTACCACCCTCCCAGGGAGGAATTCCTTGTCAATATCCCCTCTAACCCTGCCCTCTGGCAGTTTAAAGCCATTGCCCCTTGTCCTGGTGCTCCAGGTCTCTCTCCATCTTTCCTGCAGCTCCTTCAGGCACTGGAAGGCCACAATGAGGTCACCCCAAATCGTCTCTTTTCCAGGCTGAACAATCTCAATTCTCCCAGCTCTTCCTCCCAGCAGAGCTGCTCCATCCCTCTGATCATCCTGGTGCCTCCTCTGAACTCTCTCCAACAGCTGCATGTCCTCCCTGTGCTACACCCCAGGGCTGGAGGCAGCTCTGCAGGTGCGGTCTCACCTGAGCAGGGCAGAGGGGCAGAACCTCCCCCTCCCCTGCTGCCCGTGCTGGGGGCTCAGCCCAGGCTCAGGGGATTCCTGGGGCACGTCCAGCACCTAAACCCCTTCTCCCCAGGGCTGTCCTCCATCTATAAAAATGGTGGGAAAAGCCGGGTGAATTCCCCGTGCTCCTACTGGAAGCCAGCTCGGGCTGGCTCTGGTGCCCCACTAGGTGACACTGTGTGTCCGCGGTTTGCTGCTTGACTCAAATGAGCAGTTCCTGCTCTCAGATTGAAAAGCGTGTGGGAGAGGGATTAGAACAGGACTGGTAAAAGGAATAAGGACATGCAGGGATTTTTCACTTCCCTTTCTGGCTCCAGGTGGCTCTCGAGGGCAGCTGAGGACAAATGAGAGCTTTTTCCCCATTTCTATCAGCTGCTTTTGTTTAAGTAATTGTCACTTGAGCCTGAGATGGGTTTGGTTGGGAGAGAGTGGGATAAGAGCCATAAGCTATGCAGTGAACATTCTGCAGCAGCACAAGGAAATGCTCATGTGTATGACATGGATATTGGGAAAAAGAAGGGAAAAGCCTGCTGCCTACTTGGAAGGTGTTAGCAGCTCCACAGCCTACTGCTCATTTTCCTTTCTTTTAAATGGAGAAGGCTTGTTTTGTACAGAGGAAAAACTAAAAAACCTAATGTGCAAACCCAATCGGCTTTCTGTCACCTTTCTCTATTCCTAACAAAATCCATTTAGTATCAGATTTCCTCAAATTGCTAAGCAACCAGAGATCTCTCTGACTGGAAATTGTGCTATTTGAAAAGGGAGGGAAGACTATTTGTCATGGACTTGGATTTATAGAATATGCCAACTGCTTGTTTCTAAGGAAACGCAATTGAATTTTACAGTGTCTTCTCGGTTACGTTATACTGAAGCAACATTGGCTGCACTTACCAGAGACTTTAATCAGAAAATCATTAATTCTAGTTAAATCTTAAGCATCTGTGAGTCTCTGACATACAGGGGCCCCACATCTGGTCACTCAGACTAACTGAACATCTTCTAGGAGAAATTAGTGCATGGAGTACTTCTAAATAAAGTCATTGATAAAAAAAAAGTGACTAGATCATAAATCACTCTATCCTTGAATCTATTAGTTATCATAGCATTTGAGTGCTTAATGGGCCATTTAATCTATTCTCCACTGGGCAAGTGCCAAAAGAGACATTACACTAACGATGGATCGTTTGCTGCCCTGTCTTGCTGCCTTGAGGACTTTTACCAGTTAGAAGTCGTCTCTGCTGGTGGAAACCGCGAGGGCTCAGCACTGTGTGAAGCATCAACACCAGGGCCGTGACATGGTGGGATTGTTGGAGCGTCCTTTGCAGGGCCAGGAGTGGGACTCTGGTGATCCTCGCGGGTCCCTTCCAACTCCGTATGTTCTGTGACCGTGCGGCTCTGTCACTTTTTGGCTTTGGCTCTGTGACTCAGTGGTTTTGTTACTCTTTTCCGTCACTCCAGCTCCGCTCCCTCAGGGAGCGCTGAGGGGAGTAGGGTGGGGGGGGAGCGCGCGCTTCCCCCTCACNTCATGTGTATGACATGGATATTGGGAAAAAGAAGGGAAAAGCCTGCTGCCTACTTGGAAGGTGTTAGCAGCTCCACAGCCTACTGCTCATTTTCCTTTCTTTTAAATGGAGAAGGCTTGTTTTGTACAGAGGAAAAACTAAAAAACCTAATGTGCAAACCCAATCGGCTTTCTGTCACCTTTCTCTATTCCTAACAAAATCCATTTAGTATCAGATTTCCTCAAATTGCTAAGCAACCAGAGATCTCTCTGACTGGAAATTGTGCTATTTGAAAAGGGAGGGAAGACTATTTGTCATGGACTTGGATTTATAGAATATGCCAACTGCTTGTTTCTAAGGAAACGCAATTGAATTTTACAGTGTCTTCTCGGTTACGTTATACTGAAGCAACATTGGCTGCACTTACCAGAGACTTTAATCAGAAAATCATTAATTCTAGTTAAATCTTAAGCATCTGTGAGTCTCTGACATACAGGGGCCCCACATCTGGTCACTCAGACTAACTGAACATCTTCTAGGAGAAATTAGTGCATGGAGTACTTCTAAATAAAGTCATTGATAAAAAAAAAGTGACTAGATCATAAATCACTCTATCCTTGAATCTATTAGTTATCATAGCATTTGAGTGCTTAATGGGCCATTTAATCTATTCTCCACTGGGCAAGTGCCAAAAGAGACATTACACTAACGATGGATCGTTTGCTGCCCTGTCTTGCTGCCTTGAGGACTTTTACCAGTTAGAAGTCGTCTCTGCTGGTGGAAACCGCGAGGGCTCAGCACTGTGTGAAGCATCAACACCAGGGCCGTGACATGGTGGGATTGTTGGAGCGTCCTTTGCAGGGCCAGGAGTGGGACTCTGGTGATCCTCGCGGGTCCCTTCCAACTCCGTATGTTCTGTGACCGTGCGGCTCTGTCACTTTTTGGCTTTGGCTCTGTGACTCAGTGGTTTTGTTACTCTTTTCCGTCACTCCAGCTCCGCTCCCTCAGGGAGCGCTGATGGGAGTAGGGGTAGGGAGCCCGCGCGCGCCGCACGGGCGGGAACGCGGGGACGCCGCACTGCGCATGCTCCAAACTAACGGGCCGCGTGAAGGGCCCGCCGGAACCGCCGCGAGCAACGGCCGCAGTGAGGGGCGGGCTGAGGCGTGGCGGTGAGCGCCGGGACCTCGTTTTGGCCTCGTCTGGTGGCTGTGGCGACCGCCAGAAACGCAGCCGCTGGTAGGGGCAGGGCGAGGAGATAAAGGACGCGGCAGCTCCACACCTCCTGCGGGATGTGGCGGCCGATGCAATAGCGGGAGCGGCGATGCAAATGAGAGGCGCGCTCTGTTCCAAGCCCGCCTCTTACGGGCCGTGGCCGTGCGGTGAGAGGCGCGGCCTCCTCCAGCCCCGCCCGCCCGTGTGGCTGCGGCGGGAGGGCCGGGGCGGCGGGCAGAGGCGATGAGGGGCGCGGTCTCTGCAAGTCCCGCCCCCTCGGGCCGTGGCGGCGGCCTGATTCGCTGCTGCCCTGAGGGGCGGGGCGGGGCTGGCGCTCGGCCGCGCCCCCGTGTCTGTGGCGGCCGCCCGAGCGNGACCGGGTGGGGACTCCCCTGCACCCTTCGGGGCTTCCGCCAGGCCCTTCGTGCGTGGAAAGGGGACATTGTGTAATCCCGGGAATCTGTCGCGACAAGCACAAGCTCTTGAGGCTCCACTACCCTGGGTCTGGATAACGACAGGCCCCTCCAGTCCGGCGGTGCTGAGGTAGAGCCAAGAAAAATCCCATATTTTATACAGGAATTTACTTTTATTCCTGCTCCTGCCCAGGAGGACGTCGTTGGGGTGACGGACAGAGCTGGCGGCTGCTGCTGCTGTTGCTCCGGGCTTGGCTTCCGTGTGTGCTTTATTGTACTTTCCCTGAGTTCCTGGATGAGGAAATAGGGCTGGTTCACATGGCCCGATGGGCTAATAAATACTTGGTGGCTCTCCCTGGTCTCAGGCACGATGGATGTGAGTGCAGATCGTCGTCTCTGCCCATAAACAGGTGTAATACGGGATTCCTCATTTACCTGGGCATCCATAAACGTGTGAACTCAGCCCTGGGGCAGAGGCAGATCTGTGGTGTGTATCTGCCACAGCCACGCGCAGTGTGTGGGTGGCAGAGATATTAATTAGTAAAGCAGCTTACTTAGGAAGCCCTTAGGTGAAATGGACCAAGACACCCTGTATTGCTGTTCAGGTAGTTCATTAAACATTGATTTAATCTTAAATTTCTGCCTTGAAAGGGCAGAAGTTGGCTAGGTTGGATGGACTTGGAGCAACCTGGATTAGTGAAAAGTCTCTGCCCATGGCAGGGGGGTGGGACTGGGTGAGATTTAAGATCCTTTCCAACACAAACCCTTCCACGATTCCATAAGTATTTCTAAGCATGAAAAGGGCTGCAGGACTAAAGTGAATGGGAATTGAGTTGGGTTTTTTTCTGTGGTTTTTCTTTAAGAAGTGTGAATTTTCCTGAGCTTTCAGAAATTACGAAGGACTGGTTGGGATGAAGTAAAAAGATTGCATATATGGAGGAAAATGAAGCAGGTTAGCAGAGAGATGAGAAATTTGAGAGGCTTTATTTTCTCCATGCTTTATTTTCTCTCTTTATTTTCTTTCTGCCACGAGGTAAAAAAGGCATCAGAAAACCAGTGCAGAGAACCCAGGAACACACGTGGCACTGCCAAAATCCCATCTCAGCTTGGTGTGCTGCTGGTGCAAACCTTGGTGTTTGCCAGGATCTAAGGAAAGGAGGTTGTGAGACACAATGATACCCATGGAAAGGTTATTTTAGGAAGGTCCCCTAGTCCAGGGGAAGAGGTGCTATTCTCTTTTCCTGGAGTTGCTGGGGAAGATGCAGTGCATCCTACTACACCTGATGGCACAGTGCTCCAGGCAGCATTTACTTTGTCCTGATAATGTCTCCCTGGTTTATGAATGTTTTTTTTTGGTGTTGATTTGGGATGAAGTC
This sequence comes from Anthoscopus minutus, assembly GCA_013399455.1. NCBI lineage: Eukaryota > Metazoa > Chordata > Aves > Passeriformes > Paridae > Anthoscopus > Anthoscopus minutus. Next base: position 159,372 of record VWYI01014733.1, on the reverse strand, counting down.
AAACCCTTAACTCCTGAGCCTGCAGAGCAAACCTCAGAGGCTGAGGTCTGGTTCTTGAGAGGGTTGTTCCTGATCTTGGCTGTGTCTTGGTGGTCCCCCAAAGTGAAAGCAGATTGTGGCAGCACATCTCAGGCAGTTTCTAGTGTGTTTATTTTAAAAGTACATATCTTTGAGTAAGATTTCCTCCAGCCACTTTGAACATGTCATAAAAGTTCGACTTTGTCTCAATAAACTCCTGTGGTGCATTTATCCCAGTTCAGGCTTTGATTGTGTCAAATGTCTTTCTTGACACATTTCACAGTTGGACTTGATGACTCAGAATGTGAATTACAGGCTCCTGCAGCTCTTTGGGTTGAGTTGCTTTTTTTCTGTCTCCTTTTGTAGCTCCTCAGTGTGAGGAAATGCTTTGTGCTACAACACTTGTAACACTGACACATTTTTGTTAGAATTCCCCTAAAAACTGCATTTTACATCATGACATTGATGAAATAATCATAAGTTTGTGGACAGTTTATGACTGTAAGGGTGAGGCAAGACTTATAGAAGGTAAAGGCAGTGGGAAGGTGAGGATTTTAGTCCAGTCAGCAAAAGGAAAGACTTCTGCCCATAAATTTGGGTGTATATTTTTTATCCTTGACTATCCTTTTCAGTATTTCTCCTTGCACATCTTATCCCACTGCAGGCACAAAAAACCCCCAAACAAGCCCAGGTGTCTACAAAAACCTGGATGTGGTGTGTTTCTGGCTGCACTGGAATGCTCTTTGGAACCAGGTGTGGGTGTTACTGGACAGATCTGAGGAAGGATCTGCAGCTTGTGCTCCAGCTGGGGAGGGGGAGAAATAGGTGATTTGAGATGCTGCTTAATAGGAATGAGGTGGATAAATCTGAACATAGCAAAATTGAGAGATAATGGAAATATTCAATGAATCTCACTTTGGAGACTGTTCTTCCTTTAAGAGCTGTAATAGGGAGTCACCAGCCAAACTGGAATGTTCATAAAGAAAGATTCTGCCTTTTTATCAAGCACAACGTGCCTGAGAACTATTTGTTATAACATATGAGTCTGTGGACTCGAAAATTGGTATTGGTTTTGAAATCAGTGTACATTAACATCTAGGGTGAAAGAGGTGGCCAGGTAGGCTCAGGTGTGAGCTGATTCCTGTTGATAAAGGTTTAATAAAAGTGTTTATGAGATGTGAATTTCTTGCTGGAAGGTGTGGCAGTAAGTTAACCTTGGGAATAGTTTATTGCCGTTGAGATTTCTATAAAATCATAAAATCATTTAGATTAAAAGGAACCTTTTGGGGCCACCTCATCCAATCCTGCAGTGTCTGCCATTTGTTTAGTGTTTTCTGAGAGCTGGGTGTTCCTTTGGGATCAGTCACAAGCTGATCTGTAATTCCTCAAGGGAAAACCCCACAACCTGGGATTGTTGTTAAACACAGCCACAGATATTTGTTCCTGAAGCACTGAGTATTCCCAAGAAGAATTACTGTTGGAGCACTTAGAGCCACGATTCTCCTAAAGTTTAATCTTTCCTTTTAAACACAAGGAGAAATTGTAACAATTGTGGTTGGAAAAAGCAGCTTTTTCTGCTTGGTGGTGCTGGGAGGCTCCTAAATATGTGTAATTTTGGCTTAGCTCTCTCTGTAACAATCTCTCTGTGAAAGCAAAATGGTTTTAATGGTATAAATGTTGTGTCCTTTCCAAAATCACTTTGAGAAACAGGTTCTTCCTCAAAATAATTGACTAAAAAATACTTAATACTGCTCCTTTTAACATCCCCATTTGTCCACCAACAGGAGAGGAACAATTCACATGTCAGGTAATGCAGACATTTCCCTTGGAACCCTGAGCCCGTTCTGACTCAAACGTGTGGCAGAACCTGGTAATTTTGAACATGTTTATATTCGTCTCAGTTGCAAACCCAGGCTTGTTCCCAGAGTCTGTGCTATGAAATCCAGGAAGAGTTAAATCAGTTTGGGACACACAGAGCACATGGGATGGGTGAGATCCTGAGATCAGGGATCTTTCAGACTGAGGGACTTGCATCTTCCTCTGTGTCCTGAGGGAAACAGGCCCCTTTCTTTTTCCCAAAGACAAAAAAAAAGTTACTTTCGGGAGCTGTGTCACTTGAACTTCCCTTTTTTTTTCTGATGTGGCACCAAGGCCTATTTTGGAAAGAAGATACTTTGTTTTAGGGCTTCATCTCCAGCATTTCTGTTCACAGCAGACTGCTATCAGTCTGTTGTTTTATTGCTGAGGAATGAGAATCCCCCTGGGGAGCACATTCAGATCCTTACAAGCCAAGGGCATTAAGATTTAATTTTTCATTCTGGTGTGCACAGTATGTGCTGTCTGCAGTTACCATATGGACTAATAAAAGAAATTTCTTCACCTGAGAAGTGGTGTAATAGAGGTTTCAAAAGCTTTTTCACCAGATTTTGCAGTTGGTGACAAATCCAGGTCCTTGTGATTCAGGCAGAGGAGGGAAATAAATATCTTGTTTTAATCCAGTTCTTTCTGGGGAATTCTTGCAGGTTTATTGCCAAGCCATGTGCCATAAACCTTGGCATTCAGGACAGTGGACCTCACAGAGCCCAGCCCAATGCAATTTTAGAGAAAGTGTTTACATCCATCACTAAGGTGAGTCACGCTTCAAATTCCTCCTCCCTTCCAAAGGGAATGGAGGCCTGCAAGTGTTGCAGGGGGAGCTTTTTGCTTCCACTTTTCTGGACTGAGATGCACATTTCACACTCTGCATGCACAAGTGGGCCCGTTCTGGTCTTACTTTGCCTCTGGCATGTCTTTTGGTAGCAAAGTAAATTCCCTGTGTGGCTGAGCCATGGTTTTGTGCACAGAAGAATCTTCTTTGGAATACAAATGTTCCCCTGATAGGCCTGAGCTGCTTCCTTTAGACCAGCTTTGGTCCAGGTTGTACAGTGGGGGTTCTTGGTTTAACAAGAGATTTCCCTGCATCTTCCACTTTTCTTGGGAAAGTGTTCCTCTTTTTCTTGAGCTCAGTTCCTTTTCTGATTTTATTGGTTTTCTTGTGAATGTCTTCCTCTCATTTTTGCCATTTACTGAGAACTCGGACAGCAGCTGTCAGTGGAAATGGATTATTCAGGGAGGTGTTCAGTCAGTGAAGGATGTCCTGATGAAGGGCAGGACATTTAATTGTGGCAGGAAATGTTTATTTGGGTTGTTTCCTTCTTTCACTTAAGCTCACAGGCCTACACCACTACAGAATTACAGAATCCCACTGTACTTTATCCAGTATTGAATAAGTGCAGTAGATTTTCATTAAAGATAAGGAAATGGAAGGTTTTCTGTTGAGATTTGGTGATGCTGAACCTCCTCTACTTTAGCAGATAAAGGGATATTCTATAAAAACCTCAAAAAACTTGCCTTGTGAGAACATGAAAGTTTTGAGGCATTTGGAATGATGTGTGAACTGAAAAATCCCCAGAATCTGATGCCCTTTGTTGGAAGAACTTTAGTGCAGGGGATGTCCTTGAAATTAATGTTTAGAAAACCCAGGAGGTCACAGACTGTTCAGAATTTGTCTGGCTTGTGAAACCTTTAACTGTCCCAGTGTGCTGTGGCTGCTGTTGGATTTGGAGAGTCAGGCTGGGGTGCAGGGAAAAGATTTCACTGCTGCTGTGAGCTGGGAGCTCTGAATTCCCCTTGGAGGCTTCTGCTTTCCCAGTGCCCTGACCATTAAATCCCAGGAAAGTGCTGAGAGATGTGATGGAGTGACAGGACAGTCATGGTCTCAATGCTGAAAATCAAATCACTCTGATTTTGATTTTCAGCTGGGCAGACTGATGATTTCGTATTCAATCAGCATTCTACACAGCTTGTGGTTTGTCTGTAACTCAAATAGTAAAATGTGTTTATCATCTTTCAGTGGTAGAGCTCCCTGGCAGAGCTGATCTGAATTATCTCACTCCTAGGCCATTGTAGAGGGAGTTACCAGGTTTGGTTCACTTTGATAAATCCATTTGTGTTCATTCAGACACAGTAGAGTTCCCAGGTGGAGAACAGGAATATATCTGTATTTGTCATGGAAATATTTCAGCCTTCAAATATATATTTTCATTTGCAGAAATAGCACAAATTCTACAGTGCCCTTATGGAATATGCAATATCTACTGTGTTAAACCAACTCTTACTTTAAAGTTTCCCTGTCCTTGCTGTGAGTAGCAAACTTTAAACATCTGTAGCTCTGCTCCTCCTGTGTTCTGGGCTGTTTGAACTAATATGCAGCTTTAACAGGGAGGACAGGACACTTCAACAGCTCCTCCCCCCAAATGAACAGACAGAACAGTCACATTATTTGTCTTAATTGCTGTCAACTGATGAAATAGGTGAGGAAATGTTCAACCAAAACCATTCTGAGTAATTAAGTAATTAGTGGCTTATGAAGGTGAAACCTGAATGACCATTTGTGGCAATGGGTTCTTGCTTCCAGACTCAGTGGTCTCTTCCTGGTGTGTTTTCATTATCTGTGCATTATTTCTGTCTTGGTGCAGGACTGAAAGTAGCTTGAGAAGTGGGAGAAATGACATTTGTTTCATTTTCCTTCAGTCTCCAGATGGAAAAAGATTAGAAGGCTTGTCCAAGCAGCTGGACTGGGATGTGCGAAAGATCCAGCGCTGGTTTCGGCACCGGAGGAACCAGGACAAACCCACCACCCTCACTAAATTTTGTGAGAGCATGTATGTTTGTGCAGAGGGGCTTCACCTTAGAGCTCTGGCTGTGTTCTCCTCTAGCAGGGCCTGGGGGCAGCTGCTGTGCCAGACCAGATTCCTGTACGAGCAAGCGAGGGCAGTTAGAGGAGGTTTTACAGTTCTGAAATATTTTGTGGGTGTGTCTGAGACCAGAACGGGGTACAGGAGTCAGAGCTGAGCGGCTTTAGGCACTGGGCCGGGTCCTTCATGGCACTTGGGGGTGTGTCTGTGTGTGTCAATGTCTGTGTGTCCCTGTCCATGTCTGTGTGTCTGTGTCTGTCTGTGTCTGTGTCTGTCTGTGTCTGTGTGTCCAGGTCCATGTGTCCATGTCTGTGTCTGTGTGTCCATGTCCGTGTGTCCATGTCCATGTCTCTGTCTCTGTCTGTGTGTCCATGTCCATGTCTGTATGTCCATGTCCATGTCTCTGTCTGTGTCTGTGTGTCCATGTCTGTGTCCGTGTGTCCATGTCCATGTCTGTGTGTCCATGTCTGTGTCTGTGTGTCCATGTCCATGTCTGTGTGTCCATGTCCATGTCTGTGTGTCTGTGTCTGTGTGTCCATGTCTGTGTGTCCATGTCCGTGTGTCCATGTCTATGTCTGTGTGTCCATGTCCATGTCTGTGTGTCTGTGTCTGTGTGTCCATGTCTGTGTGTCCATGTCCGTGTGTCCATGTCTGTGTCTGTGTGTCCATGTCCGTGTGTCCATGTCTGTGTCTGTGTGTCCATGTCCATGTCTGTGTCCGTGTGTCCATGTCCATGTCTGTGTCCGTATGCCCACACTGGGTGTAAATCCCCTGGGATGCTCCTGCAGGGCCTCGTTCCCATTCCCACAGGAATGCCCCTCCTGGCTTTCCCAGTTACAGACTCTCCTTGGCTTCCTTTCCTTCTCTCTTCAGTCCATTCTCTGCTCCCCATTCTCCCCGAGCTCCTGCAGTTTTCTCTGTAGTGCAGTAGAACCTCAGAATTTTTTCCTGACTTGTTTCTCCTCTGCTGGTTTCTTTCCTTTCCAGTAACTTTCAATTCTTCCCCCAGTATGGTTTTGTCTACCTAAAGCCACAAGGTAAGAGGGAAAAATACCTACATGAGGATAACTCTGGGTGACAACAACTTGCTTGTAGTTGTCTCTTAAAGCATATGAATGATGCATGTTCACCCTGAGTTTCAAGCTTGGCTGTTGATGCAAACTCATGTGTGCTGGGAAAACTCTTCAATAGGTTTATGTTACCTGAAATGTTTAGAAATGAAGGTGGGTGAAGGCTTTTCAGGTGTCAGATTTGGGGATTTTCCCTATTATTTCAATTAATTTTATAAATGCTAGCCAGAAGCTGATTCTGTGTCCTAAGTTTATTTTTTACTTCTTTTTCCAGGTGGAGATTTACATTTTATTTAAGTATATTTTTTTATGGAATCAGGTTTCTCTGGACGGTGAGTTGCTCTGTCACCCCTGTTGTTCTGAGTGGTTGCAATTGAATGATCCCTGATTTGGGATCCTGGGGGTTCTGCTAAAGACCTTCTTTACACTATAGGGAAGCTTCTAAACAGATCTGTCATTTGGAAATAATAGAAAATTATTTAATGTTACCCCAAAATGATGGAAAAAACAAGTTGGGTTTTGGGTTTATTTTGCTATGGGGAACTGCCCCTTTTTTTCTCCTCTCCCTCTTGAGGGGATATAGGTTCATCTCCTTGAGTCTTTATTATTACTAGACCTATATGATTATTCTAGAAATTTCCATTGGAGCAGAACTCGCATTGTCAGCACAGAATTTAAATCCCTAGAGGTTTTTTTACAGTAAATGTAGTTAGAATGGCAGAATTAAGGTAAAATTTCAGTCAAGCAGTGCTGTAATAGGTGACTTTAGGTGCCAGGGAGGAAAACACCCAGTACAAACTAGGGTATTATAATACACTTCTTATTTATAATAACTGTTATACATAATTTATTAATAATAAACTTCTTATTTATATATAATATAAACCTACCTATTCCCTTTAGGCACCTTGGTTTTGGGACACACGACAGTGCTGGTACAACTACCCTTTCCAGGTACAAGAGAAACACCTCCTAAATTCCAACTTCTTGGACCATTTCAGTTTTTATTTTTGTAATTGATACTGGATTAAAACTCTGCCATTTACTCTTTGTGCCTTTATATCCTGGTAAGGTTTGGCTACAGCAAGGTTACCTCAGAGACATCTGACTCAGTCACTTTATGTTTACTTGCTGCTGAGATTATTAAAAGTGGGAGAAAAAGGCATAAAATCATAGTGGTAATTTATATATTTACTGTATAGAGGCCAACAGTCTGTTCCAGGGCCTGGTTTTCCTGCTGCAAGAAGCTTCAGCAGGAATTGTAAATATTGACAAGGGAATTTACTCCTTTGGAATAAAGCTCAAACTCACAATTATATTTGTGTGAGTAAGATGCCTGTTGCTTAAGCTTGTTTTTATTAAACCTGAATGGTTTAACTTATGCCTCAGCAATTCTGGAGGAACAAAGTTGGATGGAAAAGGAGGGAGGAGAAAAGTGATTTTAATGTAAATTTTGAATTCCTTTGTCTTGTAACTGTGCTATCTCTGTTTGTTTTCCAGCCTCTAACATCCAGGCTTTATTATTACTATATCTTGGAGCTGGCCTTCTACTGGTCCCTCATGTTTTCTCAGTTTACAGACATTAAACGGAAGGTGAGATGAACCAAAATTGCATTAACCACTCAATAGCTATAATAAAAATAATAATAAATAGCTAGGACTAACAAAAAATGTCAGTGTGCCTGGCCAGGAATGCCAAAATGTAGTGATAATTATGTTTTCTTCCTCATTTACACCTTGGTGAGCCTCCCTTCTCCTGTAAGCACCGTGCAGTCCTGAGAAAAAGGGAGGAGCAAGGCTGACCTGCAGCTTGGTGTGTCCTTGAGTTCCTTTCACCTTCCAGGGGACAGAACAGCTTCACTCAATACCTCCCAATCAAAAGTTAACAAATCATTGCCTAGTTAAAAATAGATTTAACTGGGAGGCTTGCAAGAAAACAAGCTGCTCAAAGCAAGTACCTTGCTGAAGCTGCTGAGGAAATGGCAAATGCTGAGGCAATAATAAATGGGGTTTTGAAAGGAATTTCTCATCTGTGTGAGAAGCAGATGATGAGTGGTTGCCGTTGCTCAGATCTAATTCTGTCGTGCTGTGTTCCAGGGTTTGGTTATTGTTGCTGTTGCAGAACAGTCCCCAGTAAATCCTGGCTTATTGCTTCCTTTACATGAGCTGCAAAGCAGCAAATTATCCCAATTTTTGCATTGGCTGTTAAAAATACAAGTTTACCCAGGCTTTTTTCTGCACTGAAATATTAGCAGGTGGGGCACTGTGGAATAGAGTGGAGCTGCAGACAGGGAGTGATGAACAATCTCTGGGACTCTGTAATGGTTAATTTTGACTTTAACAAGTGGCTGACATTGCAGCAGAGTGAGGTACAGGAAGCCTGAAGTGCAAAGAAGCCCTGAATATTATTCACTGTAAACATTTTTTGTTCTTCCTGCTGAGTTATCTGTGCCTGCTCTGCCCTGGCAGGGTTTGGTCACTGACAGCAGTAACAGCACTTAAATGTGTGCCAGGAGCCCAGGGGCCGAGCAGTGTGTCTGAAAAACCAGAAAGAGCCAAAAATAAGGGTCATCTTGTCCCCTGAATCATATCTGTGGGGTCTGCAGGTACAGTTGTGTGTGTGTGCCAGAGAGACTGAGCTGATCCCTGAGCAGGCAGAGCTCTGACTTCAGCAGCACCAAAAAACTGAGAGACCTTTCTGGAAGCTTTTGTGGGGATGGTGGTGGGAGTGTGATGAGCTGCAGTTGGTGTGGAGTCAGAGCCTGAACCAAAGGAATCCTGTGACCCTGCTGACTCACTTGAGTGGTTCTGTTCCAAACTTTTGCATTTGTGTGACAGCCAAAGAGTTTTTCCTTTTTCCAGGACTTCCTGATCATGTTCGTCCATCACTTGGCCACGATCGGACTCATCACATTCTCGTACATGAATAACATGGTGAGAGTTGGAACTCTGGTGCTGTGCCTCCACGATGCTTCAGATTTCCTCTTGGAGGTGAATTTCCTTTCAAATCTTTGCATCCTTAATGCTGGTGTGATCTCAGGGGAGCAAACTGACATTCCTCTTCTTGCTAAAGCGTTTTAAACGTGCCATGGAATTCGTGCTGCTGATTCTGCCTTGGCAGCTTTTCCTCCAAACCTGAGTGCTGAGAGTCACAAAACCATGGAATGGTTTGGGTTGGAAGGAACCTTAAAAATCAACCAGTTCCACTATCCCAGATTGCTCCAATCCCATCCTGGCCTTGGACACAGTTCCAGGGATGGGGCAGCCACAGCTTCTCTGGGTAACCTGTGCCAGAGCCTCACCACTCTCTCAGAGAGGGTGATTGTATCCTCTGGCAGCCTGAAGCCATTCCCCCTTGTCCTGTCACTCCAGGCCCTTGTAAATAGTCTTTCCCATTGTTCTTGTAGGATTGTAGAAATAACAGTATAAAAATAGTAATACAATATAATAATCCCTCTTTGTTCCAAACTGTACAAATGAGATATTGAGAGTTTTTTGCAGCTCTCCAGCTGGATAATTACAGGAGTGCACAAAGGGAATAATATTTGCATGTTTATTGTCTCTTGTAGGCTGCAAAACTGGCCAATTATGCCAAGTACCAACGTCTGTGTGATGCTTTCTTCATGCTCTTTGGGGTTGTGTTCATTGTGACCCGGCTGGGCATTTACCCTTTCTGGTAAGCACCTGGAGCTGGGAACTCTTGGATATTCTTGCCAATCCTTTCAGCAGAGCCTTTGCTTTAGATTTTTCCCAAGTATTCCAGCTGTCCCTTGAGGCAGCCTGAAGTGGCACATGGCCCAAGTGCTGTTTGGGGCAGGAGGTTTGAGTAGGCATGTGAAGAAATCTCTCCCCAGTCAGCTGAGGGACTGGGAGAAGAGTCCAGAATCCCATTCACAGCTGCCCCTCCCCTGCTGCAGTATTGACAGTCAGCCAGAATCTGCTCTGAGAGGCTTGAAGGATTCTCTGCTTCTCTGAAGAAGTTCTAGAAATAATTACAAGTGAGGCACAGTCTCTTGAGGTAATTTTTGTTTGTATCTGGCTTAGTCATCGTTGCAGTTTCTGATTCTTATGACACTCCTGTCCTGTCCTTGTGTCGTGACTATTCATAGCCTGAAATAGGTCTGAAGTTTCTTGGGTGGTAAAATCCTGGATAAATGGCTTAGAGAGAATTATTCCATAATGAGATTCCCTCTCACCTCAGTAGGTCAGACCTGGAGTGGTGCTTTGGTTAATGAGCTGTTGTCCATTTGTTGTGTGTTGACAATTTGGTCACACCATTTTACTGCATGCATTTATTTCCTAGGCCATCAACACCTGGCATTCTTTTGGGTGCCTGGTAGGCAGCAACAATCCTTTCACTTTAGGGTCAGGACTGCAGTTAAAGCTCTTGCTTATTTTCCACTAAATGCACCAAAGGACTCTGGATGAAGAGCTTTAATTCCTATTTCTTTGTAGGCTCCTTCCAGGGGCAGACAAGAGAGTTGTTTTTGCAGCTGCTGTCTGTCATGAGGGGATGCTCTTACCTCACACCGGTGCTCAGCATCCTGTAAATCTTTAATGTGTTTTTCCACTGGCTGTAATGTCACTCCTCAGCTTTGTAGAGGAATGTGGCAAGCTGCAGCAGCATTGCAGACCTTGTGCTGTTTCACTGCACGTGCATTCCCTAATTAATAACGTAAAACATCAGCAGATCCCTGGAATTGCATTTAATTCTTTCATAAACCTGCTATGAGTGAAATGCTTCTGGAGCTGCCTTTTGGGGGATTTTGGTTCTTATTTGAAAGGCTTGTTTTGCTTTTCTTGTGAAATGTTAAAAGCTGTGTGAAATTAATGTGGTTGTTAAAGGTCTCTCCATACCTCTGTGCATCATAAAATCGAACGTGTTTATTAAATTGCTGAAGGACTGGCAATAACTCCCAGCAACAAGAACAGCAAAACAGTAATGAAAGAAACACAAAGCTTGGGCCATAAAGCAGTTTTGAGTCTTTCAGCCTGGCTGGAGGAATCTATAAAACTCTGAGGGAAGTGAAGAGCACCCAGAGAGGGCGGGAAGCCTTCTGGGGACAAAATTCCTTCCTGATCCCAGAATCCTTGAGACTGGAAATGTCCTCCAAGACCACTGAGTCCAGCCTGTGACTGATCCCCACCAGAGCAGTGACTGCCATGTCCAGTTGTTCCTTGGGCACCTCCAGAGATGGGGACTCCAAACCTCCCTGGGCAGCCCCTTCCAATGCCTGACCACCCTTTCATTTAAAAAATTCCTCCTGATGTCCAGCCTGGACTTTTCCTGGCAGGTTCCCTCTTATCCTGTTGTTGCCTGACACTCCCCAGCTGCCCCCTCCAGTCAGGGAGTTGTGCAGGGCCACGAGGTCTCCCCTGAGCCTCCTTTTCCCTGGCTCTTCCCAGCTCTGGACACGCTCCAGCCCCTCAATATCTCTCTTGCTGTGAGGGCCCAGAACTGGACACAGCCTCCCAGTGCCCAGAGGGACAATCCCTGCCCTGCTCCTGTGCCCTTATCTTATTTCTCTTTTTTGATCTTTAAATCTGGGTGGAAGCTGCCCAAGCAGGAAGGTGTTAATGGTTGTTTTGGTGACCAGAGCAGCCTGACATCACTTCCTGTGAAGTTGTTATAAATAAATGCTTGTGCTTTGGAGAAGAAAATTGGCAGCAGATCTGTGTGTGTAACCAAATTGCAGCATATTCACATGTTCTGTTTTGTTGCTCAGTTCAAATGCTCCTAATGAGCCTTACTCAGTCTCCTGACTCTGGCAGGAGCAGAGCAGCAGATGCTCAGTGAGACACAAACTGTTGTGCATCTGGCCTGGCACCTCCAGTCAGAGCTGGGGCACAGCTGATCTGAAATGTGTTTCTGGATCTCTTTGAAGGATTTTGAACACAACCCTGTTTGAAAGCTGGGAGCTGATCGGTCCCTACCCTTCCTGGTGGCTGTTCAATGGGCTCCTGGTGACCTTGCAGGTCTTGCATGTCATCTGGTCTTACCTCATCATCCGCACGGCCTCCAAGGCCCTGGTGCGGGGCAAGGTAAGGCTGAGGGAGGCTTCTGGGTCCTCTTTCCTACAAGCCCTCTTAAGGGATTCTGAGAAATTGGGCTTTTCAATGACGGCTGCTGTTGGTTCTTAAGGGATTTGTGTCAGGAGTTCACAAAAATGGTGGTTTTTTACCTTGGTTGCTCTGCACTTGTGAGTTCCCAGGTGTGTTCAAAGGCAGGGAGTCTCTCTTGGGCATGCAGGGAAATAATAACTCAATTTTCCAGTACATTCAAATGTCCTAAAATGGCAATTATGACACTCTTGTGCACTCTGCAGTTGAAGGTGGTAGCAGGTTCTCTTTTGGACAACAGGGTTAACATACAGGATGTTTCCCAACTTGAGCTGGTCCTTGGGATGCACTGGGGATTGTGCATCTCCACTGGTTTCTGTCTGCCAGTGCAGGCACTGAGCTCCAGCATTCAGGGAAAGGGTTCCCAGGGATGCAGTGGGGTTTGCTGGTTGTCAAAAATCACAGAATGGCCTGGGTTGGAAGGGATTTTAAAGATGATCCAGTTCAAGGCCAGGCTGGATAGGGCTTGGAGCAACCTGGGATAGTGCAAGGTGTCCCTGCCCATGGCAGGGACAGGAACTAAGCAAGCTTTAAGTTCCCTTCCAATCCAAACCATTCCATGATTCTGTGAAACCAGCAAAACAGCTGATTACAGATGCTTTTTCCTATCAGATATTGATATTCTGGTCTGGGTTTCTCTGATGGCTCTGCATTATTTTGTGTTTGACTTTAGCTGCCCCTACGCATGGAATGTGGCCTTGATATAAATATTCTGGTTGACTCTGGGGGCAGGCAGGTTTCAGGGTACGAGATCTTCATCTGTTCCTACAGCTGCTACTACAAATGCCTGATTTTCATTCTCTGCAGCTGTTTCTGTATCCTGAGTTCTACACCTTTTCCCTTTCCTTGGTTCTCTCCTGTCCAGGTGACCTAGCCAGAGAAAGGACTCTAAGCTCTGTCTTCTTCATTCTTTTCTCCTTTTCTCTGTGCCAGATTGGAGCTGGACAGTTTCACCCTGTGCATGTAAGTGTGACCTGTGGTTCTGTTTGTTCACTGAAACACGTCTGTGTCGAGGCCAAGACAAGCAGAGCCCTGGTCTTGGGGCTTTGGTGCCTTCTCCTTCTCTCCCTGATCCTGACAGAGTGCTAAAATACTGGTTTTTCCAAAGGTCAGAGCAGTGTCCTGGGGTCTGTTCTTACCTGCTGTCACCTGCCTGCACAACCTTCACTTTGCTTTTTCACACCCACACACTCCAATTTCTGTCTTTGCTCCTCATCAGCACCACACTGAGGGGGAGAGGGCAGGAGGAGTTTACTCCTTTTTGTGAAAAGGAGTGAAATAGTCACTTCTCCCTCAAGAATGAAAAAAATGTCAAGAGATTTCTGCTTCCTTCCAGTGACTTTTTGAACTTCCAATATAGCAGGAGACTGGGGAAAGATAGCAAAAGTTTTGGCAACAGGTGGAAGCCAGGACATCCAAAAAGTTCCTGGAGATCATTAAACTTCACCTGGCTTCGAGCCAGATCTTCCCTGGAGTTCAACCCCTTTCTGCTGCTAGAGAGCCCGAGCCCTGACTCCAAGAGAGCAGAGTAGAGTGAAATCCTAGAATCTTTGGAAAGCTGTGAGCCAGAGTGCTAGCACATGGAGTTCCTGAGGGCTGTTGGCTGCAGAGGGAGGGGAGTGAGGATGGTGAGGAGCTGCCTTGGGCAGAGCAGGGGCTGCTCTCTAGGCCCAGCTCACGTTGGGGAGGTTTAGCTCTGGCACCTGCCACCACCCAAAGTGTGTGTTTGCAGTTGGGGCTGGGTTTATGGGCTCTTCCCTTCCCCTTCTGGCTCTGCAAGGCTGCCCTGCTGTGGCACTTGGAGCAGCTGGCACCACGCTCCTCCTGGGAAGGTTCAAAATGCCACGTGCAAGTCAAATGGAGCTGGATTTGCAGCCAGTCTCTGAACTAAGGCATACTCTGCAAGCAGATCTGGATCCCTGGGCTGAGCAGGTGTTTGCTGGATCAGACACTGCCTTTGTCCTCCATCCCCTGTCCATGTCCTGCTCCTAAATGGGATCTTCCAGATGAAGCACAGGCTGTGGAAACGGAGATGCTTTGTTTCAGCAGTGATGTGATAAATAAAGTTGGTAATTTTTTAAATAGCAGAGCTGCTCTCTGTAGGACAAAATGTTCTCTCTCAAACTGACACATTCCTGGTTTTTTGCTTGTTGGACCCACTTGTGATTGAGGCATGAGAAATTTTTTATTCAAGACAAATTGTTTAGAAAAATGGCCTTTAAATGATCCAGAGAGGAGCTCTTGGAAGACAAGAACAATGCCAGATCTGTAATACCATCTGATCTGGTGAGAACAAGAGCGAAGTGCTTTCACAGATTTACAGAATATTTGGAAAATGGAGCTCATCTTTCCAAATTATCTTTTTCAGTGTCTGTGTCTTGTTCCCAATGTGATGACAGACTCCTTGGGAGCTTGAACTGAGCCAGACTCAAATGTAGGAGGTAGACATGAGTGAAGGTGGTTCATCACACGGACACAACCTTCTAACTGCTGCTTTCTGTCCCATTTTTCAACTCCCCTTCTCCTCTCCCACTACCCAATTGCACTGGCAATGTTTAGGTATCCAAGGATGACCGCAGTGACGTGGAGAGCAGCTCTGAGGAGGAGGATGTGACTTCCAACAGCACAAAAGGAATTCTCAGCACTTCCAGTAACGGTTCCAACCGCCTGAACGGCCACGTGGCCGGCAGCCAGTGGACAGGAGAGGAGTAAGGTCCTGGGCTGGCCTTGAGCAAACACGAACTTCTCTTTCAATATCTAGTTGTGTTGAGCTCCACATTCCCAAGTGATCTTTAATCAAAAACCCCTTCCCCAGAAACCTCCAGCAGACCCGAAACGGGCACAAACCCTGACCAGTCAGAGGCTTTGCACGGCACAAGGGACGAAGCCAACGACCGGGGCAAAAACAAAGCTGCAGATTTCACTTCAAGCCATTTTGTACTTCAGAAGTACAAGAAAACACCCCTGAGTCCTGTTGATATTTGCAGAGGTGTCTTTGTTTGTGACAAACTGGCTTTTACTGGGATCAGCTCGAGGCAGAGCAGGTTTGGACCGCGCGGGTCGGTGCCACTCAGTGACGGTTCGTTCCCAGCAGGTGCAGCAGCTCTTGATGCACTCCAGAAGCCACTTCAGAGCACAGAGAACGCAGTTTCCATGTACCAGCTGCCCTGGGTGAGGCAGAGACTCTGCTCCCAGCCGAGCTTTGAACTTTGTTAACCCAGAACCACTGCTCTGCCTCGCCCCAGGGTGCTGGGGAGGTCCCAGCTGCTCATCTCTGCTGTCACCAGGGACCAGGCCAGCATCTGCTGCCTCTTTTGGTGCTGCAAGCCCCTCTGAAGTCTTGACCAAAGCCTTTTGCAAGGGGGTTGGGGGAGTGGTTTATTGCCCCTGAGACAACCAGCATAATACAGGCCTTTTAAATTGTTTTCTTCCTGTTGCAAATTGTGGTTTTGAAGACTTCTCTAGACCTACTGGATTCAGTTGGCTAAGCTGGGATTGGAGGGAGGATCAGAACTGGTGGGCTGGGTTTAACTCTCCAGAAAATGAGATGTTTTGGTCCTATACTTTGAGACAAGTGATGGTTGCTGCTCTGATAGAGCTGTGGAGGAACCCAGGGCTGGAAGAGCAGCCACACTGTGGGCTTTGCTTCTCTTTTTTTACTTAATGGTACTTGGGGGCAATGGAACAGTCAATCAGGAGCAGAATTTTGGAAACTTCTCGAGTTGTTACCATTTTATACTGTTGTTTACTCTTATCTCCAATTAAAAGTTGCTTCAGAAACTTGGGGTAATGTGTTTCATCCTGAGGAAATAGAGGACAGCAGGTGTCCCTTGGCTGTCCCTGAGCACCGGGGCTGCTGCCAGGAGCACAGAAAAAGCAGCTTTTTGGAAGAACAGGATGGAAGTGATGGACTCCTGCAAGGCATCCCTGCCTATGGAAGAGGGGGTAGAACCAAGTGACCTTTAAGGTCCCTCCCAGCCCAGCCCAGCCTGTGATTTGGGGGACACCACACGCCACCACATCGGCCACTTTCACACAGGTTTTATTGTGCTCCATCTGCCTCCCCCAGCCTAGAACTGGGAACTGGGAAGGTGGGGCCAGTCCCAGCTCCCAGGGTGGGCTCAGCTCCCAGGGTGGGCTCAGCTCCCAGGGTGGGCTCAGCTCTCAGGGCTGGTCCCAGCTCCCAGGGCTGGTCCCACCCAGCTCCCAGGATGGGCTCAGCTCTCAGGGCTGGTCCCAGCTCCCAGGGCTGGTCCCAGCTCCTGGGGCCAGTCCCAGCTCTCAGGGCTGGTCCCAGCTCCCAGGGTGGGCTCAGCTCTCAGGGCCAGGTGCGTTCTCCCGCTCACGGCGGTGCTGGAGCATCCTCTGGACACGGACACTGCACAGGTACCCGGCGTACACCGTCAGCAGCATCATGGAGCCTGAGAATGCCTTGTAGCCAAAGTCTGCCAGCTGCTTTCTGGACACCATGGCTGTACCTGCGAGACAGACACAGAATCCCAGGATAGTCAGGGTTGGAAGGGACATCTGGAGATCATCCAGTCCAATCCCCTGTGTCCAGGAAGGGTCATCCAGAGCAGGTGACACTGGAAAATGTCCAGGTGGGGTCTAGAAAGGGAGACTCCCATGACTCCATGGGTAGCTGTTCCAATGCTCTCCCCACTTTCATGGAAAGTTTTTCTCATGTTGAGGTGAAAGTTCTTGTGGTTTAGTTTATGACTCTTGCTCCTTGTCCTGTTTCTGAGCATCAGCAAAAAGAGTCTGGCATCATCCTCTGACCTCTTAGAGATGTATCTATATGTATTAATAAAATCCCCTCTCAGTCTTCTCTCCAGACTAACCAGGCCCAGCTCCCAGAGTCTCTCCTCAGAGATGTTCCAGATCCCTCAACATCTTTGTGGCCTGCACTGGACCATCTCCAGCAGCTCCTTGTCTGTCCTGTTGTGAGGAGCCCAGAACTGGACAGATCACTCTGGATGTGCCTCTCTAAGGCCAAGGAGCAGGATGCCCTTGATCTGTTGGCCACACTCTCCCTGATGCATCCCAGGATCCCACTGGTACTTGGGGCTATTCCTCCACAGGTGCAGGATGCTACACTTGCTCTTGTTGAGCCTCATTAGGTTGTTCTAATAAATGAAGAGGTTTCTTTTTGGCCAGTTCTCCATGATGGAGGCCCTGCTGAACGGCAGCACAGCCTGCGGGTGGATCAGCCCCAGGTTTCGCATCATCACCAGACCCACTCAGGGTACATTCGATCCTTCCATGCAGGTCGGTGATGAACGAGGTGAATGAGGCTGGGCCCAGCAGCCGTCCCTGGTGAACTCACTGACTACCGACCCGCAAGAAGGCGGCGGTGAACGGGGCTGGGAGCGCGGATTCGCCCGTCCCATCCATCATCCCATCGTTCCCTTCGGACTCACCGCTCCCGTCTCGTCCCGTCCCGTCCCGTCCCGTCCCGTCCCGTCCCGTCTCGTCTCGTTCCCCCGCTCTCACCGCTCCCGTCCCGTCCCGTCCCGTCCCCCCCGCTCTCACCGCTCCCGTCCCGCTCCGCCGCGCTCCCGTCCCGCGTCACGTGGCGAGCGGCAGTCACGTGTGCGCAGTCACGTGTGACGCGGTCACGTGTTCCCGCCGGCGGGCGCGGGAAGCCCGCGCGGTGCCCGCAGCGCCCCCTGGCGGCCCCGCCGCAGTGTCCCCTCAGGGGCCGGTTCCGCCGCCATCGCCGCCGCCTCGGCTCCCCCGGCGCAGCCAGCACGGGCTTCTCTGTCTGAGGTGCGGCGCCGGGAGCCCGCAAGGGACAGTCCTTGGTGACATATGGATGGAGCCCAGGCTCTCCGTGCCCCGCTGCAGCCCTAAGGCTCGGCGCCATCCCGATGGTCACGGTGGCTCCACAAGGGTTCTGGTGCCATCCTCAGGGTTCCAGTGCCTCCCCGAGGGTCCCGGTACTTTCTTGAGGGTTCCAGAGCCATTGCAAGGGCCCTGGTGTCTGCCCAGTGTGCTCCCAGCCCAGGGCCTCCTTCCCAGCAGGCTGTGTTCCCCCAAGTCCCCTCCTGTCCCCGCCTGTGGCAGCTGCTCCCCTCCCAGAGCTCCTTTCCAGCCTTTGAACTCTGCTGTTCCAGCCCTGCTCTGTCTGGGGCTCCCTCGAGCTCTCAAGCTGTCAGGGTCTCTCTTTCTCCCCTCCTCATCCTCCTTTCCCCCAGCAGCAGCTCCAAAGGCTGTGCCACTGGGATGTGCTGAGCCTGCAGAACATGATTCCAAATGGCAAAGGGAAGACTTTTTATAGCTCGGGAAATCCAGCTCCAGTGCGTTGTGTCCAGTGCTGGTCTTCCCAAGTGAGACCCGGGACCTTCAGCAAGGGTCTGGCTGGGACTTGGGTGCTTCCAGTGTCAAAGAAACATGGACAAGGGCGATGCACGACACATTTCCATCGCAGAGGAGCTCCCAGCTAAACACAAATCCCTGCTGGATTCTGCTGCAGCTCCAGGCAGAGCTCAGGGACCCTCTCTCCTGCATGAGCCTCATATCCAAACACTTGGATTCCTGAAGCCTTCGAAGACAAAGAGAACTACAAGTCGTGCCAGCCCTGCAGGAACACGCTGGACTTCCTTTATCCTCCCTCCAAGCTCAATAAAGCTCCTCAGCAGAGGAAGCCGTGTTGGCTCCCCCCACACGACAGTTCTGCTGAATTTAAAGGTCGCAGAGTGCCTGCTGAGAAAACGTGGCTAATAAAAGGCACAGAAACAAGTGCAGTGCCAGCAGATTAAATTCCCCTTGTAAGACACCAAGCAGAGGTTCAGAGCCGTGGAAAGGTCACTCAGTATGGGGCTCCTTTAAAGACACACAGGGACAAGTCAAGTCTGGGAAAAGCAGCTGGGAAGAGATGAATAAAATCCCACAGCGTGTCCTGGGAAGCCCAAACATCAGAGGAGGGGAGGCCACTGTGTGGGGCACAGTGGGGTCCTGGCCTGTCTCCTGCAGGCCGCAGGTGAGGACTGTGGACCCGGCTCAAATGTTGCAATCCCAACACGCCATAGTCCTACGGCCAAATTTTAATCCTGGAACCATTGCTGAGACAAAGCAAGTGGGACACTGTGTGACAATGTGGCTAAACAGGGACCTACAGGGACATTCTTGCTGTTTCTGGGACAGCACAGGAGGGTGCAGAGCCAGGAGGGAACGGACAGTGCCCTGTTCTGAGCACTCAGCAAGTCCAGCAGGCACCAACCCAGCGACAGTGACGCACTGGAACTGTGGAACAAGGAGAGCATCTCCTATCTCCTCTCCATGTTTATTGTTATTTTAAAGGTACACTGCTAGTCAGTGGCTCTGGGACTTGAATGAGGGGAACAGGGAGCCCTGCAGCATTCCAGCCTGCTGGCCCAGGTAGGATCAGTGACCGCTGGACACGCTGGCCTGAGCAAACACCACCAGCTTCAGAGGAGCAGAGGGACACGTGGCACCCAGCTGGACAAGGGGCAAATTTCAAAGGCTCAGTGTGAGGCCCAAGACCTCTGTCCTGTCCCGGGATGTTGGACATGTCCAGGTACCTGTTGTGGATCATATGCCTATTCCTGCCCCTGTGCCAGTGGGCAGCTTGTAGCATCCCCACGTGAGGGAAAGTGTGAGACCTCCTTCCTCAGCTCCTGGAGAGCCACACATGGAAGCACAGAGCAGCCTAAAGCAGAGGTTGAAGTGAGCCAGAAGAAGGCCAAGTGTGGCTGCGGAGCATTTACTGAACAGCAACATGACTCAGGTGCCTTGTGGTGACCCACCTGCCTGCTGTGCAGGTACAAGGCAGGGGTCACACCAGCTGCTCACACAGACTCACGGGCAGTTGGTCCCTGCAGTGCCAAGCCCCAGAGGACAAACTGAGACAGGGAGAGAAGTCAGTGGGTGTGGAATTAGCACAGGAAAACCTGTGACAACAGGGGAGCTCCCCAGGGCTAGGGCCAGGTCTGATAGAGAGAGCAAAAGCTCTAAATAAACAAGCTTCAGAGTGTCCTTGGGTCAGCAGCAGCAGCTGGGGGAAAGCAGGACATGGCTGGGTAGCAAGGAATGCCATTGTCTGTGCTGGTGCTGCTTAGAAAGATCCTCAGTGCCTTTGGAAGTCCTGAGAGCTCCAGTCACCAGGTGGAGCCTGGCAGGGGACTGTGCCCTCTCCACCAGAAAGGGAATGCAAAAGCAGCAGCAAGTAGGGAAGAGCTGGTGTCACCCAGAGTGGCCCCATGGGGCTAAGAGGGAGGACCTGGGACACTGTTTTCCCTCCTAGGCAGTGCCCAGCCCTTATCTTTCATGATGGCCTGGCAGAGTCCTCAGAGCTGAATCCACTGTGAGGAAATGGAAGGAGGAAGATGCTCAGCCTGGCTCCGGGCAGACCTTAGACAGCAGCAGCAATTAAATGAGCCCTTCAAAGACAGAAAGAGGTCAGCAGGTACCTCTGTGCCAGGCTCAGTGTCCAGGGCTGGGGAAGGGAACCTCTGCTCTTCCAGCAGTCTGCAAAGGCTCCCAGGAGACCGGGACTCCTTCCAAGGCTGTGGCAGCAGATGAGGTTGGTGTGGGCAGGAGCTCTCAGCACATCTCGGCAGGGCCTGTGGTCTGCAGGCAGAGCCCCTTACATGTGCTCAGGGTGGTTCTGGAGACACGTGATGAAGTCAGTGACGGGTTTTCCCTCGTAGCAGATCCGGTACACAGCAGTGAAGAGGGGGAACCTGTGGGCAGACAAAGAAAGTCCCCACAGATGGCAGAGTCAGAGCACCTCGACTTCTGCCATGGCATGCAGGAGCAGGTGGGCCAGTGGCACTGTGCCCCATGCAGCAGGCCACTCCTGCCCAGCTGGTGTGATGTGGGCAATGCAGAGACACCAAAGGGCTTTCCCCTCCTGCTGCTCCTGAAAAGGTCCCAGCCCCACCCCAATGAAGCACAGAGATTCCAGCACTCACTTCTCCACTACATTCTTGCCCTTGAGGATGCGATGCAGCTCAGCAGATGTCTGGGGACCCTGCAGCTTCTGCCCATTCAGCATCTCCTTCTCCAGCTGCTCGATGGACTGAAACAACCCAGCAGTGAGGAGCTGGACATGCAACCCTGCTGCTGCACCACATTCCTGCCCTGGAGCTGGGCTGCAGCACTAGCCAAGCACAGACAGATCCCACAGTGCTAATGGGATCCCTGCGTGCTCACCAGGCTGATGCAGGGATCATAGAATCATGGAATATCCTGAGTTGGAAGGCACCCACAAGGATGCTCCAGGCAAACTCGTGGCCTCACACAAGACACCCGACAACCCCACTGTGTGCCTGAGAGTGTCGTCCAAATGCCCCTTAAGCTCTGGCAGCCTTGGGGAGCCCGTTCAGTGCCTGACCACCTTCTGCTTAAAGAACCTTTTCCTGCTATCCAACCTAAACCTCCCTGACACAGCATCATCCAAGCCAGTGCCGGCTGCTTCCAGCTCTGCTCACCTTCCCAGTCTTGGCAAAAGCCTCGGCGACCTTGCGGTTGCGGCCCCCGTAACAGGTGGTGATGAGGTCGGCAACGCCGCAGCTCTCCAGGAAGGTGACTGAGCTGACAGGGTTCTTGCAGAAGAGTTTGGCAAAGCCAATCATCTCCATCAGGCCCAGGCGGATCACAGCAGCCTTTGTGTTGTCACCATAGCCAAGCCCATCACAGAAACCAGCTCCTACAGCCACCACATTCTGGAAAACAACAGCCACGTGGAGGGATCTCTCCCCAGCGGAGCTCGGGGCTTGGCTGCATCCATGAACAGCCTGTGTGATCCCAAGTGCTGACTGCTGTCTGTGCCAGTGCCCATCATCCCTTCTCCCCCAAGCTCCCTGCAGAGCTCTGCAGAGCCCCAGGCTGTGCTCACCAAGCCCAGCACACCCACCTTGAGAGCCCCACAGATCTCTACGGTGTCAGCTTCCTGCACCACTGACACACGGAAGTTGGGTGTCTGCATCAGGTCCTTCAGCATCTGCCCATGCTTCATGTTCTTGCAGCCTGAGGGGACAGAGGGACAAGGAAGAAGATGATGAGGAAGACCCTGAGGTAGGTCCACGCTCTCCTGAAGGTCATCCAGTGAGAGGAACCTATTGCCCAACCAGTGTACGTTGCAAAACATTTGCAGGTCCACACAGAGCCATGCACACACTGCCTGACAGATAAGCTGTGTTCAACTTTGGCATTCCCAGAGCACAGGGACAATCCCTGCTGCTGTGTCAAGCAAGACAGAAATTACTTCCTTAATGCTCAGTAGGTTAAAGACATCTTCAAAGGTTGCTAATTTGGGGTTGGAGCTTTCTGTCCTGCCTGTCCCTGCAGGGTCCTGTGTGCTCACAGGGGTTGTGGGATCTTCTCCACCTCCCCAGCCTCCTGCCCAGTGTGTTTGCTGTTGTTTAATAAAACAGACACTTTGAATGCCACAACTTCTGGCCCAGCAAACGGTTGTGTTTGTTTTGGCTCTGTGCACAGTCCCCAACAGTGTAGAGGATGTTGAAACTGTCACCAGATGAACTTCCAAGCAGCTCTGGCTGGCAATAACATGAGATGCAGGTGGTCATCCTGTGAAGCCCAAGGAAATCAAGGATGGAACTTATTCCTAAAGGGCTTCTTGGTGCCCATCCCTTTAATTTGTGCCAGGCAGCTGCCTGATGCCAGGTCCATGCTGGCAGGAACTTTTAGCTACACAACTCCGTTGTTAATGAAGGGAGTGATCCCATCACATACCCTGGGAATGAGCTCAGCCAGCTCCTGTGGAGTCTCCTGTCTTCCCAGGGACCAGGGCCAGTTCACCCGAGGCAGCAGGAGTTTGAGCTGCACCGTACTCCCCCCTTTGCCTCTTCCTGCTCATCACAAATGAAAACTGCTAATGAGGAGGGATGTTGGATCCTTACCAATGGTGGTTTCACAGAACTTCTCTTCTGCCACTTCATTGGCAATATTGGCCCCCATAAGCACGTTCATTTCTATTCCCAGTTTCTCATGGATGATGTCTGAGATCAGCCTCAGTCCATCTGGTCCTTCATCCACGCCCTGGGAGACAGCCAGGGACAGAGATCACAACATCAAATAGGCTGAGAAAGATCTCTAAGGACATGGAGTCCAGCCTTTGACTAAACACCACCTTGCCAACCAGACCATGAGCACTTGTCCCTCCTGGACACCTGCCCTGCACCCCAATCCTGCCATTCCCTGTATTGCAGTGCTCCAACAGATCCTAATGTGCAGAGCTGTGCCCTGCTCCTCTCAGCACTTGGGATCCCCCATATGCTCTCACCTTTCTCCACCAACACCTCCAAATCCCCACAAAGACTCTGCTCCCACTTCCCTTCTTTCCCCCACTGCCCATTTCTGCTCCTAAATCCCTGGATTCCCTTAGCAGCCACTCCAAGCCAGGTTGCTTCCAGCTGCCCTGCCTTGGCCCAGCACCCTGGCAGTGCTGCTCCTGCTCACACCTTGATGAGCGACATCCCAACAGCCTCTTTCTTCACGTGGCCCTTGAGCTGATCACAGACTTTGCCAATGAACTGGTGGGGCACCACGAACAGGAGGACATCAGCCCCTGCACAGGCTTTGAGCAGGTCTGGCTCTGCCACCTGAATAAAGCATGACTGTTATTAGGGACTGGGAAACTGGAAGGGAAGGAAGGGCCCAAAGTCAGCATGCTGAGGTTCCTGCCAGAGCTGTCAGAGCAGAGTGGGACAATGCTGGCTCAGAGGCAGCTACATGGCCTCCAGCCCAGCCTGTGGGATGCCAGAGCAGGGGCAAAGGTGGGTAGTGAGAGCAGCCAGGGCTGTAGCTCATGCAAGCATAGATGAAGGTCAGTGAGAGGGCATAACTGAGCCCCACCAGCCCGCTGCATCCCCTGCCTTCACACCCCAGAGTTCCAGCAGCCCCCAGAGCTGCTGGTCTGTCCCCAGAGCCTGGCTGTCAGCTCTGCCCCTCGGAGGGACTGCTGGACCACACTCACCACGTTGGGGGGCAGCTTGTGCCCCGGCAGGTACTTGACATTCTCGTGCTCCGTGTTGATGATGTCCGTGAGCCGCCGGCCGCCCACCTCCTCCTCCAGCACCCACATGTTCACCTGGTTCTCGAAGCTGCTCAGCCGAGCTGCGTTGCTGCCGGCGATCTTGGCGATGGCCGAGCCCCTGCGAGGGCAGAGGGAGGCCGTGGCTGTGGGCACTGGGGAGCCCAGAGCACCACAGGTCACGTTGTGACCTGCAGGAATGGGGACGGCTGGCACCGGCCACCGGGGGTGCCGAGAGGGGACAGAGGGGAACAAGGGACCGCGCAGTGCTCGCCGAGAGGAGCCGGGTGCCCGCCGCTCACCAGTTGCCAGAGCCCACGATGCAAACCTTCTTGCCACCCATGGTGCCGGGAGCGGGGCACTGCGGGCTTGGAACCCGACTCTGCTATTTCAAGGCTCCCCGGAGCAGGGGCGGCCCCGGTCCGCCCCCGGCCCCGCCTGCCCGGGGACACCGGGCACCCGCTCCGGGCGCAGCCGGTGCGCGGCAGGTGCACAGCGCTGCCCCGGAGCAGCTCAGATCCCGCAGGAGCAGGAGTCATAGAATTACAGAACGGTGGAATACCCTGAGCTGGA
Organism: Anthoscopus minutus; assembly: GCA_013399455.1. NCBI lineage: Eukaryota > Metazoa > Chordata > Aves > Passeriformes > Paridae > Anthoscopus > Anthoscopus minutus. The sequence continues at coordinate 134,836 of VWYI01014733.1, read as the reverse complement.
AGGGACCCACAAGGATTAGTGCAAGTCCAAGCGCTGGCCCTGCACAGGACACCCGAACAGTCCCACCCTGTGCCTGGCAGCCTTGTCCAAACGCTCCTTGAGCTCTGGCAGGGTCAGGGTTGTGAGCAGTCCCTGGGGAGCCTGTTCAGTGCCTGAGCACCCTCTGGGGGAATACACCCCTTTCCTAATACCCATCCCAACTCCCCTGACACAGCTCCAGCCGTTCCCCCGGGTCCTGTCGCTGTCCCAGAGAGCAGGGATCAGAGCTGCCTCTTGTGAGGAAGCTGCAGACCCCGTGAGGCCCGTGACTGCTGAGCCTTTCTGCATAAAATCATTTCATTGTCCCCCTCTTGCTAAAAAGTGCCATTTCCCCCCCATAAAGGAGCAGGAACCGCCTGGTGCAGCCCCAGGACTCAGCTCCTGCACTCTCCTCTTCACATAGAAGATCCTTCCTTTGCCCCAGGGGCTCCCAGGTCTGCAGCAAAGCATTTATGTTCTATAAACAAGCAGGGTGAAGAGAATAAATCCCCTTTTGCATAATTTTAAACCCTTGCATGTAGGCTGTACTACAGTTTCCTTCAAATTCTACCCTACTCCCCCAGGATGTCCAACAGGCTGCCACAGTCCAGCTATGTGGACACAGGGCAGTTCAGCATTTATTACCACTGGCCACTGGATTTCCAGTTTTGCTCAAGTTACTTCGTTTACCACAAAACCACTTTGCAAATGCTTAGCAGAGTCTGCAAACTGGGAGATCCCTCCATGAAGGGCTTGCTATAAAAGGCCAAAATATGAAGAACATTTTCTCTCCAGTCACTTAACCCTGCTGGCTTTGAAAAGAACAGGGCAGACAATCCTGTCCCTTCCCTGGGAGTCACCAGGCTCATCTCCCATGGCAGCTGGGAGAGTGCGAGCTGTCAGCATGGAAGGAGGAGGACAGCTTCCTTCACAGGAGTCTTTTATTAAAACTGGGTGACATCTACAAGGATACAGTACAAAAAAAAAAATTTGGTCCATGGAAAAAACCGTAATATTCAGTTAAGAAAAGCAGTTACTCTGCAACAGCTACGTTTGCCTACGTAGGACTCAGCATCCCTCCTGTGGGAGTACCCTGAGGAGTCAGGGGCTGCTTCTCCAGCACCAAGATCTTCACCCCAGTACCACAGAGGAGCATTTCAGAAGGGCAAAGGAGAGGGGAAGTCGAGAGTCTATTACTCACAGACATGTAGTAACACAGACACAAGGGGCAGTAGGGCCACCCAGGTGCTCAAACTCACAGCAGCCTCCCCAGCCACGCTGAACTGGGCGAGGGCTCATCAGTAACATGATCCTGCAGCTATTCCAAGAGTCAGACCAACTTTTGAGTCCATTTGCATCATAGTCTTGAGCAGAAACACTGGGATCACGGTGAAGAGGAGCTATTTCATTCTCCTAAGCCTGACCACCAGTAACTCATTCCAGGAGGAGGCATCGGAGCTGTTACTCCTCACAGTGGAGAAAATCTATTTGTACATTCCTGAACCATGCTGGGCCCTATGGCAGCCCCACAGCCTAAAATTTCACTAAAAATCACAGGAGCTTCATCATGGAAACACCTGCTAACTCACACATGCTTGGAAAAATCTCCATTTCCAAGAAAGATGTCCTGTTACATCCTTGGATCCACACAAAGGAGCCTCTGGTCCCCAAAGCAAGTGACACAGGACAACTGTCCCAAAGGAATGAGCCTACAACACTGTCCCTGCAGAATTCCAGGCAGCTGCTGCATCTCCTCTCCCTGCTCCAGGGAAAACAAGCAGCCACGTGGTTTGCTGGAACCCACTTGTAGGTGTTTGAAGTGCAGAGCGCTGCATCACTCCAACGCTTCCACATCCCTGCAGGAAGCCAAGGCCTTGCGTCCCTCTGATCCCAGCCCAGGTGAGTCTGTCACAGAACACGAAGGGAACGGGGCAGGGAAGAAGGGAGAAGGGAAGAAGCATTTCTCTACACAGTTCAGTAACTTCCTCAAGGAGGAGAGTGACCTATGAGGCAGCCCAGTGCAGCAGCACCCTCCGAGGAGGAGGTGAGGGCAGGGAGGTATGTCAGCTCACGGCATCCTGCCCACGACAGCGCCTGGCACGGGCTGTAAAACGTGGCAAGGAAGAGCCCAGCCACACCTTAAAGCAGAGCCAGGCCTCAGAGCCAGCTCTGAGTGCCCAACCAGATGCTGGCTGGGGAGGAATGGGCTGAGAGAAGGCTCTGAGTAACTCTGGCTACTGGGGACACTACAGGCAGTGCGGAGTCACGGGAAAGCTCATGGAAGCCTTGGGACTGACAAGGCAACAGTCAGGAAGAAAACCAGGTAGAAATGTGCACTCATTGGAGCTTGTCTGCTTGTCCCAGTGTCCCAGACTTGCCCCAGCAGGGACAAATGCCAGGATGAATAACGTGGGCCTCGCTTCCAGAGTGGGATTCGGTGAGCTGGAACAGTGAGCTCTGCAAGCTCTGTGTCCACAAACAGCTGTGATGCTTCTGCCTGGGGAGGAGCAGAGCAGCCTATGTGTTCCGGATCCCCAGGGCCTGCTCCAATTCCTGCCGTCTCTGCTGCACCTGCAAGAGGAGCCGAGTTGCAGCGTTAACACCAGAGCACCCAGTTAACACCGGAGCCAGCTGGGAAAGGGTGAGCTCAAACTGGGACCAAGATGCAGCCACCACCTTCCCCCAGCCCTGTGTGCCCCAGGGAGTGACAGGGACAGAGAGGGACCCCTGCTCGGGGACTCACCTTGGAGTAGAAGTATCGGCACACGGCTTCCTGTGCCCACGGCTGGAAGTAGAACTCGGCTCTGCGCTCCTCCTCGGGATTCCCAACCACATCAGTCATTGTCTGGGGAGCACAAAGGCACAACAATTCAGCGAGTGCAAAAGCTCTGGCTGTGCTGAGCAAACCCACCCCCTTCCCTTTCCTTCCCTTTCCTCACAGACATCTCAGTGCACTCAGGTCAGCTTCTTACGCTTGACTCAAATCCCAGCCTCGCTTTCTGAGGAGGAAATTGCCTCCTTCTCTCTGTGGGAGCTAATTCTAATGAGGGAAGCGTGTGAACTGGACCACCTTCCACACAAGACAAGGCTTTTACCTTCAAATCCCGGCACTGGGACTGCAGCCAGTCGTTGATGAAGCCCTGAGGATCTCGGGCAAAGCTCAGCATGAACTCACGCTGTGTCTTCAGCTGGTTGATGGTCTCAATTGTTTCATGGATCTGAAGGAGATTAACACAGAATGGAACTGCTGAACAGGGGAGAAGTCAGAAACATCAAGGGATCCAACACATGAAGGCAAATTCTTACACTCTCTGGTTGACTTAACACTTACCAGGATTTTCAGCTCCCTGGTTCCTTTTCCCCAGTTTCCAAATATTACCAATTTTCCCACAGACTTCTTGCTTTAAAAATTAGATTTCCAGGTACAGCTGCATGTTTATAAACACAGCTCATCCCACTGCAGCTTCCAAACAACAGAACACTCCTGTCCTGTCCAGAGACACATCCCTGCACAGCTACAAGGACAGCAGACCTGAAGGAGCTTTTCCTACCTTGTTATCCAGAGCAGCAATTTCCTGTTGACTGGCTGTGGAGAGCAGAAAGGAATTCATCTGAGTTTTCAGGGTATCATCCACCTCCACGTCAATGTCATAGCAGGCTGTTTTCTTCTGGTCATTTGGGTCAACACTGGGGACATCCACAAGAAGCCAAAATCAGGGAGTAGCTCCAAAAAGAAGGCAAAATCTGGGACCAGTTCAAAAAAAGCAGTAAATGCAGCTCCTCTGGGATGCTGCAGCAAAGAGACTGCAGGCAGGGACAGGGACAAGCCATACCACTGTTAGCCTCAGCCCCAGAAGCAGCAAAAGCCCACTGATGGCTTTGCTGCAAAAGAAATGAGTGATTGCTCTGAGAAGGTTTCTACCCACAGCAAAGGACAGCAGGGATGTGGGAGTGCCTTTGGAAGATGGATGTGGTAATGAGAGAGGAGCTTGTTCTTGTACAAAGGAACAGTGAAAGGCAACATGGGAACTGCTGCTGAAAATCTGGACATACCACACTGTTTTCCCATGCCAGCCTCATCCATCCCTCCCAGTCCTTCCTGGCAACAGGAGCTCAGGTGGAGCAGCCTCACCTGATCACATGATTGATGATGATCGGTTCGGGGGGCATCAGCAAGGCGTGAAGCCTTTGTGGGATTTCAGAGAACTTCATCCGCTGCGACTCAAATATCTGTGACAGAGACAGGGCTGAGGGAGGAGCAGGAGCTCGGTGAAGCCACCCTGGCTGCCCACACAGGGCCACTGAGCCAGGTGCTGCTGTTCCAGCCCTGCTGTTGCTCACCTGCTGCAGGTACTTGTCACAGATGACAAACTCCCGCTCGTGGGGGTCCTGCAGCTTGTGGGTCTTGATGTACTGCCACAGGGCCTGGATGATCACGGGCCGGGTCTGGGTGTGGATGCCCAGCAGCCGAGCCAGGCGTGGGTCCAGTTTGAACTGGGGAGGCTGAACAAAGAGCATGGAGAGGTGAGGCAGCCCCAGACACAGGTAATGGTGCATGCCCAGCACTGCTACTCCCAGCATGGAATCATGGAATGGTTTGGGTTGGCAAGGACCTTAAAGAAATCTCATTTCACCCCCTGCTATGGGTAGGAACACCTTCCACTATCCCAGGTTGCTCTAAGCCCCATCCAACCTGGCCTTGGGCATTTTCCAGATATGGGGCAACCACAGCTCCTCTGGGCACCCTGTGCCAGGGCCTCAGCATCCCTACAGGGAGGGGTTTTTCCCTACTAAGCTACCTGGTAATCCAGCATCAGCAGGACAGTGCAGCGCACGTTCACGTCCCCCGGCCTCTTCACCTGGAAGCCATCTGTCTCCTGAGTTGTAGCAGTCCTGTGCCACTGCAATGTGAAAGGGAATTTAGAAACCCTCCCACACATGATTCTCTCTGCTCCTGCTGCTGGGCACCCAAAAGCTTTGCCAGTAAATCCCACCCACCTAGAGAAAATTCCAATTCTTCCTACTTAAAGAGTTTCAAACGAGAGTCAATATATTTGTTCCAACTTCCAGCAAGTGAGAGGAAAAGGCAAAGTGAGAATTCAAGAGCTCCTGGCTCCTAGGAGCCTCAAGGATTCCCACCTCCTAAGTCATAAATGACACACAAACCCCGCCTGCTGAAACACCAACCCACTTTTAGAGGAAACACAGCAAAAAGCAGCTCACCTCTACTAGGTGATTGTCAGGGCCATACAGGTCTTTATCAAGTTCAATGACCAGAGATTTAAAGAAGGACGAAAATTTCCTTTTCTGCTTGGTGGCATCATATTTGGACAGAGCAGACTGCAAGCAACACAGGGAGGAAGAGGGTTAGGGCAGCAAGTCTCAGCACTCAAGCACAGCCACCGTGCACAACAGCTCCTGTAAGTTCTGAACACCTGAATTCACCAACATGTGCTCAAAAATCAAGTTTCCAAGTCAGAAAGGGAAAGACTGGAGTTAAAGATGAGCTCGCAGGAGTTAAACCCCTCAGCAGTTACGTACAATGCCAGTGCCCTGGTTCTCAGAGCTGGGGACACAAGTGCCACTGAGCTGCTCTCACCAGTGATTCTCACAACTCTAAGAACTTTGGACAACTCATGTCCTGCCGTGGGGATACCCATCGGTCTCCAAGCTGGGCTCTCGGTCTCGGCACCATCAGACTCCTTGGAAAACAGAGATGAAGGAGGATATCAAGCCCCAGCTGTGCTCTCAGACACTAGGAAACTGGTTTCATTGCCAATTCCAGATCCACAGTCTCCTCTGAGGTTGGGTACTTCCCACTTACATCCTCCAACAGCCGTCCTTCCACCCGAAGCTCCCAGGAGGCGACGGTTCCTTCGCCATCCTCCGCGTCCGACTTGGCTGGGTTGAAGGTGTTGGAGATAAAAATGCGCAGCTTTCGCTTTTGCTATGAGAAAAAGCATCAGCTCAGCGTTAATCCTCCTCTACAGGGCCAACTGTCCTGCACAGGTTTTGCTAAAACTGAGCTCAGTGTTTTCAGCTGCCTCACGCTCCCCTTCTCCTGAAGCAGGTAGCGAGGACGGAGGTGTTGCTGGTCTCAGTCCTTGGCTGTGTTCAGAGCACTGGGACCCCTGATATGCCACACTCACAGGACATGACCCTTCAGTGCCCTCCTGCTGCCTGAACTCTGGAGCCTCCAAACCCTGGATACAACCCATGGGCTCCCCTACCTTGATGGGGCGTTTCAGAGCCTCCTGGATATCCAAGCGCTTCCTCATGATGGTCTGGTCCAGCTTCCTCTCAAAGGCCAACAAGTCCATGTAGGCCTGGGATTCAGGCACGAGCTCACGGATCTGCAGCCAAGCAAGGATGGAAATGTCCATCAGCTCCCCAGAGTGCCCCCAGGCTGCTCCCCAAGCCCCTCCCTGTGTCCCACTCACCCGCTGTGGGAGGATTTTATCTGCCATCTTCTTCTTCTTGGCACTGACAGAGGTAAGAGATAAAACAGGTGTGAAAATGGGAACAGCTCTGGGCACAGGAACTTACAAACCTGCAGCACCAACTGGCCAGCGACTCCTCAGTTACCTGGGCCCTGCTCCAGTGTGGCTAACCGGTTATCTTAATGCTTCCTACCACTCTCAGCACTTGGAAAGGGAATTACATCTACTGGAAAGTGGGTTGCATCCTTTGGAAAGGGGGTTCACCCTTTGGGAAGGTGGACATGACACAAAGCCCATGCCAAGTGACCCTCTAGCCTCAATAAACTTAGGACTGGCTTTTCCAGGAACAGTATTCTAAATCCAGGAGGAATTTCATTCTCACTGGGGCATCACTTCAGGAGGCAAGCATGGGACATAAACTCAGCCCTGCCCAGTGTTGTCCTTGAATCCCGGGGGAACGCACAAGGACCCTATGGGACCTTGCAGCACCTTGAGCACTGCAGGATGGCCAAGAACTCCAGAATCCTTGAGGCTGGAAAAAGCTATCCTTGACTCCAATCCATACCTGATCCCCACCAGCCCAGAGCACAGAGTGCCACATCCAGTCATCCTTTGGAAACCTCCAAGGATGGAAACTCCACCACCTTCCTGAGCAGCCCGTTCCAATGCCTGGCAATTTCCATTTAGAAATTCCTCCTGAACCCCAGGGGATGTCCCCTCTGCCTAGGAATGTTGCTGCTGCTGCCCTGAGATGCTCCCATTGTCTGGCGATGCCCCGGATGTCCCCGTTAGCCCCGGGATGCGCCCTTTCCCCGTGCCCCCCGTGCCTTACTTGTGGTTGCGGTTGGGCACGGCCTGCGGCT
>VWYI01014733.1:62790-127425 GCA_013399455.1 Anthoscopus minutus | reverse complement strand
GCGCGGCCCCCCCGCCGGGCCCCCCGCCGTACCCAGGAGGACCCATGGCCGGGCCCTGCGGCGCTATGCGGCCGCCCGGCAGCATCCCGGGGCGCTGCGGAGAGAAGAGACCCGGTCAGCGCCCACCGCGCCCGGCCCCGCNGCCGCCGCTCGCAGGCCCGGACTGGAACCCGGCCCGCGCCGCCATCTTGTCTCGCACAAAGGGAGCGGAACCGGAAACGGCCGCGCACGGCGCGCGGAGCGCAGGGGGCACCGCCCGCCCCCGCCGCCGACAGCGCCCCCTGCCGGCGCGGAGGACCAAGCGGCGGGGATTGGGGAGATTTGGGAGTCGGGAAGGGAACGGGGGCCTTGAGGGGTGGGAATGGGGCTGCAGGATCCTGGGGGATCAGGGAAGGGAATGGGGGCCTTGAAGGGTGGGAATATGTGCGTGTGATCATTCCAGAGCCTGGGAAGGGTTGGGGGGTGTCATCCCCTGCTCCCTGTCTGTGATTGCAGCCCCGGTTCTCTGGTCTTGGAGCCTCCCTTGCTCTGGGATGTGCTGGGAGGGAGGTGGATGCGCCTTTCCCAGGGATGGAGCATTCCGATGTGCAGGTGTGGCAGTGACTCCCCTCACAAGATCTGCTCTCTGTAACATTCAGGAGGAATTATTTCTCAGAAAAGTTAGTCAGGCATTGGCAGGGGCTTCCCTGGGTGGTGGTGGAGTCACCGTCCCTGGAGATGTCCAGGGAACAACTGGATGTGGCACTCGGTGCTCTGCTGGGGATCAGTCACAGTTTGGACTTCATCTTTTCCAAGCTCAGGGATTCTGGTATCTTTGGGATGAAGTTTATGGGGCAAACAAAATGGCCATGCATGGGTCCAGTTTGTGCAGGTTCAAGCAGAGCTCCAGGAAGAAGATTCCTGTCTCCCCTGGGGTTCCACAGAGAGCAGGAGGTTGGAGTTAAAGGCCACTTTCTGCAAGTATTAACATTAAGTTCCTTTTCCCTGAAGCAGTTTCCTGTGCTCAGAGAGAAAAGGGACACAAATCCAGCATTAATCCATGGAAAAAGCCAAGTGTGCAGTCACACCATGAGTATTAATTAAACAATTAATGATGATCATCTGATCAGCGCTGCCTCCGGCCTGGGGTCCCAGCACAGGGAGGACGTGGAGCTGCTGGAGAGAGTCCAGAGGAGGCACCAGGATGATCACAGGGATGGAGGAGCTCTGCTGGCAGGAAGGGCTGGGAGAGCTGGGATTGTTCAGCTTGGAAAAGAGACGATTTGGGGTGACCTCATTGTGTCCTTGCTCCTTTCTCCTGCCCCGAGGGTTTGGTGGAACAGCTTTGGAAATGCCTCCCCTGCACCTGCTGGCGGCTCCATGGAAACTTTGGTGCCCAGCCAGCCTGGCTCTGGCTGCAGGACAGCAGCACGCAGCACTGTGGGGCTGTCCCTCAGCGCCTGTTGCCACCGGCAGCCAGAGAAGCGAGGACCGGGAATTCTGGCCCGCGAGGTGGAATTTCAGGATCTCCACAGACCCTGAGTAGTCTGGATGTCTCTGGAATGAGGCTCCATGGATCCTGAGTGGGCTGAAGGTCCCCAGATCCTGAACGGGCTGAGGCTCCCAGATCTCAAATAAGCTGAGGCTCCCTGGATCCTGATCAGGGTGAGGCTGCCTGGATCCCAAGCAGCTCCAGATCCTGAACGGACTGGAACCCTGGATCCCGAGCAGGCTGATGTTCCCAGCCCACCCCCGCTGTCCCACGATGCTCCAGTGCACTCGTCGCAGTCTTGTGCCTGGAGAGAGCAGCACGTCCCAACCCCGAGCCGCTCCCGGTGGCTCCTGCCCGGTGCCCGCTGCGTTCCCCGGGAACTGCAGGGTTGTGCTGGGCTCACGGAGCCCTCGGAGAGCCGCGCTCGGCCGGGCTGTGACAGATGGATGGGGTGACCTGCTCCCCGCACAGCCAGCAGCTCCTGCGGGAGCTGCCGGGGGATTACAGCTCCCGGAGCAGCCCGGGGAGGGAGCGGGCACGGCTCTGGCTGTGCTTAACCGGGTTCATTAACGCCCTCCTGGCCCGGCCGTTCTCCTTCAAATCCCACCCGTGGCCTTTGCGGCTCCAGCTCTGGCCGGGAAGCACCGGAGCAGGGTGAGAATGTTCTCGTTGCGATGCAAAACGCTCCTCTGCCATTTCCAGGAGCCAGGGGACGTGGTGGGAGCCAAGGGACCGGGGGGGAGGGTGAGTGTGTGGGTGTGCGTTGGCATTTCAGCGCTCCCTGCCCACTCCCACTCGCTATTATTCAGTCTCCATGGAGTCCTGAGGGCTCGTTTCGGATGCCCGCTGTTGGATCTGCTCTGTTGTTACTTTTGCTCTTTGTAGCTGCAGATTTTTAGGACAAAAGGTGTGTTTTATATTTGGGTTGTGCTCCCAGGGCTCCTGCCAGGGTGAAATTCCACCTGGTGACTCCTGTTGGACCTCAGGTGGGTCCCAAACCACAGATTTGTTGGAGTTGTCAGGGATTAACAGTTTTGTGAGAGTTAATTCTCCTTCCCCTGCTTGGGAGCAGAAATCAGCTTCCTCCTCCAGTCTTCGGAGGAGTTCTTTGGGAAGGCAGCGAGGCTGGAGCTTGATGAGGAACCCAGAGCTCCCAGAAAAGGGGGGCTCAGCTCAGCCTCAGCACCCAGGGCACACTCTGCACGTCCCAGGCAGCACTGAAATCTGGCCCAAAGCTTTTTCTCCCCTTCCCTTCGGCTCCAGGAGCATCCCAGGATGAGGCTGTCCCCACCTGCCTCCTGGGGGAAGCAGTTCCAGCAGCTCAGCAAGAGAGAAAGGCTCAGCGTGGGGGAGTTATATCATTTATATCATTCTTTATATCATCGTTGTTAAGAGTAGCAGGTATTGATGTACAATGCATCTGTCATCTTATTGTGCTTCCTATGAAAATGTGTGTACATAGTACAGATACCGGAGAGAATTCCACACTTTATACACTTGAAGGCATTCAGAGATCAGTAACAGAAAAAAAAATAAAAATGGCACAAGAACAAGGCCTAAATGCTACTGGATGGGTATCTACACTGGCATGATGCATATAGATATATATATATATATATGTACACATATATATAGTCATATATATTATATATAAGAAATATAAAATGCCGATGATATAATAACAAAAAAGCGTTTTCTTCAAGAGGTGAGCCTCAAGGTCAAATCCCAGCCCCATCTTTAAAAGCTTGAATGGGAAAGAGAAAGAAAGAAAGAAAGAAAGAAAGAAAGAAAGAAAGAAAGAAAGAAAGAAAGAAAGAAAATAAATAAATGAAACGCGATGAAACATTAGGAGAAATCCATAAGAAAATTTATGGATGTGGCCGACCCGTCGTCTTTGGGTGATTGCTGGATACACAGGACTGACCCCCAGTTCCTAATTTTGGTCAGGAAGCAAATAATAAAACCAAAAATGACAAGAATAAAAAACAAAACTGCAGTTTAGGAAAAAAAAAAAATCACTAAGAAGACTTATTGCAAAAGCTCTTAAAGATAAGTAGCACTTGGGCCCGGGGAGGGCTCTGGCCTGGGGGCTGGGAGACGGGCTGGGGGCTGAGAAACGGGGACCCCGGAGGGGAGTGGTGGGCGCTGGCACGCCCGGGGGCAGCGCCCCGGGGGCCACGGAGCCCGGCCAGGGCAGGGCTGTGCCGGGGAGGGGCAGCGGCCGCCCTGGGAACCCACAGACACCCCAAACCCCCCGGGGCAGCGGCTGTCGGGGCTCAGCAGGGCTGGAGCTGAGCCCCAGAGCCCCCTGTGAGCCCCGGGGGCGTTGGGGCTCCGGTGCCTGCACAGCCACGGTGGTGCCCAGGGGTGTCCCCGGCTGGGCTGGGCTGGGGGCTGTGGCCGAATGGGGCCAGGGGTTTCCTTCTGCTTTTCTCCCCGAGGATGGCTGGGTTTGGGATCACAGGGTTCCCTGGGGACGGGAGGGACTGCAGGGCAGTGCTGGAACTGGCCAGGCTGCCCAGAGCCCAGGAAGGGCGGGCGGGGAGGGACAGTGGCCGGTGTCCGCAGAGCCGAGGTGGCACCTCCCAGCTGAGCCCCCCCGGTGCTCCCGGGGCTGCTCCCGGGACTGATCCTGGAGCTGTTCCCCAGGGCTGCTCCCGGGGCTGCTCCCGGGACTGATCCTGGAGCTGTTCCCCAGGGCTGCTCCCGGGGCTGCTCCCGGGGCTGCTCCCGGGGCTGCTCCCAGGGCTGCTCCCGGGGCTGATCCCGGGGCTGCTCCCAGGGCTGCTCCCGGGGCTGCTCCCGGGGCTGCTCCCGGGGCTGCTCCCGGGACTGCTCCCGGAGCTGCTCCCGGGGCTGCTCCCGGGGCTGCTCCCGGGGCTGCTCCCGGGGCTGATCCCGGGACAGGGGCCGAGGAAGACCTTGTGCACAGGTGAAGCTGCAGTGTTTTCGTGCCGGGAGCACCCGGGCGAGCCGGGGCTGCGGTCCCGGGGGTCTGAGGCGCTCTCATGGGATTCCCGGCTTTTTGCCCTGTGCCGGGCACGCCGGGGGTCCCCGATGATCCCCCCACCAGGCACAGGGGGCCCGGCAAGCGCGGCCAAGGCATTGGAGTAGGATGAGCATGGAGACGACGGAGGACAGACGGACAGGGCTGTGGATGGAGACTGCGGCCGAACGGCTGCTTCTTCTTGGCTTCTGGGTTTTAGTTAAAAAGGCCGAGGGGAGCCAAGGGGGAGCCGGGGCAGGCCCGTGCCCTGGCCCACTGTGCGTGTCGCTCCCGCTCTGCGGGACGGCCGGGCTGGAGCGTCCTGGAGTCTCTGAAGGAGCAGGGCAGGCGCAGAGCAGCTGCCGCAGGGGCTGCGCCGGGGTCTGGCGTTGCCCGACCCCACTGCCCGCCCCGAAATCCGAGGCTGTCGCTCTTGTCCGTGTCCCACCGTGCCGAGGAGCAAAGGCCCCCTAGATGTGTCTCTCCGCTGGCGCTGGCGGGGAGAAGGGCAGCTCTCGCAGGGCTTTGGTAGCTCAGGTTGTACATCCAGACGTCGGTTAGCAGGTGAAGTCCTCAAAGGTACCCCGGGCCGGGTGGTGAGGTAGGATGTTGGCTGCGTACGTCATGCCTGCTGGGTGCCCCCGTATGCTTTCACAGGGATTCTGCAGGAAAAGCGGGATGTTGGGGCCTCTGCTTTCATCCAGGTCCTTGCAGAGACCCAGCACCATCCCCTCACTCCCTGCGCCCTCTGCTCCTTTCCCAGGCGCTCCCCAGAACCGTGACTCCTCACCCCTGGGCTGCTCAGGGCAGCCCTGAGCTACAGGAGGGAACAAGCAGTAGGGGACAAGCAGAAGGGGACAAGCAGGAGGGGACAAGCAGGAGGGACCAAGCAGGAGGGGACAAGCAGGAGGGGACAAGCAGGAGGGAACAAGCAGGAGGGGACAAGCAGGAGGGGACAAGCAGGAGGGGACAAGCAGGAGGGCACCGTGCAGGGTCCCACACTCACGTGGCGCTTCACGTCGTCCATGCTCAGCGCGACGCCCTTGTCTGTGTTGTTCCTCTTGTGGTTCTTGCGGCACTTGCCCCGCCGGCACAGCCGGTGCTTTATCACCTGCCGGAGCCACGTTTCAGCACCGTGGGGCTCATGGGTGCCTCTTCCCCATGTCCCACACCAGCACAGCCGTGGGGTGGAGGAGATGCTCACCTCATAGGCGTAGTCAAACAGCTCCAGCACTGTGAGGATGCTGGCCCCAATGAACAGCCCCATCTGCCCTCCAATGTCACCTGCAGAGGACAGGGAAGCCATCAGGGTGGCCTGAGACCAGAGTCCAGGGTGGCAGAGGGAGCAGAGAAAGGGGCAGAACTTGTCACTGCTGTGATCGGTGCCTGGCCATGGCAGTGGGGTGCCCTGCTCCACATCTGTGCATCCCAGTGCCTTGGGAACGGGTCATGGTGACAGGGCCAGCACGAGACCACCTCACTGGGGGACTCTGGCTGGGGACTGTCACAGGGCACCACACAGCCACCAACACTCACCCAGCAAACCAGCCACCTCGTACGCCTTCTTCTGCTCGATCGTCTCGTAGTTCAGGGCTTCAAAGAAGATATCCAGCACCAGGATGTTCTCCCTGTGCAGGACAGAAGTGGCATCAGGCTGAGGGTTGGGATAAGAAGCCAGACCCTGCCCCGTGGCCGTGGTGCCGTACCCGATGTACTGCTCTGACTTGTTGTACTTCTTGGCCAGGTATTTGGCCGAGGCCTTGCTGGGGATCTTGACCATGGAGAGCTCTTTGCCGTAGCGGGTCATGTTGCAGGGCATCTCGCAGATGCAGTACTCGTTGTCCTTCTCCACCAGGAAATCTGTGCAGGGAGAGAAGGGGATGGTGAGATGGAGAAACCCAGCACGGCAGCTCCGTCCCGCGGGGCCGGGCAGCCTCACCTAAAGCCGGATCCGCGCACTCCTTGTACTGCTCCGGGGTGCAGTAAGGGGCATCGCCTGGGGAGACACAGAGCAGGTTTTCCAGGTGGGACCACGCTGGAGGGCTGGGCCGGGGCCAGGCCAGGCACGGGGCTCACCTGGCATGTGCACCATGCGGCAGTTGCAGTTCTCCACCAGGTACCGGGTCTCGCAGTCGATCCGACAGGCCGTGATGCTGTAGGTGTCGTAGAACTCCGAGTCACCCGCCACGGCCTTGCAGTCGCCCCAGGGAGGTGGCAGGTAGATGAGCTGGAAGGGGAGAGAAGCCAAGAGTGAGGAGAGAACCCCCCCCAGTATGGCAGGGGACAGACACCCTCGTGGCATCGGTCCCCATGACTGGATCCTCCTCTCCACTCAGTGTGGGGACAGGGGCACAGCGAGGAGGCTCTGCTCCCGCAGCCCAGGGTGGGAGGGGACATCCCAGACCTGCCCAGTTCCTACCCGCTGCTCCTGGCAGGACACAAAGGTCTGGAAGCCAGGAGCCACCCCAAAGCCCAGCTGGTCGATCAGGGGGGGCTCGTCCTGGCTGTGGATCTGCACCTTGATCCCGGCTTCGAACGAGGTCTCATCTGTGGCAGAGAGAAGCGGGGTGAGCACAGCACTGTTCCTGCTCTGAGGGTCTGAGAGGGACCACAGCTTCTGCCTCCCACGCTTCCCCTGGGCCAAGTCATTCATTCACGTGTCCATCCATCTGTCCATCTGTTTGCTGCACCACGTCCTTGTCCCCTCAGCCCCGACCCCCCTGCTCCACACCCGGGAGTGAGGCAGGAAAAGTATTTGCCTCTATTTATAAACAAGTGATGGCTGCGTGTCTAAACGATGGGGAGTTGCCATGGCAAAGAGCAAAGACAAGGAGGAAAAGGGAAAGAAAAGACCAGAAGTGATGAGAAATGGAAGGAGGGAAGAGAAGGGAGCTCCAGGGTGTGGATCTGTGGTCTGGCAAGCTGGGAAGGGGTTGAGGAGGTGAGGAAGGGCTGAGCAGCACCCCAGGAGCTGCTGGTCACTGAGTGAGCCTGCTGGGGCAGTGGGTTACCTGTTTCCCCCCACACTGGCAGGTACTCGTCCTGCTGGATGTCCAGCATGATCTCCAGGCCATTGCCAGTGCCCCCCTTCATGGTGATGAGCCGGGGCTTCCCGTCCTGCCCCGCATTGAAGGTGTAGCACTTCCCATAGCGCGTGAAGACCTGCGGGAGAGGACACAGGGCTGAGTCCCCTCTGTGTGGAGCCACAGCACGGGGCCAGGAGAACATCCCCAGCCCCAAAATCATCCCAGCCTGGGCATGGTCCGAGCTCCTGAGCCATGGGATCTCTCAGCGTTGGAACTGCCCTGGCGGAGGAGGAGATGTTCCCACAGGGATGGACTCAGAGGAGATGCTGCAGATTTATGGCGCCTTGGCCTCAGAGAGCCCATGGCAGCTGTAGCTCCCCAGGGTGGTGGCACTCAGCCTGATGCCTGCACCGGTGCCTCCTCCAAGCCCTCCTCCATCCCTGCAGAGGACGGGGCTAGACGGGATCCTGGACCCCTCCATCCCTCCCCAGCCATCCCAGCTCTCACCCCTGGCATGGCCCCAACACCGCAGAGCTGCTGCCAGCCTGGGCAAGTGGCATCTGAGGGCAGTGGGCTCACACCACATGGTGCCCCACAAACCCTGATGCCACCAGGATGGAGGTGCCAGGCACCTCCTCAGCAAGCACAGCCCCGGGGATACGCCAGAGGATCTCCACAGCCGGTGCCATCCCCAGCTCTGGCAGATGGGGCTGAAACCTCCGCCTGTTCCTGAGCAAGCTGCAAGGGCAGCATCACCTGCCGTGCCTGATCCGACACTGATCAGCTCTGGAGCTGCTCCCCGTGCCGGGCCACCCTGGGGCTACTCACCGGCGCAAAGTCCCCGGGGCCGCAGCGCTGGCCGCGGTAGCTGCAGCTCAGCAGCATGTCCTCCAGCTGGTGGCAAGTGCGGTTAAAAAACCCGTACAGATTTAGGGGCTCGTCCTCCTCCCAGGGGCTGGGCTGGGCCGGGGTGAAGCCCAGCTCCATCCCAGGCTCATAGTCCACCAGAGGGGCCAGGTAGAGCAAGTCCTCATGGCTGAGCTGCGAGAGCCGCACGCGGTTGATGTTGCAGAAGGTGACGGCGGGGAAGGTCATGGCGGGGCTGTCCTCCTCGCGGAGCAGCGTGACGTGGTGGTACTCCAGGTAGTAGGCGATGCGGTCGGCCACCTGGTAGAGGAAGACGGAGAGGGAGAGGAGGAAGGCCAGCGCCCACAGTGCCTGCCGGGCACCCAGGCTGCCTTCCACGAAGATGTGGCTCAGCCCGTGCAGGGTGCAGCTGCTGGCGAAGGCCACGAAGTCTGTGGTTGCCCCTGTGTCCTCCTCGTCCTCTTCATCCTCCTCCTGCCCATACAGGAAATCGTCTGCTCCATCTTCTCCCTTCCCAGTGGCTGCAGCATCTTCTGGTCCTTCCTCATTGGAGAAGGAGATTGTGCAGAATATCTGGAGAGGCATTGCCCAGCCTGGGGGTCCCAGCTGTAGTGTGGAGGTCCTGGCTCTGGTGGGGGGGGTCCTGGCCCCTGTCCTGCCCCAGCCTGGGGGGTCTTCAGTCAGTTCCTCGGTGGAGAGGGGCTGGGGAGAGCAGGGGAGGGGGAAGGAGCAAGTTCAGAGAGGAGAAACAGAGAAAGGAAAAGGAGTGAGGCGATCGGGAGCGAGGGAGAGGAGCAGAGGATGCTCGGAGCGGCCGGCGCCAGGAGGGTATATCAGGAGCAGAAGGAGGGGAGGAGGAGCGAGGGGCGGTTCCCCGGGCCCCCCGGGACCGGCCAGCTCCGGCTGCCAGGACAGAGCAGAGACATCACAGGCTCCAGAAGTGCCCTGGGAGCTCCCAGTGCTGCCTGGGGGCCCGAGGGGCTCCCGAGGGGCACACGGTGTGTGCAGGTGCCCAGCACTGCGTCCCCGCGCCGTGCCCTCCAGTCTTGCGTGGTCTGGCCCTGGCAGCCCAAGCGGCCGCTCCAGCCAGGCCCAGGCCCTCCCTGCTGGGTCCCCGGCTGTCTCCAGAGCCACCGTGTGCCAGGCTCTCTGCACTCGTCCCCAGGACAGCTGGAGCCAGAGGTTTTTCCGAATGCCTGTGACACTGTCCTGGCTCAGAGGTGGTTCAGGTCCGGGGAAGGATGCTGTGGTGTCCTCAGGATCCTGCAATGCTCCTCCTGCCCTGGCAGTGCCCATCCCTGCAGGCACCGGTGTGTTCCTATGAGGATCCAGCGAATCTGACGTTCCCAGTGGCGTGCGAGGTCCGTCCTCCTCCAAGCAGGGCTGGTCCTGGCAGGGTTTGGGTGCTGTGCAGACCATGAGTCCTTCTGCAGAGCCCAGTCAGTGCTGGGCACTCTCGTCGTGCCTGGGATCCCAGTGGGGCACAGGGAGCCACCTCTTCCCTCGAGGAATGGCATCCAGGCCTTGTGCTGAGCCCTGAACCGGCTGGGCTGGGGGTCCTGGGGGGCAGCTCTGCTGCAGGGTGCTGGGATGGAGCTGGCGGCTGCCGGGAGTGCTGGCGTCTCCTCTCTGCAGCAGTGCAGCCCCTTCTCGTGGTTTGCTGTTTTCCTGTGCTCAGCACTTCATAAAAGCATCCAGAGACCACAGAGCAATCTCCAGCCCCATCCCGGCACCGCCGGCACCGGGGGGAGAATCTAAATGCGGCAGCACTCGGATGTGCAGGGGCTGCCTGGGAGGTTTGGGCTCATGCCTGGGTGGGAGAAGCTCGCCCCAACCCCTCTGTTCAGCTGCTGGGTCTCCTTCCCTGTGCACCCTGCAGCGCTCCCGGTCCCTGAGCACATCCTGGCACACGTGACACCACAAACTGGGAGGACAAATCAATCAGGAACTCAGTAAAAATCTGATCTGACACCAGCACAGTTCTCTGAGGTTCCTGGGCAGGTGATGGCGGTGGAACAGGTGCTGGGGATCCCTGCCAGGGGCGGTGATCCATGATGTGACAGTGGGTTGTCCCATCCTGGGGCTCCCCAAGCTCAATATTCCCTTCAATAGGGCCCTTGTGTAAGAGGGACACTGGCAGATCGGGGACCTGGGAGAAAGTGTGGATGACCTTGGGGACGAGTGCCAGAGCCATGGGATGAAATTTCATCAGGCCAAGATCAAGGTTACAGCTTTTGGGAGCATCCCAGAGACTCTGAGATGAAAACTCTTCCTGGAAAAGAGAGTCAGGAGCATCCCAGAGACTCTGAGATGAAAATTCCTCCTGGAAAAGAGAGTCAGGAGCATCCTAGGGACCCTGAGATGAAAACTACTCCAGGAAAAGAGAGGCAGGAAGGTGGATTGGGTGGCTGGGAGCCAGCAGGACATGGGGGCCAAGTCACAGGTGCTCTGTGTAAAGACACAGATGATGGGAATGAGCTTAAGCTGCAGGGCAGGGCTGTACCAGCATCAGGGCTGCTCCTGGAAGGGGGTTTGCAAGAGTTGGGCTGGTTCAGCCCCGTGGGAGCAGGCTGGGAACACCCTGGGCTGATCCCACACACACTGGCACTGGAGGATGCTCTCGGCAGGCAGGAGCAGGTAGGAGCTGTCTGGGGCTAGGGTGGGATTTCTCGTGCTCCCTGCTCTGGCTTCCTGCGCCAGGGCTGCTAGTGGGGAGAGGAGAAGGGAAATGGAATGAAGGAATTGCAGGTTGAGGGGGTCCTTTAGCCCCGGCGGGGCTCGGACAGGCGAGCGGCGCTGCCCGGGGCCGTCGGCCCGTCCCTGATGGTGCGAGCGAGGGGCGGCTCCGCTCCCTGGGCTCGCCGAGCTTTAGTGCCTCTTGCAATTGGGAGCAATTGCAGCAGGGAGAGAGGGAGAAAGCCGCTGTAATGAAAACATTCCATCATCGACTGGGGCCATTAACCTGCTTCGCTCGGCTTAAACAGCTGGCGAGGAGCGCCGGGGCTGGTTCCCAGCAGCCGCGTGGGGCGGGAGGATGAGCCGGGCCCGGCTCCGGTTACCGCCACCTGTCCCAGCACCGACACCCGAGCCGGGGTGAAGGTGACCGGGGACGGCCGCAGCCCGGAGCGCGGGGGGAGCGTGTCTGACCCCCAAACTGGGGACAAAGCGCGGCCGCGTGTTGCAGGCAGGGGGGTGCCGCCCTGGTTTGTGCGAGTTTTGGAGATGCTGGAGGAGTCCTTGGGCTCGTTCCAGCTCCTCCCTCGCCGCGAGTTATTTTTACCCTCTCTCAGGTAAAGCTTTGGCGGGGGCGAGGGACGGGGGAGGCTATAATTAGCCGTGACATCAGCCCCCGCGGCGGGTGCTGGGATGATGCCGCCACACCCGAGCCGGCGCTGGGACCGGGGATGCTCCGTGCCCTGCTCCCCGCCCCAGTGAGAGGTGTGGGATGGCAGAAGGAAATGGGTTTTCCCTGCCTCCAGCGCCGTGTTTGGCCACCGTCCCGGGGCGGTTCGGCCCCGCTCGCTGCTGTGCAGCTCCTCACGGGCCTGGGAAAGGAGGTTTCCCGGAGCGGGGGAGCACGGAGGTGGCGGAGGGGGGGGAAGCGGGAGTGGGATTTGACGGCAGCAACAGCACATTTCACAGCCTGTCACGCTTTAATGGCAGAGGAGATCAAAGCCGGGATGGAGTTATTCATAGAGATAAACCAATCCCCGAGGAGGCGAGGAGAAAACAACATTGCAAGTTCTGTTATCCCAGGTCTCCGAGCCCTAGGGAGGCTGTCGCTGAAAGCGCCCCGGGAGCTGGACCAGCTCGGCTTTGTGATGGGCACCGCCCGTCCCTGCCAAACACTGGCTGAGCTGCCCACGTCATCCCTGGGGGTGCCCGCAGGTCGGAGCTGGCTGCTGGGAAGGGCTGGGATGAGCAGCACGTGGGGGTGGACATTTGGGGCAGGTGGAGAGCCCACAGCTGGGCTGTCCTGCTCCCACCGCACAATCAAGAGGGAGAAAAAGGAGCTTTTGCACAAGTCTTGGCCCAGGGATGTGCTTTGCAGCTCCCAGAGCTGCCAAGATGGTGGTGGAGGCGCCGGCGGCGCTGCCACGGCCGCTCCGGGCGGGATGAGCCGCTCTGGGACGGCTCCAGGGCTGCAGATCCTTCCCTGACCCTGGCGAGAGACAGAGCAGAGGCAGCCAAGCAAGGTGGGATTGCCCGGGCAGGCGGGATCTGTGCCGGGACTAATCCTGCACCCCTTATCAGATGCTGCCACCTTGCCTCAGCTCGCTCCGCCAGCCAAGCCGGGCGCAGCTTGTGTTATCCGGCCCTTTATCCCCCAGATTAGACGCTTCACAGTGGATTAGCATGTCACATTCTAATGCAGAAAAATTGATGATTAAAAAGGAGTTTTTCCTCTGTATTATTCCCCACCTCCGCCTCCTCTCCACCCCGTCCCTGCAGGCCCGCCAGCCCCAGCCGCGGCCACCGGTGATGCCAGAGTCGCATCCCTGGATCAAACGGGAAGCCAAAGGTGCCTTTTCCACGGCGCATCCCGTCCGCCTCTGGTGGCGGGGTCCGGGACTCCAGATCCCCGTGCCATTCCAGCCCCGTGCTCCCGGCTGCAGACTCAGCACCTGCAACGCAGGACTTTAATAAAAAGCACATTATGGTGAGTAATGTGCAAAGTGGACTTCATTATAGAGCCAGGGCCTCCCTGGATCCCGTTGTTCCATATGATTTCATATCAGATGAGCCTTATCTCCTCTCCAAACGCTTCCATTTAAACTCTATTAATCTTCCAAAGCTTTCCTGGGCGAGCTCTTCCCAGCCAGCCTTGCTGGGTGCCGGTGCTGCTGCCCCGGGCGCTGAGGCCACCTGCAGCCCCACTGGCCGGGGGTCTCGGGGGGCTCAGCCAGGACCCCTCCCGCAGCTCTGTGAGTGTCCCTGGAGCCCTGACTGTGATCTCCCGTGACGGCCCCGCAGCCGCTGCACTCTCCTCTCCAGGATCTGTTTACGCTCCTGCAGTTGAACCAGTTTGTGCTGCTGAGAGCATCCCGGTGATTTACCCGCCGGCAGTGTCCCTTCGTGCCGCGCAGGGGTCACCAGGGCTCCGCCAGGACGCGGGGGATGCTGCCGAGGCGCCGCTAATTCCCGTGCACCCGGGATTATTCCTGTGGACAAGGTTATCCCGAGCCTTCCCGTGTTTCCCGCAGACCGCCAATTACCCGCAAGCAGGTTGCGATTTTTTCCGACGTCCTTCACAATCGCTCAGACAGTTCAGGCAGGCAGATTTGAGCTGTTTTATTGGAGGGGGGGAAAAGCCCACGGTGTTCCGGTCTGGTTTCCTTGCTGTGCTCGCTCCAGCTCCGCACGGATCACGCTTTTCAAATCTAATCTAATCCAAGCAGAGCAGTCACACAGCCCTGGCATGCTGCAGCTCTGGAAGGGTCTCCTGTCCCCTGGCAGGAGAGCAGGGGTTTAAAATCCCTGATAAATCCCAGAGTAGGTGGGAACAGCCTACCCCAGCTCCATCCTTGGGCTGAGAGCCTGGATGCAAACACAGCAAACCCTCCATTCAGGAAAAAAAACCCTCCAAAAATAAATAATTGGTTATAATATCCAAGTGTCGGGGCTGTATAAATAAATAAGAGCTGGTGAGAAGCTCCTTGAGCCCTGGCTGGAGCAGGAATTGCAGCACTGCCTTGGGAGCCCCGGCCAAGCTCCACAGGCGATAAAACACAGGTGGCTCTAAACAGCCAGAGAAATTCAACTGAGGCGAAAAGGCCGTGAGACAGGTAATTTCCTGGTCTCCCTCTGGAGATCTGTGTCTCCAGAGGCTCAGGGGATCTGCCTCCCCAGCCTGGCTTCTCCCCACTTGATATCAGGGACAGAGGGAAAATGGCACCAGGAGATTCCTGGGCAGGTCCTTTGGAACCCTCAGAGAGGATTTTGCTATTGCCTGGCCTGGGCCTGGGAAAAACACCAAAGAGAAGCCGAGGGGAACAGCTTGGGGAACAACCCCTCATATGCTGGTGCTGTTCCAGGGCTGTGCTTCCAGCCTGTGCATCCCTTGGGACATACGTGCCCTGTCCTCAGCTGTGAAATCCTCACCTCTGTTGTGGTCGGATACCACTCTAAAGCCTCCTCATCTCTTCCAGCAGCCACAGATGCCATTACAGCTTATTAATAATCATTAATAATTCATCTGTTAATGAGTCTTTATGTGCAAAGGCATTGCAAGAGGAAGAGGATTGACCAGAGGTGAAGCTGAAATGCTCTGAGCTCTTGGAATGAGTTCTGGGTGTGTGTGGTGGCCGTGCCAGGACCCCTCAGGGTGTGCCAAGTGCTTTGGGGTGTGACATCTCTACATGTGCAAGGTGCATTTTGTGTGTGTGACCCCTCCAGGTGTGCAGAACTTTGAGGGTGTGTGCAGAGCTTTGGGGGTCTGTGAAGAGCTTTAGGGGTCTGTGACCCCTCTGGGGTGCTCAGAGCTTTGGGGTCTGTGACCCCTCTGGGGTGTGCAGAAGTTTAGGCGTCTGTGCAGAGCTTTGGGGGTCTGTGACCCCTCTGGGTGTGCAGAGGTTCAGGGGTGTGTGATCCCTCTGGGGTGCTCAGAGCTTTGGGGGTCTGTGAAGAGCTTTAGGGGTGTGTGATCCCTCTGGGGTGCTCAGAGCTTTGGGGGTCTGTGAAGAGCTTTAGGGGTGTGTGACCCCTCTGGGGTGCTCAGAGCTTTGGGGGTCTGTGAAGAGCTTTAGGGGTGTGTGATCCCTCTGGGGTGCTCAGAGCTTTGGGGTCTGTGACCCCTCCAGGTGTGCACGGTGCTGCTGTGCAGCTGGGCACAGCCCCTGGGCAGAGCCAGGGACTAAATGGCACCGGCTGAGCCTGATCTCGACCCCTCAAATCCTTCTCCTCTGATCCCGCCGTTTCCCAGAGCTCTGAGGTTCCTCAGGCGCTGGATGTGCCATTCGCAGCCCTAATGAAGTGGCTGCAAGGTGCAGGCACGTGGTGGCCTCTCACTGTGCCACGTCAGGGCTGTGTTCTCATCCCTCTTGTTCCTGATCCTCTTCTGCCCCTTCTTAGCCGAAATCAGCCGTGGTGGGCTCGGTGGTGCTGGCCCCACGCAGCCGCGGTCCTGCCGCAGAGGGAGAGTGAAGAACAGCCCACAAGAGTTCCTGTCCACGTTCGTGTCACTGTGGGGTGAGCAAAGCCACAAGCAGCCGAGGGCTCCCCCAGTCCTCCTGCCTGACCAGCTCTGGGAATGTTTGGGTGAATTCTCCAGGTCTGAGAATCTTTAGGACAAGGAGGCAGCTGAGGAGCAACGCTTGAGTGTCTCTGCTCCGTGCCCGAGGGCGAAACAGCTCACGGCTGCTTTCTGGATGATTTGCTTTGAGCAGAATCCAGTGATACGGGAAAATCTCCGAGCTGCCGAGCAGACAACGGGGTTGGGGCACTCCCAACCCGCTGCACTTCCCGGGAGAGCCAAGACACCACCAGCAAACGGCTGCGGTCCCGTGCGCGGCAGCTCCTCTGCCCCATCGCCTCCGATTATCTCGCTCCAGGCAGCCTCTGTCCCGCTGGGTTTGCTTCAATTCGTCTGCAAAACGGGGCGGCCTCGGGGGTCAGACTCTGCTGCTGTTCAGTCGCGGAGAGGGGCGGATGTGGGGGATGAGTCCGGGCGGAGTTTGCCGATGATCCAGGTGAGAATGCTCAGCCGGGCCCCTGGGAGCACCACCGGGATGCCCGAGGTGAATCAGTGCTCGGAAACAACGGACACATGCCAGCAAGTTTCCAAAGCTTATAAGTTATTTAGGAGGCTGCGTGCCGCTTTAAAAAGCGATTTGCATAAATCACTCGAATGTCTTACAGAATTTGTAAATGCACCGGCTCCGTTGGGGACCGCGGGGGGATCTGCTGGGGCTTGGAATTCTGCTGGGAGCCAGCCCCAAACCACGCCAGAACTATCCGAGGCCAGTGCCTGGTGCCCACACGCTGTCCCCAAGTTGTTTTTCCAGAGCCAGATGGACCCATGCGGTTTGTTTATTAACTGTCAAAAGCTCCAGGAAATGTCTGGTATCAGTAATTCCCGCGCCCGGTCTCTCCAGCTGCGCTGGAGATGCTTCTCACTCCGGCTCCGTGATTATCCACTAACGCTGCGCCGCGGGGGAGCTCCGCTCGCCGCGGGGCTCCGGGCTTGTGACTGCCGTGGGGCCGCGTGGGGCCAGGCCTGGATTTGGGCTTCCCTGGAAGGGGCTGGAGCCTTGGATGCCGTGGGGCTGGGAGCCAGGGAGAGCAAGGGGCCAGCAGCAGCCCCGGGCGTGCCCATCACCCCTGATCCCGCGGGTGCTGCAGGACCCCCCAGCACCCACCGAGAGGGCAGGTTTGAAGCACACAAGGGGTTTTTTTTTCAGATGGGAGAAGCTGCCGTGTTCCCAGGGTGGCAGGAGCAGAGCTCCAACACCCCTCAGCTGGAGTGAGGTGGGCGTGGGCTGAGCAGGGAGCCCAGGGGTGCAGAGAGGTTTTGGGGGTGCAGAGGGGCACACATTGGGGTTTAGTAGAGTCTGAGTAGCACAGCAGGATCTGGTGGTGTCCAGTGGGGCTCCCCAAGGCGCAGTGGGGTGCGAAGGAGGGTGGGGAGGCTCAGCAGGGAGCAGTGGGGTGCTGTGGGGAACGAGATCTGTTCTCTATCACAGCAGCTCCTGCATTGCTCCGGAGATGGGAAGAGGAGGAGAGCAGGAGAGTGGCTGGGGTTTGCTGGGACTGCTGCAGACCCTTCCCACTCCCTCCCTGGCTCTCTCTCTGTGCACCCGGTGTTTCCAGGGCAGAGGATGCAGAATCCGATGCAAAAGGCAGCGGCATGATCTCAACGTCAAACTCAATTCTCCCTAGTGCCAGCTCAGCCCTGGAGCCTCATGGAAACGGTCCAGAGGTCTTAATCCTCTCCAGCTCATCGAGGCTGTCCCATGCCCGCTGCCCAGGGCTCCCGGCTCAGCCGCGGTGCAGGGCAGGGAGCTTGGGGCTGTCCCTGGCACGGGGTCGCTCGGAGCGAGAAGGAAAAGCTGCAAAAGCACATCGTGCCACCTCAGGCACAGCCACTCCTGTCCCCTCCTGGCTGCACTGACCACCCAAAGGAGGCTTCCCAAGCACGGGGCACCTTCCCGAGGTTTCCTTCAGCCACAATTCCCGTACCAGGGTGTGGAGAGGAAGCTCATGCTCTGCATTTCTCTTTTTTTCCCTGGGATTTAGAGCCCAGAGCCAGGACTCGTGGGCCTCTCGCTTGCTGGGTGAGGCGCAGATCCCTGCGGATGTGCGAGGCTCCAGGGGAACCTCACGGTGAGGGGAGGAAGTGCGAGCAGGGAGCCGGGGGAGGGGGGCTGCGAGCTCCCGCCGCGGAGGGAGGACTCCAGCTCATAAATAATGAAGTAGGAAGAGCGAAACATTGATCTGTGCTGCTAATGAGGGTGTCAGGGAGCGTGGCCCCAAAACGGGGAGACAGTGAGGGTGAGCAAAGGAAAATGTGTCTGTGTCTGCCTGTCCCATCCCTGTGCGAGGCTCTGGGCACAGCTCTGAGCATGGGGACATCTCAGGGCTGTGTCCTGAGGAGGGGGGTCAAGATTTGCCCCTCATCTTTGTGTTTGCCTCTCCAGGATTTAAGGTCCTGACAGGGTTTTGGAGAGGGGATCCCGGCACCTCCCTGAGCGTCCTTGTCCCTTGTCCCTGTCCTGGGCTGCTGCAGGGGGGGAGCTTTGGTGGGCACCAAACACTGCCCTGGAGCTGGAGGGGCTGTGGAAAACTGGGGCAGAGCTGGGGTGGGCCAATGGTCCCCCCTGTTTTTTTTAGGGGGTTCACTCTCCAGTATGGGACGAATCTGAGCCCAGTCAGCTCCACCCAAGTGTCCCTGTACCCTGCTCACTCTGGGGAACACCGGCCAGGGGGGCACATGGAGGGGATGAGCAGCGCCAGGACCCCCGATGTGGCTGGTGATGACACAGGATGAAAGAGGAGGTGGGGAGAGCTCAAATCATCCCGGGATGGGCTTCTCCACGGCATCCAGCACCAGCCCCTTGTGCCCGGGGACCCTGTCCTGGCTGCAGGTGATGCTGTGAGCTCACCTGGGGGGTGAGACCAGCCCACAGCCCCCCTGGGCTGCTCTGGGTGGGTGTTTTAGGGGCACACGGGCAGTGCCCACAGCACGGGGGGGGTCCCTGCTCCCCCGTGCCGGCAGCAGGACCCGGGCGGGAGGCGGCTCCTCCTCTTTCCAGGTCACCCCAGGTATTTCGGCTCCGGCTGCCCCTCATTTGCATTCGCCGCGGCTGCCCCGAGCCCTCCCTTCTGCCAGGGACAGATAAGGCGGCACCGCGGCGGCTGCCGCTGCTCCATCAGCATGCGGCCAGCATCGCCCCCCGGCCGGCCTCGGGACCCCCAGCCAGCCCCGCTGACCTCCGGGCTGTCCCCAACAACCCCCTGGTTGTCCCCATCTGCCCCAGGAAGCGCCCAAACTCCCCCTGGCAAGATCTGTCTCCATCCCCTCCGGGCCGGTGGGAGAACAGGGGCGGCTCTGGGCGCCTCCCTGGACACTGAAGGGGCTTCCCAAAGGGCAGAGGGGACCCAGCCCCTGTGGGCAGCGTGGGTGGATGGTGCACGCCCAGGTGCTGGTCCCTGGCACCCCCAGCCTGGCCGGGGCCACCAGGCCCGGAGCAGCACCGAGCCTGGCTCAGCCCGCGGAGAGGGAGCAGAAAGGCAGCAGGAATTTTCTGGCGAGACAATCCCCTACAAGCTTCTGGGAGTGCCAAGAGCCCATCCCAGCCCCAGAACACACAGCCCTCCCTATGCTGGGCTGCGAGGGGACCCCAAAGAGCAACTGAGATGTAGCAGAAAGCCACAGCTTCCTCTAATCAAATCCATTAAATCATCCCAACCTGCTTGCAAGGAATAATCCAGGCAGGAATGAGACCAGCTGCGAGTCTGTTTGGCTTTTGCTGGTTGAAGGGGATGCAGAACACAGGGATTTGGAACCCGACAGATAAAGGGAGGGAGCTGGGATGAAGGTCCCTGAGGATGGTTCGGCGCAGAAAACGCGACGGTGCCCTGGGAAGAGCCGGCATTGGAACCGGGCTGGGGCTGGAGCTGGCCCTGCTGGAGGGGATCCAGCCCCCTCCGGGCTGCAACGTGCCTCCATTTAACAAATAAAACGCCTCATGGCTGACAACAGACACCTGCTCATGGAAAGAGCCCATGACAGGAATTTAATGCCGACGATTAAAATCACCCGGACCGCACTGGGAGCTGGGGCAGCAGCTCCACACACGCCCGGCCGCGCTCGGCGTGGGACACGAGGGGGACATCCCTGGGCTGGTGACGAGGATGGGGACCCCGAAGAGAGCAGGGACACTCTGGGCTCCACGCTGGAGCTGCTTGGGAGCAGCCACGGCGGCTGCCGAATTGATCAGGCAGCACCCAATAGTGGCACTGTTCCATTCCCAGCTGGATGGGGCTGGGCAGGCACAGGGATAAAGGCTTTATTGTGTGCTGGATCCAGCAGCACAAGAACAGCCTCCATGGCAGGGCACAGCACGGAGCCACTGGGACCTGTGTTCCCAAGGGATTCCATCCGTGCTCTCCCTGCTTTTCCGCTGGAGCCTCCTCACCATGGCAGCTTCCAGCCTGGCACAATCCTGCTTTGCAGAGCCCAAATGATCCCAGGGAGCTGTGCCCACGTGGGAGCAGCCCACGGAGCTGAATGGAACCACACGTGCTCCTGGGGACAACTTGGGCCTCCCAAAACCCAACAACACCCCCTGAGTGCCGGTGCTGCCAGTGCTTTCCGAGCTGGAAGGAGGCAGGAGCAGCTACAGGTGGACAAATGCCCTCCTTGCATGGGGAAAGTGGTGCTGGGCAGGGCCCACGGGTCACTCACCACTTTGAAGTCTTCAGGGGTGCACTGCTCCCCACGGAAGAAGCAGGACAGCAGCATCTCCCGGATGTCGTGGCCAGCTCGGTCATAAAACTCCAGCATGTTGAAAGGTTTGGGTTTGAAGTTTCGGAAGTTGGCCTTGTCCTGCAGGATTTCCAGCTGCTTCTCGTCAGCTGTCTGGATGTCTGGGATCTCGTATCTTGGGGGAAAGAGCAGGGAGAGGCTCAGGCCTGGCTGTGGTGACTGCTCCCACCGGCAAAGGCCACTTGGGGTTGCCAGGAGCTGGCCCTGCATGGGCTCAGCATAGCCCCAGCTTGCAGGTGGCACTTCCAGAGCATCCAGCAGCACAAAGTGGCCCAGAGGCAAGCGAGAGATGGCAGAGGGATGGATGAGGAGAACCTGGGCAGTGGCCACGTTCCAAACCCATCCCACTTGCCCCACTGCTGGTCCAGCAGCACCAACCCTGGTTGAGGCCACCCAGCCACCTGCCCTATGCCTTTGGTGGAGTCCTAGTGAGGTGGTGGCCTTGCTGGGTCTCAGAATGTGCTGGGTCTCAGCTCTGCTGCCGTGCCTGAAAACCCTTCCCTGGGGCAGGAGTGGGGACAGCAGTGAAGCCCCTTGGCATTGGCATGGGCAGGGCATGCACCAGGCTCTTGACAGCAGCTTGGCAGCACCAAAGAGCCGTGGGTGAGGGGCTTCCCCAGCCCAAGGAATGGCACCATCCTGGGGTGTGGGTCACGCTCAGAGGCTTCACCTGCTGGCACCTCTGGTCTCACTGCATGGGTTGGTAGCCAGGACATGGCACTGGAGCCAGGTGTGCTGGATCAGCCTCACAAGAACCCAGGGGAGTGGCCCTGGCCTTGTTGCATGTGCTGCACACTGGGGATGGGAGCTGCATGCACTGGAGCCATCCAGGCCAGCCCAGTGTGGGAACCTGGGAGCATCAGCAGGACCTGGTGGCTCTCAGCTACACCCAGCCTAACTGAGGTGTCACCTGGGGCCACCTCAAGGCACCAACACCCACCTGTTATTGAGCAAGGCCAGCAGCTCGCCGGCATGGTACAGGTCATTCTTGGTCACTCGGCTGAAGCGGAACTCGTTGAGGTTGCAGAAGGTGACGGCGGGGAAGGTGAGCCTGGTGGCCGCCACCTCGTCCAGCTTGGTGACGTGGGGGTACAGGAAGTAATACTGGATGCGATTGGTGCAGACGAGGGCGAGCAGCGCCAGCGAGCCCAGGAAGCAAAGAGCCCAGACCACGCGCTTCAGCGACAGCCGCTCGTACGAGAAGATGTGCGAGAGCCCGTGCAGGGTGGAGCTGCTGGCGAAGGCCTGGATGCTCACCGGGTGCCCGCTGTCCACCTCCTCCTCGTCCACTTTCAGGTCCATCATGGTCAGTGCTGGCACGCTGGGGTGGCCACTCTGCTGAGAAGGGAGCCCCGTGGGTGCCTCGTGGGTGCTGCGGGTGCCCAGCCCACGGCAGCCCCGGGCAGGGATGCGCCCGGCAGAGCCCGCGAGGGGCAGATGCTTTGCTGTGCCCTGCTCTTGCCCCTGAGCCTACATATATATATATATATATATATACACACACACAGGCATGCATATACATATATATATATATACACACATAAATACATTTCTTTGGACGCAGCCTCTTGCATTTCCTCCCCTCCCACCTCCTCCCTGCCCTCCCCATCCCACGGCAGGACTGGGGTGCTGTGCCCCCACATCCCCACCTTATGTCCCCCTCCCCTCCCACCTGCCCCCGCTCCTCCTCCACCTCCCACAAATGGCACCGTCGCATCGACAAACGGATGAAGGAATCGAGGATGCAAACCTGGAATCAGGGCCGGCGGCCGTGGCTGGAGCGGGGTTGGTGTTGCTGGGATGAGCCTCTCGCCGCCGGCTTGGGAACACGGGAGCGGGAGACGCGCAGGCACCGAGGGTGCTGAGGCACCGAGCCCGGCAGCGGCGGGTGAACCGGAAAAGAAGGGGGGGGATAAAAATAGCCTCGTTGGTACCTTGGTGCAAGCGTGGGAGCGGGGATGCGCCGGGGCCTCGCTCAGCGCGGTGCGGGGGGACCGCAGGCGACCATCGCTGGAGAGGAGGCAGCTGCCGTGTGCGGGGAGATAAGAGGAGGAGAAGGAAGGCGAGCAGGAGGCTGCTTCCCTGCCAAACACATGGATACCTCCCCCTGTGGCTATCTGGGAGCTGGTGATTTCTTCAGATGCATAATCCGCATGAAGTCATTGTCTGAGCGCTGCTGGGGCCGGAGGCCGCGGAGCGGTGAGGGGTGCCGCAGGCCGGTGGGCAGCGAGGAGGAGGAGGAGGAGGAGGAGGAGAAGAGGAGGAGGGAGAGGCGCAGGAGCGGCGCTCCAGCGATTGCAGGCGCTGGCAGGGGCTGTTGGTGCTGCTGCCGTGTGCATGTGGGTAATGTGTGTGCGTGTGCGTGTGCCGCTCCCATCCCCCAGCGCCTTCCAGGGATGCTCCGGCTCCTCGCTCCGCCGGAGCCCCCCGGCACAGCCCTGACCCGACTCTCCCGGCCCTTCAGACTTCACCCGTGCTGGTCCCAGCGGCGGGGCGGGTGCCGGGACACGCTGGGCTTGGTCCTATCGGGGGGCACTGGTGGCTTGCCAGCCCTTTTCTGGCCGTGGGGCACACGTGTCCTCGAGTGTCCGCCCCGGGCTCACCCCGTGCTGCCCGTGGCGGTCCCTGTCACGCTTTTCACCATGACAGGGACTGACCCTGCTGGAGGCGCGGGGCCCTCGCCGCCCCGTTCCCAGCCCCGTCCCTCTACCGCTGTCCCCGCGCTGCTCCCGGGGCAGGAGGCACCGGGTGCTCAGCTCCGACCCGGGGTTGCACAGCAGTGCCCAGCTCCCCCCGGTGCCAGCACATGTCCCGCTGCCTGCCCGGGCGGCGGGGTGTCCCCGTCACCCGAGCTGAGCTCCCGCGGCTCTGGGCGCGGAGGCTGCAGCAGGCGCCCACCCGCTGCTCCCAGTAAGGTGGCTGCAGATAAATGGAAAAGGATGCTTCCATGTCCTTTGCAAGTGCAATGTTGGAAAGGGACAGCCAGACCCCAGGGTTGTCACAAGCTGTGTCCCTGCCCAGAGGTGCCTTCCCAGCACGGTGTCCCCACCTGAACCGCGGCAAACGGGAGCGTGGGCACTTAGGGATGCAGCAGGGTGAGGCACACGCACCCTGTTCCTAAAGTGCCAAGGCTTGGGCACACTTGGTTTGGTCCCTTTCTGGAGCATCCTTTTCCCTGCCCGAGCAGGAGCCCTGGGTTTTACAGCGGGACGTGCTCGGGAGCACCTGGGAGCAACTGAGGTGGGGGACAGGGACACGGCCTGAGCCAGTGCCCCGCCTTGCTAGGCTCAGGGACAGCGCTGCCACTGCCTGGGGACGCGGCTGCGAGGCCGGGAGAGCGGCGTTAGCATTCCCAGTTGGCACCAGCTCTGCCTTTCCCTCCCCGCTCCCTTCTGCAGTCGGCATCGCTGCTCCCCGGGCCGACAGCTTGGTACTGCCCCTCCATTAGTGCTCCTGATGGGAGCCCGGAGAAAGCTGTGCCGCTGGGGTAAGGGAGGACATTTAGAGAGTGGTTGTTCCTCCATTCCTCCTTCTTTCCTTCCAGGTGAGAAACCAGTCTCTGCAGGGGTTTTATTGACAGTAAATCCCCCGGCAGCGCAGGCTGGGCAGGGAGCGAGGAGTTCTCAGGCTGGAGCAGGTGAGCACGTGGATATTCCTGAGAGTCCTTGATTTCCAGCGCACAAGAAACCCCAGGGAAGAGGCTCTGCTGCGTCCCCTGGGTGGAGACCGTTTCCTGGGGGTCTCGTGGAACTGTGGACACCCCAAGGACCCTTTTCTACAGGAGCCAGGGAGGAGGAGAGCGGCCAGAGGAAACTTCCTTACCGCTGGCCCTCGTCCAGGGAGAATGCAGCTGCATCCTTGGAATCGAGTGGAGCGTGGGGACTGGGAGCGTTTCCGTGTTATTTTTTGGGGAAGCCACGTGAGGGTTGTGTTAATTCCTGCTGGAAGAGGCAGCGGAAGCAGCCGAGGGCTGTGGGATGGGTGAGGAGGTAACAGCCCCAGGTGATGACTGCAAGACGCGGAGGCTTAAAGGGGAGGGTTAGCGAAGGGTGGTGGGGCGTGAGTGGCTGTGGTGGAGTCCTCCTGTTAAAAATGAGTGCTCAGAGCACGGATTCAGCAACCAGGAGTCCCCTCAGTGTGCCCTCAGATCTAATTAGAAGGAAAAAAGTAATTAAGGGAAGGTGCTGTGGAGAGGAGGCTCCCAGTGCAGGCTCTGGCAGGCAGGCAGGCAGGCACCCGACGTGTCTTGGGAACACCTGGGGAGCTTGGGCCAAGGGAAAACTCAAGGCCTTGGGGCTCTTTTCTCACTTTCCCAGCAGAGCTTTTCCCTGCTCCGCCATACACACCCCAGTTACAAAAACCAGCTCCCGTTCTGCTTCTTGGAAGAGCGTCCCCAGGGCAAGGATGGATAAATGGATGCTTTTCCATGCTTTTTTGAGGTTGTGTTGTGCTATCCCTCCCTCCATGGAGTCAGCCTTGGATTGCAAATTGCTTCTTCACCTGCATCCGCTGCTGTCTAGGAGGCAAATTAATCAATAATGGTCAATTAGTCCTGTAGGTGCTGGGCACCACCGTGTCCCTTCAGAGCATGCGGCTCTGAGGGTGCCCGGCCCTGCAGTCCAGGACTGTGTTCGTGTATTTAAGAGGTTTAATTCAGAAGTCACCACTGGCATGTGGCAAAGCTGCTGAGGCTGCAGAGGCAGCGCTCAGGTGCTCACCTCATCCAGGACAAAAATTCCAAAGGAGAAGGGGCAAAAATTCCATCCCCCCCTCAAACCTGGACTGAGTGATGTGTAAAATATCTTCACAGCCCGATCTCTGCTAATGGGTTGCAAATTGCTTCCATCAGCTCCAGCATTACAGATTGCTGTCTGAAATTGCTTCCAGGAGCCCATTTTGGGGCCAAACACTTCCTAGCTTGGGGAAATAACCATCAGCATCATTAGTGACAGTAAATTGTATTCAAATGAGGCACCCTGGGGCCTTATTAGGACTTCTTATGTGTGCCTTTCTTGCTGGTGGGGCAGCTCCAGCATTAGGGACTTTTGCATCTGCAAAATGGAAGAGAATTCCAAGATCATCCTCTGACTGCTGCCCCAGCTCTGCCAAAGCAACCACTAAGCCATGTCCTCGAGCACCACATCTACGTGTCTTAAATCCCCCCAGGAACGGTGCCTCCACCACTGCCCAGGACAGCCTGTGCCAGGGCTTGACATTTCCCATGGAGAAATTGTTCCTGTTTTCCAGCTCCAGGTGTTGGGTGCCCGGAGAAAAGCTGGTCTTGCCATTAAATAGGGACAAAGGCAGCCTCTGCCAGTCCCTGTTGGCCATTCCCATTGCTCTGTGCTGCTCCTCGAGGCATCGCTCTGCTCCAGCTCTGAACCTCGAGCAGCTCCGTTGCCTCCACAGAGATCCTGGTAAAGGTCCAGAGTTTCCTAATTCATGAGCACATCGTTAATTATCTGCTGGAAGCCAAAGCCTCAGCATCTTGGTGAGACTAACGAGGCTATTAACAGAGCTGCTCCCTGCCATGCTGGCTTGGGCTGGCCCCGAGCGCGGTGCCGACTCGAGTGGGTGAGCAAAGGCAGAGACAAGCTTTGTGTCACATCTTCTGGCACCTGCTTGCCTTCTAAAGCACATCTGACCATTGCTGAGACCTTTCCAAAGGAAACGATCGCGTCTGAATCCCGGGAACAGAGAGCCCAGCACAGGCAGCTTGGTGAACCCTTGGGATTTCTAAATCAAGCGCATCCCCAGCATCCACGTGGTGGCAGCTGGGGAAGGGTCACAGCCAGCCTGGGTGGAGGGTTGAGCTGCAATGCCCAGAGCCGCTGCCCCCAGGAGTTCCCCCTGGGGTTTTCCTGAGTGAAAAAAGCAGTATTTAAACCCAGCAGTGGCTGCTCCGAGCTGCTGGGTCACCGGGCCCCGTGAGCGGCGTCTCTGGGTGATTTATGCCGTGTTGCGCCGTGCTCTCGCTTGCACCCGCTTGGCTCTCCCGGCGTGAGGAGCAGCCAGTCCATTAAACACTGAGTCATCCTCAGCAGCATTTAATTTTGTGAGGGGCAGCAGTTTGGATAATTAAAGGCCTCCATCGCCAGTGCCAGCGGCTGTGGAGAGCAGGGCTGATGGGGAAGGCGAGGACCCCCGGCAGCACCGCTTAACCCGCCACGGAGGAGCTTCAGCTCTCCCTCCCTTCCCTCTCCCCCTGCATTTTGGGGTGGGTTTTAACCTTTTCCTGCCTCAGACAGGGGCTTCCTTAGTCAGGTGAGTGCGATGATGCTTTGTGCTATTTCTGCCTGGATTAACCACGTCCTGATGGGATCTCCCATGGGCAGATCTGCTATCTGGAGGCCTTGGCTTATTAAAAGGACAAGCTGTTCGGGGAGTTCTAATAAAGCCATGAAAGCTTTTACGAACCAGAGTTGAAGGCACTAATATCGCTGTGCTCTGCGTGGGTGAGAAATTAGACAAGAGTTTCTCCGTGCTGATGGGGTTTTTTTTTCTCCCCCTATTCATCTTTCTCAACAATTATCTTTTATTTTGATATCTTTCTATTTAAACCTTCAGAACTGCGCTTGGGATAAAAAGGAGGTTGAACTGCTTAACAACCGCGCACCTTGCGGCGCAGAGTGGAGGCACGGAGCCGTGGGGAAGGTGGCTTGAGCTCTCCTGGGGTTTTGACAGCAGGAACCATCCCCAAGAGCCAGGCAGCAAACCCTGGGGATGGTATCCTGTGGGAGGGCAGGAACACCTCCTCACCTCGGGTAGAGCCATAACGCTGCGTCTGTGTTGCACCAACACTGCACGCCTGGGGCTGGATAGCTGGGGATTCCTCCTCCTCCTGCTCCTCACCCTTGCATCTGGGTGCTCCCCACCTGCTTTGGGGCTGAGTGTGGTTTTTGCAGCCCCTTCAGGGTTGTTTCTACTCTTTTTCCATCCCGGAATGTCGCAATCAATCAGCTGCATCTTTCCGGAATTGTGGACAGCACCCTGAAAACCGAAGGCGGGTGGAAACCCAGTGGAAAGTCACCAAGATGAGTGTTTGGCTTCATTAGCTCGAGCAATTAGCATGAAGCAATCCAAAACCACTGGATCCTGCTCAACCACTATCCTGAAACCCTTCCCCTGTGCACAAATTCCACCTTGGGTGGCTCCTGCCATCCCCACTTGTTTCACCCAGCGTGCAGAGGAAGCGACTCCTGGGACACTCGGAGCCCTGGGGCTGCTGCTCTGGGCTGAAGAGGCTGAAGATGCTCAGGCTGGGTGGGACCTGTGCATGGAAGTGTGGGGCAGAGATCAAACAAACTCACTGCACAGGACGCTGGGTCGGGCAGGGGTCCGTGTGGTTGCCAGTGGTCCTGCAGGGCTGCCCAAGGCCATCCCTCCTGGCTCCTTGCTCTCTTCCTGCCCTGATTTCTGTTTCAGAAGCTGATTTGGAGCTACCTGAGCAGAAATGCCCCTGTTGGGCCATGCTGGTGTTCCCAGAGCAGTGTCCAAAGGCGCCTTGCTGAAGGCCCAGGCCAGGAGCGGGTTGTGGCACACAGGTGTGTGTGTGTGTGTGTGTGTGCACAGGTGAGATCCCGGGATGTGCTGTGCCTGGCACAGGACAGCAAGAACCCCCAGCCCCTCCCTGGGTGCAGATCCAGCCCGTCCCCCTGTGCTGCCCCACTCATCCCACACCATTTCTCCACTGCCCTGGCTTTGCTGGCGGCTGTTCGTCCTCTTGTCCTTGTCACTGCCAGAGACCCCGTCTGGATCACTTTGTCTTTTATTCCCTCTGACACTGGTTGTGGTCACAACAAAACTCATCTCATTATGGAAATGCTGAGGGTAGCTGGAAGGGGAAATGGATCCCTTCATCTGGGAAGTGCCAGGTCGGCTGCAGAGCCGGGCTGGAGGAGGAAGCTGGCGTATCTCGGGTGCGCAAAAGCCTCTCCAGCAGCTCGGGAGTGCGGGAACCGAAGGGTTAACGCTGCCGGCATCCTCAAACAGCACCGATGGGAGCAGGAGCCTCTCCATCTCCGAAAGCTGGCAAACAAATTAAAGCAATGTTGCAACTAATGCGTTTCTTTGCAGCAGCGAGGAGGGGAAGAGCGGCTCAAAGGCTGCGGAGACAAAGGCGGTGCAGATGGGTGCTGGGGGACCCGCGGGCGCCACGTGCGCCGCTCCCAGCTAAGCTCAGATTTGCTGCCACGGCTCCCTGACAGCGGCTGGAATAACCTGGGGAGGATTTATGAGAACCACAGCAGGGCCGAAGGGGGAGCCTGCCTGGAAAGGGCTGTAGCTGGGAATTACTCTGGTGTTCTCGGTGCTCGTGTCCCATTTCCGCAGGAGGGATTGTGCGGTGCAGGAGGGGGGGGGGATAGCCCTGGATGCTCCAGGCGGAGAGATCAGCGCATCTTCCTTCCAGCAGCCCGCCCGATACGCGGCAGTCCAGCATCTCCCACTTGGCTTCCCGGGCTCTTATTTGCATCCAAGAGAGATGCAAATCCCCTTAAACAATTTAACGAAGCGGATGGCCCCGCTGGAGCCGGGTCTGCTGCTGGTGGGAGCCCCGGAGGAGGAGGTTGGTTGGCAGGATTTGGTGAAAGGGCAGGGGGAGTTGGGCAGCTGGACCCACAGCCATCGTCCAGGGGCTGCCACTGCCCCCCAGAGTAGCCTTGTCCTTGTCCCCCGTTGGCAGAAATGTCACATTTCTCTGGAAGGAGGGGCTTTGTCCCCTCCCGCGGCAGCCAGGCCCATGCAAGGAGCAGATGGAGCCCATCTTGAACGTGCAGTCTCAGCAAAAGAAAAGCCAATAATCGAGTTAATTACAGGCGTTATGTGATCGCTGGGGATTCCCGGGGGATGCTGGCAATGGAGCAGCCCTTTGCTCGCCATCCCGGGGCTGAGCTGCCTTCCCTGGGGATGCACAAACCCTCTCGATGGCCTGACTTGGAGCTCTGTGCTTATGGGGGCTGTATCCATCCCTTCCCCTGTGCTTTTCCTGGCTGTGTCTCCTGGGGCAGACTCACGGAGTGGCTGAGCAGTGTCCGCTCTCCCCAGGAGCTGTTGCCTCTGACTGCAAAACGTGACTGTCCCGAGGGCAGAGCATCCCCTGCCTTTGTCTCACTGCTGAGAGAAACTGGGAGAGAAAGTGCAGCAGCTCCTAAACTCCTGGGTTTAAAAGTGAATTTTAACTCGGATTGGAAGACCACAGACCCCTTCCCTGGAGCCTCTGGGGCAGCTCTGCCCTGTCCCCCAGCCATGCAGTGCCTGAGCAGTGACACAAGGGACTTTCCAGTGGAAATGCCTGCCCGGAGGCAGCGCTCAGCACCGGCAGCCCGAGGATGTGGATGTGCTGCTTTGCCCTCTTGGTGCTTCTGCTCTGCTCACCATCAGCTGAGCTAATAAAGTTTGGGCTCCCTAAATCCACAAATGGTTTCAAAGTCGATTGCCCTGGGCTGGCTCGCAGCTCCTGCCCACCCCTCCCCTCGCCTCTCTGTCAGGGAGATAAGGATGGCAGTGGCTTTAATTCCTCACTTATGCATCGACTGCCAATTCTCCTGTCCGCTCACCCTTGATAAATATTGCACAAAGATTTGGCGGCCGGTGTGCCAGAGATAAAGGTCCAGCCCCACCAGATCTCCTTCCTTTGTGCCTTTTGTCTCATTATGTGTCCAATTTGTTAAAACAACCCACCTGCTGCAAGAGGCTCTTCCCATCCCCGCTCCTGCCTCGGATTATTGCTAAACCTCTGCGTGAGCCTCCAGCCTGGGCTGGGAGCTGAGGGCTGGGGAAAGGCGCTGTCATTTCCAGGCCTTGAGCTGTCATTGATCGGGGATCAATAGCGGAGCTGCCTTGGCTCAGAGCTCTCCAGGCCTGCCAGGATCCTCATCACTGGCGTCATGGAGGGGCTGAGGTGTCATCTGTGAGCCCATCCCTGGGAGCAGAGCCCAAACCAGCATTTGGGGATGCTCCTGTGCAGCAAACCTACAAAAGAGAGTGTGCCAGGGGTTCTGCCTGGGTTTAGCCTTGCTGAAAACCTTCCTTTGCACTGGGTTCTGGGTGAGCACGGTGTGGGGTGCCAGGAGCGGGGCTGCTGTTGGAGCTGGGCTGTTTCTTGCCCGCCCACCCCATCTGGGTTTGCTGGGACTGGCTCCCCTGGCTCAGAAACCCTCGAGGGGCTGAAAGCTGCTGTTGGGGGTGCACAAAATGTTTGACAGAGGCAGTGCCGATGGAGCTGCTCAGGACATGGGGTTGTGGCACAGGGAAGGCTCCCAGCACTGCTGGTCTCTGCAGGACCATGCAGACAACAGCCCTGATGCTGCAGCTCCTGCCCAAGCCTCAAATTTCAGGGCTGCTGGAGGCGAGGGGACAGGCAGAGGGCATTGATTGGGGTGGAGAGGGAGAAACAGGAGGGAATGTCTCAAGAAACCTAATTACTGAGTATGAGTACAGATCTGGTTGGTGGCATGTTAGAGCTGGTCCCCCCTTTGCCTCCTCATCCTGGGTGTTGTCTCTCTTATGAGAAGATGAAATTAAAGAAGAGACAAATGTTGCTGAGGTCTGGATGTCTTGGAGCTCAATGTGGCACATAAGTCTGTTATTCCTGCTGGAAGAGCAGCTGTCCCAGGCAGCTTCAGGTGCTATTTAGATTCCAGGTCTCTGGACTCCGTAGTTTGGCAGTGGCTCTGACAACCTGGCTTGATCACTATCGTTTCTAAATCCATGAGAAATGTCATCTGAAGTGCAACAAATAACGGCCTGATTATCTGCTGGATCCTAATGCTACTCCCTGGAGATAACAAGCTGCAATTTTCCCCCTGGGCCATACAATAATCGCCCCAATTACTCCCAAGCAGTGGTTATTAAACTCATGGCACCGCTTTCGTTTACAAAGCAAAAATCATTAAGCAGGTGTGTGTGTGTGTCTGTGTGTGTGTGTGTGTTCCCTGTTTGGCTGGGAGTGACCGAGGTTGTTCTTGTTTTGCTCCAGGAGAGAAACTCTTGGTGGCTGAGCAAAAACCTCCATGGCTTTCCCGCTCTGTGTGGCACAGTTCTGTCAAGAACGGTGCAGAGGAGCCTCTGGATGATCGACCAAATAAAATGCAGTTGGTGTGTGTTGATGCTGGGGTTGGGATCCTGGAGGATGTAACCTCTATCCAAGTATAACGTGGAGGGATTTGGGGAGGTAGCGTGGTTAGTGGAGCTGGCATGTGACGGGCATTTAAACACAGGAGGTGCTGCTGTGGCTTTGCAGGTGGGAATTGCAGGGGGTGTGCAGGACCCCACTGTCCCACACCAGCACGGGCTGTGGGGTGTCACCCCTCTGCTCCATCAGCCTCCTAGAGGGGACAGGGTGTCCTTTGCCCCAACAGGACCCACACTGGCACTGAGGTCTGGCACACTCTCACACCCACGAGCGCGTCCTGCACCCACCGGCTGGCTCGGACACGGAGCTTCCAGCTGCTCAGGGAGGAGAACAGAGCAAGCAGAGGGAGGGATGACCAGGACAGGCTGGTGAATTATGCATGACTCCAGGAGGGGAGCGTTATCTGCACGGACAAAGGCCTGTGCCAGCAGCCCGGCTCCGCTGTACCTGTGCCTTCCTTCGCCCGCGCTTTATCTCCGCTCCCAGCTTGTAATTCAGCCCAAATATCAGAGGAAGCTGGGAGATTAATTTTCTCTGTTTGCATGGCAAAGGAGAGGGGACACGCTCTCACTCCCGACTCCCAGCTGTTTAATCCTCCACCAAGGCCTGCCGAAGGAAAAGGCAAAAATTTATCAGTGTTGGCAAGTTGCTGGTATGGGGAGGGGTGTTGGAGCCTGGGGCCCCCCATGAGCAGGTCGTGGGAGCTCACAGCAGGCTTCGTGTGTGGGCAAGGTTTGTTTGGGGGGCACTAGGAAAATGCAAACCCTTCCTCACTCCCCAGCATTCAGGTCCAGAGGAGGGTGTGGGCTTGGGAGAGCGGAGTAATTTTCGTGCGTCCCTCCGAGGTGGGAGCGTTCACAGCTGTGAGTTGCTCAAATATTTAAGAGATGACAACTGTATTAACACAAGAACTAGATAAAGATCCCTTGAGTTTAAAGACAGAACCATCAGCTCAGCTCTTATTTTCCAGCTCTCTCCCTTAGCTTACTCTCTGCCTTAAATGAAATCATAAATATCGGCCCACAAAGGTCCTTTGTCACCGCACGCAGCTCCCGGCGACAAGAGGTCATTCATTAAAAGCCAGATGAAGGCAATAGAGGCTCCCTTTGTTTTTTAAGGAGTTCAGGATAAGGCCATGGCTTCTCTGCTGACATCAATGCGCTGTTTCACTTGGAGGAGCACGGCGAGTTTGGCTCATCCCATCCAGGTGATCTTCACCCCGAAGCTGATCAAAGAAACATCCCAGGTTCTCTCAGGTGGGGCATCACAGATGAACCTGGTTCATTGTTGGGCTGATGGCAAAAACGGGGCCCTTTTGGCCCCCTCCTCACAGCCCCCATGGACTCGTCATCCCCCTCCTCCCAGCCCCCGTGGACGAGTGCTCTGGCCACATTTTGCCCTGCTGAGGGATGGCTGAGGCCCTGCAGCTCCCACCCAGAACATGAGCCTGATGCCATCTGCCGGCCTCTGGCTCTGGCCAGCAGGGAGAAATCAGGAATTGATTCCCTAAAAGGTCCCTTGTCCTCTGGCTCAACCCCGGCTGCCCTCCCCGCTCAGCCTGATGGATTTTTCCCTCACACTACCGAACAACTCCTTTTTAACACCTCTGCTGTGTGAATGCATCAAGAGAAATGTACCTAAGGTAGTTTTTTCTCCCTTTTTATTATTTTTTTTTCCCTGGAGAAAGGTTGCTGTCTTGAAGTTTCTAACTCGTCTTGCTTCCCCCTGCCTTTTTCTTTTTCTTTTTTTTTTTTTTTTTTCAATGACTGCTTATGAAGACCATCATGCTCTAACTGGTTTTGGATTAAAAGGAACTTAATAAAGGTTTCCCCTGAGCACAAAGCTGCACAAATGGGTTTGCAATTGCAGAGTTAATTACAGGAGCTGGGCAGAGCAATCGGTGTTCGCAAAGCTTCAGCAGAGGATGAGGCTGGCAGGGAGAGGTTTGGCTTTGCTCTCTGCTCACACAGTGAGGCACTGGGGCAGGTGTCCTTCCACCCTGCCCCAAAAGATTGAGAAATGGGCTCACCAAGGATCCCATTGGCATCGGCACCAAGCCTGGCCACATCCCAGGGTCACATCCCAGGGTCACATCCCAGGGTCACATCCCAGGGTCACATCCCAGGGTCACTGGGGTCGGCCAGTGCTGCCCAGTGAAGGGTCTGTGGTGGCTGGAGGAGGAGAAAGGGCTGAAGACCAACCCAGTGAGGCTGCGGGAGGAGCTGGAGGAGAATTTCTGCTGCCTGAGAATGTGAAGTGCTTCCGCCAGTAATCGCCGGAATCATCAAATTAGCATAAATTCTATTAACGGTTTCCCAGATGAGACATTTCAAGGCTTCTCCCCCCCTCCTTCCTGACACAAACAAAAAGAGAATATAATTACTTTGCCATAAAGCAGCTCCTGAAAAGGCCCTCAGTCCTTCTGCCTTTCTTCTCCCGTGAAATAAAGCTCCAAATGAAAGGTGCTGCTGACCTCTCTGCTCTCATTCATCAACCGAGGAGGAGGAAAGAGGCTCCACAAAGGTTTTACGGGGCCTGGGGCTGAGCAGGGGCTTGTTTGCCAGCTCCACATCACAGCTTTGGGGAGGGTTCTGAGAAGCTTTTTGGGGTGCTGAGATCCTGCTGCCCTCCTGATTCAGAGGAGGATTTGGGAGGACGATGGTTGAACACATATGGAAGAAATGTAATTTGTGTAACACAAACCCAGCACCTACTGCAGTAACTCACTACAAGCACCGCGGGGGCAATCATCTAAAATAATGTGCCTTTTTATTGGCACGAGATTGCGGATGACAATTTGAAAGGGAACAGAATTTGCTTATGAGCAAAATCCTCCTTAACTCTTCAGAACGACACTAAAACAACTCGCCTGCCTATAAATACGACCTGCCAATAGAGACATCTTAGCTGTGAAGATTTAATTACAGGCAGGAGCTGCGGGAGGCCCCGGGCTGACACCAAAACAGCCGAGCCTCATCACAAATGGGGGATGTACCTGCACAAGAGGCAGAGCCAGGTGTAACTTTCATCCTCCAGCTTCTACCCAGGCAGGGGCAAACTGGGTGATTTTCTGTTCTATAAGGACATATATCAAAGTCAGAACCTTTCTCTTGCTTGGCCATTGGCTCAGAGGATGAGTTGTGTCTCTTCTAGGCCTCAGTTCCCCTATAAAATGTAGGTTTTTTACTCTCTTCTTCAAGGAAGCCTCAGTAATGTTTACTTTTCTAAAGATCTTGAGGCTTTTAACAATCTATTACAAATTAATTATTATTAAGTTAAAACAAACTATATACCCTAAATAAAGCAGTTCCAACAAAGCAGCTGGATGATGAGAGCAATCTGCTTTATGAACTCCCTTTTCCACTGCACAATTTTAAGCATTTAGTTCCGCTTTCTAATTGCTAATATCTGTTCTTCAATTACCCGCTGTTTTGTTTCAGATTTAAAAGATTAAAGCACGTTGTTATTTTATTATTATGTGAATTCCCTTTGTGTAATTGTCGGGTTTGGGTTTTATCCGTTTGCATATTAAACGCCTGCACAGGGAAGACTCGTATGTGGCTTGAAATGGGTTTCGCCTTCGGCACAAGTTGCCGGCTGTTACTCAAATCAACGTTTAAAGACAAAAAGCAGGCAAGACATCGTATTTCTCAAGTGCCAACACTTCATAAACAGCCTCGCGGTGAATTTCAACGCTCACCAGCTGCACTCAGCCCCTTGCACAGACCTTTTTCAGAACCACTGCAGGGGGCTCAGGCACACACGAGCCCTGTGCCAGTGGCCTTGCTCGAGGTACCAACCAGGGCTCGGCGTGAGAAGGTTTTTCCTGCCCAGAACAGCCCCTCTGGAGCGGGGCACAAGGAGCAGGCCCAGGCCTGGGGCTCCCGTGGCCTCACGGCGTCCCCGTTGCTAAGCAACGCGCGCTGGAGCCAGCGGCCAGCAGCAAAGATGGCGCCTGGGCGGCTTCAGCGCGCGCACAGCCGCCCTCCATGCCAGGCCCCGCCGAGCGGGCAAGCCCCGCCCTCAGCAGACATGGCGCCAGGCTGGCTTCAGGAGCCCGCTGAACGTAGCCAATGAGAGACCCGGGGGGAGCCAGGGCGAGCGCTGATTGGCTGGCAGGGCGGATTCAAACCGGAGCGCGGGGCGGCTGGGGCTGCGCGCGCCGCTGGGGCCGGAGCCGCGGTTCGGGTGAGGGACCCTGAGGGGATCCTGGGGGACACCGGTGAGGGACCCTGAGGGGATCCTGGGGGGGCTCCGGTGAGGGACCCTGAAGGGGTCCTGGGGGCGGAGGAGGGCTGAGGACGAGCTGGGAGGGACCAGGAGCTCAGGGGAGTGCGGGACATCCGGAAAGCTCAGGGGAATGGCGGATCCCGGACCCGCCCAGGCCCGTACCGCGGGGGTCTCGGAGCTCTGGTCGCCCGGCTCGGGGGGCGCCGATGGGCGCTGTACGGGCCGGGCTGGTCCCTGCGGCTTCCTGGCCTTGGAGCTCGGGGGGATGGTGGTGCTGGTACTGGAGGCAGCGAGCTGGGCGTGCTCCGTGCTGTGAGTTCGCACGGCAAGGGCAGAGCTCTTCCACACCTCGTAGTCCGCCTAATAGAGAAAGTACCGAGGTATCGGTGTGCCTGTGAAGTCTGTACCTGTGAAACAGGTACCGCAAAGCTTTCTGTTTTGGCGTGTTGTGTTCCCTCCTGGCACCTCTCCCAAGCCTTCCAGCAGCAGCTCATTTCCCTGCCTGCCCCAGCCACCTCTCGCATTAGTGAAGTCATTTCTGTCTTGCTGAGCTGGAGACTTTCCCCTTCGCTGCCTCTGTTTATGCCGTTGTTGCTGCTGTTTGAGAGAAATGTGCTGACTGGTTGAATTTTAACAGCTATTTGCAGGAGGAGCTGTAACTTAACATGCAGCTAAATTTAAAACTGTATTAAAATTCCCCGGAATGTTGCTCCTATTTTTATCTTACAAAGTGCTGAAAACTTGCAGGTTTTTAGTGGCTTATATAGTACCAAGTTATTTGTAGGCAGGGCATGGGCTGTGTTCTGTATCCTTTCTGATGGGAAGGACTTGGGATCCCTCATCTTGCCTTGGGTTCTGAGCCTCTGTGCAGTGCTGGAGGACAGTGGAAGCACTAAGGTGGGCAGATTTGCTTCTCTCCAAGGCTGTGTTATCCATAAATTGTGGAGGGCTGTGGATTTTCATTCCCGATGGAAAGAAGTAGATGCATATATCTCCATAAATCATGAGTTTTGTTCGTG
The DNA here is from genome assembly GCA_013399455.1 of Anthoscopus minutus. Lineage (NCBI taxonomy): Eukaryota > Metazoa > Chordata > Aves > Passeriformes > Paridae > Anthoscopus > Anthoscopus minutus. Next base: position 90,706 of record VWYI01014733.1, on the reverse strand, counting down.
CAGCTTCTCGAACCCTCCTGGAAGCATTACAACCAGTAACTCTGAGGCTGGTTCTCTTTTCTTTGGGTTGGTTTCTGCTTGGAGGTGGGAGGGAAGGGCTGGGCTGTCATTAGCTGTGTTTTTTTTTGGCAGGAGGATGGAGATTTCCATGGTGAACCTGCGAGGTCTGTACGAGCAGCTCACGCGCCAGGCCGAGCTTCTGAGCGAAGGAGACGAATGCCGTGAGTTTTGTTCCTGAAGAATCTGCTGAAGATGCTAAAACCAGTCCAGTCTGGGTTTTTCCTTTGTGGAGAAACATCAAGTCCCTGTTGAATTTCTATGCAGGGCCACGTTCTGCTTGTAGCAAACTGGCTTTGTACAATGTCTCGTGTTCCAGCTCTTCTGGCTGGTGCTGACAGGAAGGGCTTGGTCTGAAATATGGAAGAGCTTATGGACACCTCTTGTGTGGCTGGGTTCTCCATGCCTCAGCTGGGAGCAGGCTGGGTATCAGGAGGAAAAATTTCTTCATGGAAAGGGCAGTCAGGGATTGGAGAGGGCTGCCCAGGGTTTGGAGTCTCCATCCCTGGAGGTATCAGGGAATGACTGGATGTGGTACTCAGTGCTCTGAGCTGGGTGACAAGGTGGGGACTGGGCACTCAGTGCTCTTAGAGGTCTTTTCCAACCTCAGGAATGCTGGGATTCTGTGGGAACAGATACCTGCTGTCAGCTGCTCCTCTGCTTGCCCAGCTGAAGCTTCATGTGTTCTCTCCCCAGAGTTCATTCAGTTAGCAAAGAACTTTGAGGAGTACAGGAGGGAATGGCAGAAAACAGAGCACGAGCTCGGCAGGTACAAAGATCTCCTCATGAAGACAGAAGCTGAGCGCAGTGCCCTGGACGTGAAGCTGAAACACGCCCGCAATCAGGTGGATGTAGAGATCAAACGGAGGCAAAAAGCTGAAATGGACTGTGAGAAGCTGGTGAGTAATTCCGGTGAAAGCCATCAGCCTTGAGAGTGTGGAGACAAGGCGATTAAACTGCATTGATCAATGGCAAGGAAGGACTGGCACTCATGGGAAGGGAAGGAAAAAAAAAAGATTGGCTGGGCTCTTCGGAGCAGCCTTCTGCTTTGATCTGGGAAGGGAGACTGGCTGCTGGTGGAGCTGAGCTGCCATTACCTGCCTGCAGCCATTAGCAGTCCATTGACACAAGTTCTAAGGGCTTATCTCTGGTATCTCAAACACTTGGTCGGGTCTCACAGTAATTAAACACAGTGTGTCCAGCTGCTGATGTTATCTGTGCTCACAGGAGCGGCAAATCCAGCTGATTCGGGAGCTGCTCATGTGTGATGCCTCTGGCAGCATCCAGCTGAGTGAGGAGCAGAAGTCTGTCCTCGCCTTCCTGAACAGGCCACAGGCTTCTGTGGGAAGCTCAGGCAACAAAAGGTAGGGAAACAGCATTTTATCTGAGGTGTCAGGCATCAATCCAGCTGTCAGCCTCTGTGACACATTCTGTGCCCCATGTCAACAGTTTTTCCTTTTTGTTCCTCTTTAAAATACGGCTCTTCTGAGTCAGTGAGATTGTTCTGGAACCGTGACTGACTGAAAGCCAAACTGATACAAGCTGCTTCTAATTTTTGTTTTTTAGGCTGTCTACAATAGATGAATCTGGCTCAATTCTGTCAGACATCAGCTTTGACAAGACCGATGACTCACTGGTAATGTAACTCCACGTTCTGAAGTTCTCCTCCCCTGTAAAGCCTGAGGGGAAGGGGTTGATCTCCAGAGACCTTTAGTGTTTAGATTTCTGGGATATTAACCTGGCTGAGCTGATTTGCATTTCCCAGCTGTGCTGTTGGCTAAAATTTGATGGAAAGCCCTGGCCAGGAGCTGTGTGGTATTTACCATAAACCAGTGCTGTGTATTTCCCCCAGGACTGGAATTCCTCGGTGGTAAAAGCTGTCAGGCTGAAGAGGAGAGAGAAGCGGGTATGGTTCAATTGTTCCCTGTCACACAGTTCCCATTATTCCCCCTGGCTGCCACAATGCCACCATCTGTCACCTCACAGCCACCTGTAGTGACCTCTGAGCCACTAAGCATGCATGTGCTGCTGCTGTGAGGGTTTAGATTGAAATTCAGTCCTGATGCCATGATGTCTGCTGGAGTTTTCTGTGGTGTTGCAGTCTGGGGTTTGCTAGAAAACACTTGGAGATTATTAACAGCTCCCAGATTAGGGGAAAATGGTGACATAGGGGAGAAGTTGACATTTTTCTGTCCTCTAGAGGAGCTTGGGCTTGTTCTGCTTTAACCTGCAGAAGATACAGGTGGGAAATAGCCTGAAACCATCACCTAGTGGAGCTGGGAAGAGTCTGGGACTTGCTTAGTTGCTGGTTTTTTGTGTGTACTTCACAGGTTTGTTGGGGCTTTTTTATTTTCCTTTCTTAGGTCGAGTTTCTTTTTTTTTCTGAACTGAATTACAAAGCTGGCTAGGAAAATTATTTGAAAGAGGTTCCCTTATTCTTCCTGGCACCACCAAGGTTGCCACGAAGCAGAGGTACCTCTGAAGGACTTGTCTGCACACACCACAGAGGCACGAAGTGTTCAGTCCTTCTAGTCATGCTGGACCAGTGTAATGCCGAGTGAACAGCATTCCTGCTCTTAAACAAGAATGTGCTCTCTTTTCAGCGCTCGTCCAGGCAGTTTGCTGACGGCCCCCCAGCTCCTCAGAAGAAATCCAGATCCATTAGCAACACAGCAGACCAGGTATGGTGGTCACAGCTGGGTTTGTGTGCCCTTGGCCGCAGTTCCTGCCTGTTCCCAGGGTCACTGGAACTCCCCGGTTCTGTCAGCACTCCTGTCACTGGTGTGTTTGTCATTCCAGGCTAATGAATCCATAGTAGCAAAGACCACTGTGATGGTCCCCAACGATGGTGGCCCAATTGAAGCCATATCTACCATCCAGACTGTGCCTCACCCTCGCAGGAGCCGCAGGAAGAGCGGTAGGTCTCACATCTCCGTCCAGCTATGTGGTTTAGCCTGAAATGTTCATTATTCCTTCCAAGGAGCTGCTTCTAGGGGGAGAGGGTGATTCCAGCCAGTCAGCCTCTTCCTCTTGTGTCTTCCAGGTCCTTTGCAGCCCTGGAACAGTGAGTCCAGCATAGGCAGTAAGCAGTTGGAGTCCAAGTTGGACACCGATGGCTCCAGCACCCCGCAGCACAACGGGGGAGTGAGGCTGCACGACTTTGTTTCGAAGACGGTGGGTCTACAGGCAGGAGGAGCTTGGGAAAGCATCTCCTTCCATCTTGAAATGTTTGTGATAAGAGGCTACCAGCTGTGTCAAGGGGGGTTTAGGTTGGATATTGGGAAAAAACTCTCCTCCCAGAGGGGGACCATGAACTGAACAGGCTCCCCAGGGAATGGGCACGGCCCCAAGGCTGCCAGGAACATTTGGACAACGATCCCAGGGATGCACAGGGTGGGATTGTTGCCAGCATGATCTCTGTGGGTCGATTCCAATTCAGGCTTACCCCATGATTCTGTGGTTACGCCTCAGGTCAATATGAACTGTACCAGTTACCTGCATGGATCAGGGAACTGTAACCCAGTTTAATTCCTGCTGAGTTACTACACTGTGCACTAATCTCTCCCATCTGTGTGCTCTGCATCACCAGGTTATCAAGCCAGAATCGTGTGTTCCGTGTGGGAAGAGGGTCAAGTTTGGGAAGATCTCTCTGAAGTGCAGGGACTGCAGGGTGGTCACTCACCCGGAGTGCCGGGAGCGCTGCCCCCTGCCCTGCATCCCCACGCTGACGGGCACGCCGCTTCGCTCCGGGGAGGTGGGTCTGTGCCCTGGCCTTGGGGCCACCAGAGGAGCCCACTTTGTCTTGGGGCTTGCTCAGCTCCAAGGCTGCCTTCCCCAGCAAAGCTCCTGTTGCTCAGAGCTGCATAATGGCATGCAAATGAGCCCGCTAATGCATCATTCCACAAGCAGGGAGGGGGGTGTAGGGGTGTGATGGTAGGAGGGCGTTGAGTGGGGAAGGTGGCAGCTCCGGGCAGGCGATGCAACGTTGTGCTGATGGATGTGATGTTTCTTCATCAGTCCTGGGAAGAGCAACAATTCTTGTTTTCAGACCATAGATCTTGCTGTGAATTCCTAAGAGAGTATTTTCCATGTCTTGGTGACTGAATCAGTCTTTTTTTTTTTTTTTATCTTTCCCTTCTGATTTTTAGGGCACCTTGATGGATTTTGTCCCTTCTACTCCACCAATGATCCCTTCCATCATCGTGCATTGTGTTAATGAGATCGAGCAACGAGGGCTGCATGAGGTAAGAGGAAAATGAGGTGTGAACCAGTGCTAATGAAATGGGTTGTGGTGGTAGGGAAGCAAAATTGTTAACCCCAATATCCCTTATTTATGGTGTGGATTGTGCTGCTCAGTGGGTGGCTCAGGTGACCTCCTCCTCTGAGCTGAGCTTTGTGCCAACAGACAGGCATTTACCGCATCTCTGGCTGCGACAAGACTGTGAGGGAACTGAAAGAGAAGTTTCTTAGAGGAAAGAACATTCCTTTGCTCAGTAAAGTGGACGATATCCACGCCATCTGCAGCCTTCTCAAGGACTTCTTGCGCAACCTCAAAGAGCCCCTGCTCACTTTCCGGTTAAACAAGACTTTCATGGAAGCTGCAGGTGAGGAATTGCTGCGTGACATCTCCAGCTCTTTCCTCAGTGCTCAGTGAGGCTCAGTGCTTGTGGTTTTGCTGTCAAGTGAGCCAGCAGGCCTTGGTTTTCTGTGGAGCCCTCGTGCCTGAGTTGTAGTTGGGCAGGATACAAGATTATTAGCACAGCATGAGCAATTTCTGGCCTCTTTATTTCTTAGAGTAGCTGTGGCTGTGAGAGGAATATTGCAGCTTCTGGGAGCACTTGCTTAGGTCTAAATATTATTTTTTCCTGCTAGAAATCTTGGATGAGGACAACAGCATCGCTGCTATGTACCAAGCAGTTGGAGAACTTCCTCAGGCCAATAGGGATACCTTGGCTTTCCTCATGGTCCACCTGCAGAGGTATGCTCTGATGGACAGGGAGGTTGAAACCAGGTTGATCTCAAAGGTCCCTCCCAACCCAAACCATTCTGTGATCTGAAAGGGGAAGGTTACCCCACTGCTGCATTTTCTGATTGGGTCTGGTTACTGCTTGTGAGCATGAACAAACCTGCTCACTCAGAGGCCGCGTGTATGTGGGACAGGGGACTTGTATCACAAGTGAAGGGGTGAAAAAGCTACATTCTTTCTTAATTTCTTTTAATGAAGGGTGGCTCAGAGCCCAGACACCAAAATGGATATCTCCAATTTGGCCAAAGTCTTTGGCCCCACAATAGTCGCCCACGCGGTACCAGATCCTGACCCTGTGACCCTCCTGCAGGACACGAAGCGTCAGCCCAAGGTAGCCCAAACCTTGGTGATTTTCTCTCTCACAACCCAAAGCATTCCATGATTCTGTGATCAGTGACTCACAGGTGTCTCTGTAGGTTGTGGAGCGACTTCTGCTGCTGCCCATGGACTACTGGAGCCAGATGATGATGGTGGAGCAGGAGAACATTGACCCAGCACACGTGATTGAGAACACCAATGCCTATTCCACTCCACGGACACCTGAGATTCAAGGTAATCCTGCCTTCTGCTCTGTTACTAAAAACAACAACCCTCAATCCAAGCAGCCTGGGAGGCTCTTGGAGCCAGCCACTCCTCGCTTCACAGAGGGAGAGGGAAAAGCAAAGTCTGCCAGGAAATGCCAGATTTGTCTAGTGCTTTTGACAGATGCCAGGGAATGCCTGATGTTCCCTGCATGGCAGAGAAAACTTCAGCTGTGCTCACACTGTGCTGCTCTCTTTTGGCAGTGAGCATTTTGGGACCTCTCACCACGCCAGAGCAGCAGCTCTCCAAGACACCCTCGTCCAGCTCCCTGTCCCAGAGGGTCCGCTCCACCTTCAGCAAGACCACCCCCAAGTAAGTGCCAGTGGGTGCTGTCATGCCATGTTTGGAATGATTGCAGGTGATTTGGGTGCTCTAGGAGCACTGAGACATTCAGGGGCAGCCTGCACTTAGTACTCAGTAAACCCTCCCTTACTCTGTGCTGTGAGAGCAGCAGCTGATGAGGAACAAACATCCTTTCGTGGCAGGGAGAGGAACATTGTTTGGGAGGTGGGTGAAATTTGGGTGAATGTTCACTGCAAAAGTGTTGGACTCTTGTGTCCAGAATTCCATACTGATATTCTTGTGTTTCTCTTGAATTAGATTTGGGAGCAAAAGCAAATCAACAACCCAGTTTGGGCATCAGGGGAACTTCTTTGCCTCTCCTATGCTGAAGTGAAGACCTGGGAGCTGGTCTTGTCCTGGCCTTTGCACACCAATGCTCACAAGTAGAAAAAACACAGGTTGTCTCCATGGCCCCTGGTAGTTTATATTAAATGATGTGTTGCCTTTTATCTTTCAGCTTAACTGAGACTTTTAATGGGATTTTATAGTGCAATCTATTTTTATTATCTAATGCTGTGCTGAATGTAGTATTGGTGAAGACAGTAACGAGCAGGATTTGTTCAGTGTTAATCGTTAAAGAAACTCTAGAGAAACTGGCATTTTCACTAACATCTGCTTTTCTCCCTGTGTGAGGTGGAGCAGTCACAAAATGAGGGTCAGTTGGTTGGGGCTTTTAGGACTCTATAGGATGTTCTTGACACGACAGTGTCTGAACTTTGTCAGAATCCAGGCTTTCCATCAGCACAGTCTGTCCCACCTGGCTGGTGGTGCAGCTGGAATCCTGAGGATGGCAGTGTTGGACTGGGCTGGTGGGCAAAAGCCTCTTCATAATGAACTGCCCGAGGGACTGTGGCTCCTCTAAAGGAACATTTCCTGGTACTGTGTTTGCAAGGGGTGAATTCTGTAGAGGAGAGGATGTAGATGCAAAGCCAAAGGGGTTCCTGGGTGGCCCAAAGGAATTAGTGCTGCTCATGCTGGTGAGGGGAGGGAGGGTGGTTCACTGGGGGTGGAAGTCCTGCTTTTCCCAGGCTGGCATCTGGGGCCTTGCCCAGTGCTGTGTGAGACACCTGTGGAACACACAGGAGTTTATCAAGTGGCTGTTTTTACTGAGCTTTGGAAATCTGTCCTGGCTGTGCAGTTAAGTAAATCCTGATGTTTCACACAACCCACAGTTTTTTGTGTTCTCTGGTTTTAACTTGTGCTGTGTGTGGCCTCACTGGAGGCTGAGGGGCTGCTCTCTGAGGAGCTCCTGCCCCAAGGGCTGATCCCAGCCAGCTTTGCTGTGGGGAGCAGGGCCCTGCCCTGGGCTGTGGCTCCTGGGGATGGAGGAGAATGACAGGTTTGGTCCCCACTATTGTGCTAGGAGGTGAAATCTTTCCTTTGTGCTGGGGGTGTTTTTCTTTCCCCTTAATTGTGAGGTCTGGGGGGTGAAGTGTTTGTGCACTGGTGCTGACCTACTGCTGGGGCCCCTGAGCAAGGGGGTGTTTCTGGCCCCTGGGTTCTCAGACACACCAGGTGTGCATGAGAGGGGCACTAAGGTGTGTTCTCCTTACCCAAATTCTGGTTTTGGCCACTCTTGATCCTTTCCTGCAGCATCTTCTCCTAGACTAGGTCCTTGCCTGTTCCTCACTGGAACACAAACACGGTCACTTGGTGGCATCTGCCGAGGGACATCTGCCCTGGTCCCTGTGGCACTGCTCTGTGGGGACATCTGAGGAAGCCACCCCCCTCTCAGGTCCTGCTGGGCACAAAGGTGACCCTGGCAGTGCTTGGGGATGTGACTGGGATGGGGGATGCCCACCTGTGCCTGCAGGTAAGGGCACAAATTCCAAGTGGGAAGGGCCTGAGGGGATGGAGAGTGAGAACAGGGTGGATCTTTGGCATTAGCTTCAGGCTGCAATAAGACACCAGCAAGGAAAAATCACACAGAGAAATATTTATTGATCAAAGAATGTTAAAAGCATCAGTTTGGCTCCAGAAACAGGCATGAAAATGTCATTCCTGGTGGGAATCAGTACAAGAAAACTCTTGGGTTATGTTCAGGCAGGGGCAGGCATGCGTGTGCTTCTGAGGATTTGAGTAGATAAAATCACCTCTGTGGTGATTTATCAGCAGCATTTAATGCATTTGGGCAGGCCAGTGACCATCTGTGTTTGTAGTGAAGGACTTCACTCTCATCATGGCTCCTCACTGATCTTGTGCAGGACTCCACCTCCTGGTTCCTTGCAAAGGGTGGAATTCTTATCATCAACGAGCCGATTTCTCACAGTGCCCTAATCAGCACTGGCTTCTGATCAATGACAGCTCCAAGGGAGAGACACAGGTCCACACCTGCTGAAGACTGTGCTCAGACCAAAATTCTTCACTCTTTGTTTTCATTCCCTCTGGGAGAAGCAGGACACAGCAGCGTGGGTGAGGCTCGGGCACTTGGCTACCCATGGGTGAGCCTGCGTTTGATGGCTGAGCAACGAGGACGGCGCGAGAAGCTGACAGAACCAGCACATCCATGCGAGGGATCTCTACTGTGCAGAGCCAGACAATCCTTTTGGCCTTGTAGCCTTGGGAAAAGTCACGCTGGAATCTGTGGGATGGGGTGATCCCCATCATCCAAGCTGAGTGCAGCGAGTTCCCCGCACAGGTGCTGGTCGGCCTCCTGGAGGAAGCGGTGGATGGCGTTGGCAGCGTCGGGGTCGCCGTTGCGCTGGTAGATCTGAGCCATCTTCCTCAGCCTGCGCCCACAGTCCCTCCTCTGGTCTGTCTGCACGGGAATGTTGTAACCATCCATGAACTTGGCTTTTGCCTTATCTGGGGATCCCTCTTTGTAGAGGAAGAACTTTCCCCAGAAGCGATTCAAGGCTTGGCGGCATCTGAAGCTCAAGGTGTTGATTTTCTCCTGCACCTCCCTGTAGATTTCTTCTTCCCGTGCCGGGTCTCTTACGCCGATCAACTCCGCCAACTGCAGCTTGACAAGTGTGATGTCAATGTCTGGATGTTCCTCAACAATCTGCTGCAGGTGCCTGATGGCTGCATCTAGTATGTCATTCTTGTCTTCCTGATCTGCTTGAAGCCACTGTTGCTTGTAGCACTGGGCCAAGGCCTGGTAGAGAAGGTGGTAACCTGGGTCCTGCTGCAGGGCTCGCTGCGCGATCTCAAGCGCTCGCTCTGTCGACTGTGGCAACCAGAACAAGACTGATAGTCTGAGGACCTCGGGGTCAGAGCTTTTCTCTGCACATTCTTCAACCAAGCCAATTGATTTTTCCCTATCTGCTTGTCCAAATAGCCTGGCCAAATATATTTTGGCTCTGTAGTTATTTGGCTGCTCGTTGACAATTCTTTCCAACGGGATTACGGCTTTGCTTGCAAAATCAGGTTGCCAGAAGAAATTCCAGGAGGAATAAAGAGCCATTCCAAGCCCAGTACGGAAAGATCTGTTCTCTGGCTCGAGCATCAAGGCCACATTGAAGCACTCTCTTGCCCGTTCCCCATTCCGGGCTCTGATAACCAGGAGGGACCAACCTTTCTGGGCTTGGATGTGTGGGATCAGCTTCACATCCCAAGGAGTTGGGCAGAGCTGCTGAACTTGCTCCAGGCAGGTTTCAGCCTCCTGATAGGAGCCCCGAAGGTAGTGAATCCAAGCATAGTTCCCACAGGTGATCAAAGAGCTAGCAGTGGATGCTGCCTGCTCCTCTTCCTTGCTGTGCTCCTCAGCAGCTCTGAGGCTTTGCAGAGCTTCTGTGCTCTGGTTGTTCAGCTGGTGCAGGTATGCCTGGAGCCCCAGGAGAGCCACCTGGTTCTGCTGGCCCATGTGCTTGATATCAATGTCCAGCTTCTGCAGGATGTGCTGAGGATTGTGAGAGTCGACGTCCAGCTGCCAGGTGAAGTGACACTGAAGGGCGTCCAACTTCTCCTTCAGCTGCTCCTTGCTACAAAGAGGAAATGGTGATTATGGAAGGGTGGGGGACCCTGGGGTGCTTACACAGAGTGGGGAAAACAGGAAGGGAAGTGGAGGAGGAGACTCCAGTTGCTCAACACATCCCTTGCACTCAGGCTGCTAAAGAACCTGCAAATTGTTGTTCCAATCAGCCCATTTTTCAGTGAGCTTCTGAGCCTTCCCACTGGGGAGCAGCAAGCCAGGAATGGAGTCACCAGCTGCTCTCTTATCTAAGGCAAAAGCCCTGGGATGGGCTGCAAAAAGGGAGAGTAGAGCCAGCCCCACCCACACAGTGAAAGTTTCTTCACCTGCTGGAGGAAGCAGGGGTTGTGTCTTCAGCTGAAGGGTGGAGAAAAGGCTCAAAAAAGAGCCCAACAAGGTAAGATGTTAGGCTGCAGTATCTCTGCCATGAGGAAAGGCTGAGAGAGCTGAGATGGTTCAGTTTAGAGAAGAGAAGGCTCAGAAGGGTCTTAGAGCTGTGGAAATACCTGAAGGGAGGGTGCAAAGAAGTGCCAGGCTTTTTTAGTGGTGCCCAGAGCCAGGGCAAGAATGGCACAAACAAGCCCAGGAAGCTCCATCTGGACATCAGGGAACTTAGCAGTGAGGAGAAGAGAGGCTTTGCAGTTTTGCTGGACAGTCCCCACCCTCAGAGAGACTCCAGAGCTGTCTGGATGCAGTCAGGGGTTGCCCTGATTGAGCAAGACCTTGGACAAGGAGACTTTCAGGGGCCCTTTCCAGCCTTAACCACGGTGAGATTCTGAGCCAGGATGTTGTGCTGAGCCTTGTCCCCCCACACCCTGTCTCTGGGGGGGCTGTGATGAGGAGGGATGCTGTGCACTCACCTCATTTTGGCTGTGGGCATCATGTCACTGTCGAGGGATGATGGCTTGGCTGCAGCTCTTCCACACAGCATCACCTGGGCAGGACAGTCTCTGAGCCAGTGACTGAGCTTTAAATAGGAAAGCTCTTTCCTGGGTGGAGTCAGATGAAACCAGTTCACTAGGATGAAATGAAACTGAAAGAGCTTAAACCAAAAAAGAAAGCATCCTCTTGCTGTCTTGAAGTTATCACTTTCTGTTCATGAAATGACACCGGGGTCTGGATGGAAACGAAAGGGAACAAGAAGGGCCTGAACTTACCCCCTGGAAACCCTTTCCCTGCTGGAAAGGACTTTGGTGTTCCAGCTTTCAGGAAGTACCTGGTGTAAGGTGGTGGAGGATCCATCCGAATGGAAATGCTGTGTCACTGTTAGCAGTGAGGAGCCAGAGGCTGCGTGTGACTCTGCAGGACTTTGTCCCCAGGACTCATCTGGATCTGCCCTGGAGCTTATTTCCTCTGCCTGTCACAGCAGCCACCCAGCAGAAAGGAGATGGCAACTGCATTTGCAGAGTTCGGTGTGAGGTACAGCAGTGCCCCTGGGGTAAATCCCAAATCCTTCCTGGAGGAGCTGGAAGTGCTGACAGAGCACGGGGTGCTGGGCTCAGGATGGCCCCAGGGGCATCAGCAGCTCACCAGGAATGCATTGCTGACCACTGAGGTTTTGGCAGGTGACAGAAACCAGTGGAAGTGGCAGAAAAAAAAATATAGGTAAAATGCAGGACACGTGGTATGTCTGGGTGTAATGGGGGATTGCAGCCCTGGGAAGAAAGATTCCAGTAGAGAGAATAGTAGAAAATACATTAAAAAAAAAAAAGTAGCCTCAAGTAGACTCTAAACAGAGTAGGAAGAAACCACCAGCATTAGAATCATATTCCTCCCAGCAAAGAAGAAAAAAACTATCACTGTTTCCCCCTCAGGATGCTGATGAGTCACTGCAGCAGCACAGAGGAAAAAGGAGAATTTACTGCTGGAGGAGCAGGGTAGATGCTTTTATCCTCTGTGTTTATTTTTTTCAATTGCTGACAACCTTTAAAAGAAAATGAGTAATTTGGCTATTAGTGTTAGCGCTGCTGAATGAACAATGAGTGATTGCTCTGTCTTGATTAGACCGAAGCATTAATTAGACACCCAATAACATCTAATTCTTGAATCCTCACATCAGCATCTTCTTTCAGCATCTTTTTGTGCATTTGGGCTCGACCAAGCTGTTTCTCTCTTGCCTGAGGTGGCCAGGATGGGGCTGTGTGAGCTGGGTGCTGGGCAGATGTTTTGGCTCCTTGGGCTGGGGCAGAACTGGCAGGATGGAGGAGAAAATTCACTGCTCAAATCCCTCAGGCCTTGACAACAGTTCTTGGCTACATTTGCTAATATTAGGGCTGGTTTGAGGATGATTACAGTTCTGTGCAACAGCTATTAATATCATACAAAGCTTGGATGGAAGTCAAAAATAACAGCAAATGAGAAAACTACCAGCCAGCAGCCAAACAGGAAGTACAGGCAAGGCTCGGGTGTTGTGAAAGATAAATGGTGGGAAGGAAAAGCAAAAGAGCTGCAACAAGATGCAGAGGAAAAAAAAACACAAATATTTTTGTTGGTGGTTTGAAAACAGTCCTTGGCTTCAAAACATTCTGTTACATCAAATAACACTGATCGAATTCTGAGCTGATTGAAAGGAAATCCTGGTTTATTTGCCCAGAAAAACACCTGTTTGTTATGCAGTTCCTTCAGCTGGTGCTGGGCCACGAGGAAGGGGCTCTGAACCACCAGAGTGAGCTGCAAAATGGAGCAGGAAAGACAGAACCTGGAAATGCTGTTCTGCAAATAGTGCCTGCAGCGCTGGGAAACCTCAAGAAACTCCATCTGAGTAGCCAAGGCCAGAACTAAAAATACTTTGAGGTGTGGCTGCAGAATTTCCCTGACGAAGATTCAGTTCTGGCTGAACATCTGAATTCTTCCTCTGCTAATTGTCTGTGATTTCCTTGCAGCCATTCAGGTACAGGTGAGGCTCCTATGAGTAAGACAGGTAATAAAAAAAAAAAAAGCGTTTTCAGTTTGTCACAGTTTCTGTTGCACCTTTTCAGCTGCTCCAGGGCAGCTCTGCAGGTGGGTGTGCAAACTTCTCTGGGTAAGAAAAGATGGCAAAAGCAGACTTTAAAACCTTCTATTGGTACTTGCACAGAGGTGTTGCACTCATAACTTTGCACAAATCCCTGGCTAAAATCCTGGGGTCTCCACCTGCTCCTGGCTGTGCACAGGACACCCCAAAAACCTCACCCTGTGCCCAGGAGTTCGTCTGTGTGAGGCTGACATCCCACAAATGAGGCAGGAATAAGGAATTTAGCTCTTTTCAGTAGAATTAAGAGGTTTTTTTTTGCTGTAAGAACACTTTTTTACATGGATGGTGCTGCTACATTATCCCATTTCTTTGTCACTTCTGGATGGGGTTTGTAGCAAATCTACTGGGAATTCCATGGTACCTTTTAGTACGGTTGCCCAGGGAATTAAATCTATTTTCCTCCACATCTCTTTCCCCTTCAGAGCTGCTTGGAAACCTAAGGAGAGAATCCTTTACTGTCTGTGCTGAGGCCCTGGCACAGGTCACCCAGAGAAACCATGGATCCCTGGAAGTGCCCAAGGCCAGGTTGGATGGGGCTTGGAGGAACCTGGTCTGGTGGAACCGTGGCAGGGGGGGTGGAACTGGATGATTTGGTTTTTTTTTTTTGGTCTCTTCCCACATAAACCTTTCTATGACCTCAGTATTTTTGATGAGACCAAAACAGGTAATGTTTGTCCTAGAAAAGGGCTTTTGAACTTCAAAGATGCCCATTTTCCCCTCCTGGCTGTTGCCTGACAATCTCTCCCGGGCTGCAGTGCCAGCAGATGGCAGAGGCTCCCCACGGATGACACTGCTGGGTTTTTGCAGGGCTGTTCTCCCCTCAGCCTGTGAAAAAGAGCGATGCTTTTGCACCACTTTTAGATTTCTGCCTCACAGAAATTTGGTTTTGGGTTTGTTTTATTAACAATATTTTAATAATTTTAACAATACTCTAACCCACTCCCCTTTGTTTGGATGGGAACATCTGTATTTGGGAAAGGAGTGGTTTCCCATGGGTGAAAACAGAGCAGGACCTTAGGGAGTGTGTGCTGCCTGGGGAGGGTCTTCATCCTTCTCACAGCTGAGCAGGCCCTTAGGGAACGACTGGGCAACATTCAAAATGAAGAAGGAAATATTTTTTTGTGTAATACAGACAGAAACTGTGAGACCAACATTGTTGCCTCACCACAAGAGATTTGCCTTCCTTGTTCCCAAACGCTTTGGGTGTGCAGCCTCTGCACACACCCTGGCTCTTCCTCACTCCCATGGTTGGGGCTTGGATCTGCTGATTCCTCCAGATAAAGGTGGCCTGGACTTTCTGCCTCGCTCACACCTGAGTGTTGGGTGACACAAAACCCCCAGAGCCTGGATTTGCTGCCCTGGGGTGATGCAGGGAGCTCTGGCTGGAGCTGGCAGGGAGCAGCTGCACTCCAGACACTCCCAGCTCCCCCCAAACCAGACAGGGGCTACTGGGGATGCTTTTCACTCCTGAAACCTGCAGTGAGAGCTGCTCAAGCAGAAAACAGAGCTGTTGTGCATTTCAAAACCTCTGGCTGAAACACCTTCCTCTGAGGCGCCTTTCCCTCCAGAATTAATCCATCCCCAAAACAGGCTTTGGCTGCCTGTTTACAGCTTGCTGAGGCACCGAGGGCACTGCAGAGGCTTGATCAGCGCGAGAGAAACGATTTTTGAGTGCAGATGATAGCGAGGGGCTCAGTTAACTGTCCCCAGCTCCTCCCCATCCCCTCCTGCAGGGGCTGCAGGACACTGAGATACCAACGGCCTCCCCTGGCTGCTCAGGGAGGGCGGCTTATCTCCCAGAGCAAAGCCTTCCCTGCTATCTGCACCCCCTGAGACACTCAACTGTCTTCCAACTGCTCTGATGGGGAGATAAACCTGGAGCATTCGCTGCTCAGCCAGGCTGGGAAGCTCCAGAGTTTTTGAAGATAATTTGTATTTCCAAGCTAGCTGTTCCTAATGAATTAATCCCTAAGTTTTTAACTCCTTTGTCTCAAGAGCACCAGGGGCTCATCTGGGGTAGGGAGAGCAGCAATAGCTTGGATGTGAGCACTGGGAGAGGTTGGGAGTTCTTAATTCTCCCTTTTGATCTGGCTCCTGCCCTGTGAGGGGCTGTAACCTTCGGCCCATCTGAGAGCGAGCAGCGCAGGCAGCAAAAGTTCAGGAAATTCAAAAAGGAAAGTTCAGGAAAAGGTGGTGAGAATTCAGGAAGAGGTGGTGAGAATTCAGGAAGAATTTTTTCATGGAAAGGATAGTCAGGCATTGGAAGGGGCTGGTGTCCTGGAGGTGTCCAGGGAATGAGGACGTGGCTCTCAGTGCTGGGTGTGGGTGACAAGGTGAGGTCAGGCCCAGTTTGGTCTCAGAGGGCTTTTCCAGCCTGAATAATTCCGTGTGAAATGCTGGAAGTGGCTCCAACAGCTCTGCTTGGAGCAGTTCCTGTCCCTGAATTCAGGTGCCCCTCGAGGGTGTCGGAGCTGTGGTTTTGCAGTGGTGGGAATGTCCAGGACCTGCTCAGTCATTCCAGGGGCCTGGGAATGGCTCAGCTCCGAGCACAATGAGGGCACAGAGACAGTGGCTGTTGTCTGCTCCAGAAATGAAGCAATGAGAAGGTGACCAGGCCCACCAGGAGAGGGGATGAGAGAATCCGTGGGATTTTTGTTGTTGTTAACTAATGAAAGCCAGAGCATGAGGGAAAATCAGATCCTCTGATTCCAGCAGCTGGTCCAAGGGCACGTGGCCCTTGGCATAAAAGTAATGAAAAATTGTGATGTTCAGATTTTTGATAAGATTGCAGCAGCAGCAGCAGCAGCAATCATTGCTCACTGGCAATTCATAGAGGAGTTTCTGTATGTGGAAGGAATCAGTGGAACTCCAGACAAGAAGCTGATGGAGAGTAATGCCAAGAAGGCTGAACTGTGTCAAAATTCAAAGGGCAATGGATCAGATGAGGATTGTAATTGAAATCTCAGTGCGGTAAGGAAAAGCAGGGTGAAGATGCACTAGAATTCACAGCTCACTTTCAGGTGATTTGGGTAAGATAAAATTCACTCAGCAGGTGCTGGAAAGCCAAGAAGGGAACTTTAACCCAGAGAGGGTGGAAAATGGTCAAAAAAAACTGCCACAAGTTTCTCTTAAAAGAGAGGCTGAAGATCAGAGAGAATTATATCATGTTAGGATCTGGAAAAACAGTGGAACAAGGACTTCAACACTTTGTTTTTCAGCACCAAAGAGAGTGAGAAACTGCAACGGTAATTGGGCAAGATCCAACCATCCCAAGCAAAGATAATTGAGCTAATTTACATCTGCAATGATGTTCTGAGCGCAGTGCTCCCAGAAGAGGCTGTAAATACATGAAGTTTTATGGCTTTTCATACTGTTCCACATGGCCCATGAGAAAGAGAAAGAAACACTCTGGGTAAAATCACTCCAGAGCGTAGCCAAGCCTGCAACAAGCCCTGCACAGAGAACAATTTTCCACGGTTTCCTTGCAGAGCAGAAGGGGAGAAGTAAAGTGTGTTTTTGGGAGGTTAAAGGATTGGATCAGGAATGGTGAAACAGGTCCTGGACTGGGCAGGAGGATGTTCCCTTCTCACCTCTGTTGATGGAACCTTCTGTAGGTAGCTTGGAAAGGAAAATAATTTTAATTGCCATGAAAGAAATAATTGCTCTCCCAGCCAGGGATGGAGCCTGGATATTTCTGCAGACCCTGAAAAATCCCTGCTCCCTCAAACGCTGTGTTCCCCTTGGGCTGTTGCTCTCCAAAACGACGGCTCTCCTTTCTGAGAAGGATTCTATCCTTTGCCAAAGTCCCAAACAAGAGATTACATGATGTGATTTCCTGTGTGAGCAGGACTGGCTTTAACGACCCTCTCGGCCTTGAAGGTTGAGGTTTTGTTTTCTTGAGCTTTATCTTGGCACTAACCCAGCAAAGCCTTTGTGTCTGACCTTTTATCTAAACACGCGCACAAAGAAGGGGGAGAATGAAAACATGCAGCGTCTTCTAGAAAGAGAAAACAAATCCTCTCTCTCCCTGATTCTGAGTGTTCCTCCATCAGCTTTCAGGAAATGAAGGGACAGAGGTGAGTTGTTTTCTCTAAGCTATCATTTCCCCCCAGTGAGACGACAGCTCCCTGCTCACTCCTCTGACAAGCAGAGCTGGAGGTGGCCATTTCTCACCCAGGCACGTCCAACAGCCTCATCCATTCTTTTCTTGTGGCTTTCTCCTCCTCTTTTTCAGCTCAGAGCACCTGAAGCTCTGAGAAGGCTGTCACAACCTTCCTGAGTGGTTTATTTTTAGCAGCAAAAGCACGCTCCAGGCCCTGGGGAATGCCGTGAGTGGTGTAGAAACACTTGAAAATATCAAACTCCCCTTTTTCCACATAAGTGAGCTCTTAAACCTGCCCAGACTTTCTAATGGCTTCATCCAGTCCTTGCGATCGTATTTCATTTGACAGGGTTTTATTTGATTTTTCAGTCCCGAGGTGTTTCTCCCCACATAAATGTTCATCAGGTCCCTCCACTCCCTCTCTCTGGAGCACCAAAATCCTGAAACCTCTTGCCCTGAGGGCTTTGGATGAGTCCTGTGGCACTGGGCTGGCTTTGACCCCCTGAAAGGAGAGCCCCTGATGGTTTTCCCAGCTGCTGTTCCTGGGGAGCAGCTCCTCTGCCGTGCGGGCATTTCATCATTTCATCGTTTCACACGGAGCTGGAAGGCAGCAGCCGAGCAGAATTCCCTTCCTGCTGCAGATAAGAAGGTTCTGGTGATAGGGAGGCTCTGCTCAGGCAGCCCCTGGGGTTCCAGCTATGAGAAAAGCCTCAAGGGCTGAAGGGGAAGGAAGTGTTTAACGCTGTGGACATAGGGCATGAAGGGAAAAACAGCACCCAGAGATGCCTTAAATGCATTCCCTGAGCTGCTCAGGGTGGGCATCCCAAAGCAGCCGCTTGGGCTAATGTTCTCTAAGCCCCTGTTTGGTGAGAATTCCTCAGGAATTGGCAACAAAGCCTCAGCTCATTGTGCAGGAAGCCTCGATCGGCCGTGGAGAAAGCGGATCACGTATTGAAAAATCAAGTTGTCTTTGTGAACAACATGAATGATCAGATTACAGAAAGCAAATCCCTGCAAAAAAGAAAATCCCCAATTCCAGGCTCTCCACTGAAGGCTGCAGAGCGTGGCTCTCCCAGCGCTGAGACATGAAACGTGTCAGGGCACGCATGGCATCGCTTCTTAGAAATCACAGCTCTTCTCAGCATCAGCAGGATTTAAAAATATAATAATTTCCACTTCCAGAGAGCAGAGGGAAATGGCACCTGGCGCTGCACGAGTGTTATGGGAAGGATGGAGCGGGATAACAAAGTTGTGGTCAAAGCCAGCACCAGATACTTTTAGTCAGACTGGTCCATGAAAAGAGATCTTAGAAAAATCAATAACAAATCAAGCCCAGCAATAACAAACCAAGGACTTCTGGAGAAATACTCCCTAATTTCAGGCAGATTCATGTGTGCTCTAGCAACAGGGACAAGTGGAGGGCAGAGGAATGCCGGCAAATAGTTACACCTTGTTGCAAATGCACAGATTGGAGGAAAAAAAATGTGATCCAAGGGTCCTAGGGACACAGGAGAGAGACTGAGTGTGAAAAACCCTCATTTTGGGGCCACCTGCACAGAATATCCAGGAACAGATTTGGCCCAAGAGAGACAGAACAGGACAATGCAGCTCAGAGACCTTGGACCCCAGGTCCTGCTGTGTCCTGGTACTTCCTGGAGCGATGGGAATTCCTTGAGCTTGTCCCTGCCCAGCCTGGAGGGTCCTGGTGATGGGTCCATCACCCAGCACAGGTGACAGAGGGACACCCACATCCCCACCCCGGGAAAGGTGCCCACACCTTCCCGGAGCTGCCTCCAGATGGTGCTCCAGCCAGTTCTCTGGGATTTGGAAGGATCCGATTGTCTCACAGATGGCTTTTCTGGGCAGGTCTTTGCTCGGTGGGGAGGAAAGAGGGTGGACCGTGCTCAGCCCTTGCAGGGAGCCTCCGGCTGCCTCTGCCAAGCCCTTCCTCGCTGCGAGCAGCTCCTCGTTCCCAGCTCATCCTCTGGGAGCCCGGCTGGGAATGAGTCACGAACGAGTTCCCCGTAGGCAGGGAGAAATGTGGATTGGTAACCTTGACTGTTCTGGGTAGGAAAGGTTTATTTGTCCAGTTTGCTTTATAAATAACCCAGAAAGCAGCAGCTTTG
The DNA here is from genome assembly GCA_013399455.1 of Anthoscopus minutus. Lineage (NCBI taxonomy): Eukaryota > Metazoa > Chordata > Aves > Passeriformes > Paridae > Anthoscopus > Anthoscopus minutus. The sequence continues at coordinate 71,545 of VWYI01014733.1, read as the reverse complement.
TTTTTTTATGGTCTCGGACTCGGTGTGTGGAGGAACCTCAGACCAAGCCTTGGTGCGAGCCCTGGGAGTCCTGGCCAGGGAGAGCAGTCCCTGTGTTTGTTTAATGACTCAGAATGCAAAGCACCCCGCGAGATAAGGCCAGGGAGAGGGGTCGGTGACCCTGTGGGACAGCACTGAGGGCCCTGCTGCTCCTTCTGGCCCTGGGGTCTCACCAGTTCTCCTCCATCCCCTCTGGGGATCCCACGGGGCCTCCTCGTGCTGTGACTGAACCTCGCTGTGTTGTGTCTTGAGCGAGGAAAAAAGGGTTAAAAAGAAACAGGAGCGATTTAGTGGCAAAGGGAAAGATTTGAGGCCAAAGAGCAAGGGATTCACACAGGGGACCTGTGGAGTCACCCACCAGAGGACTCCAGGGAGAAACTGAAACCCTGAGAGGGAAATAAGCCCTGGACAGGCAAGATCTAACCATCCCAAGCAAACCTTGTCAGGCAAGGTTGAACCTGGCATTTTAAATCTGTCAGCTGGGCTGATGCTGTGGCACTCCTGCTCTGCAGGAAGGAGGGAGCAGGGAGGTTGGACCAGGAAAAGTCATTGCTTGCCAGGCTGGGGGGGAGGCCTGGCTTCCTTGCAGGGTCAGGAGGGGGCCAGGTCTCCCCTCCCCACAGAAGGCTCCGTGCTGCTCCCCTTCCCAGCCCTGGGAGCACCAGAACCCCTCGTGTCCCCCCACAAGTGCTGTGGGGACAGAGAGCAGCATCAAGGAAGAGCTTTTTTATTGTGTGGGATCATTTCAATCTCTCCATCACTCAGTGCTGTTCTGTCTTTCGCAGGAACAGCTCCAGCTGCTTTTTTTTCATTGCAGGCTTCTGCCTCTGAAAATGCCAAAGGGCACAGGATTCCCTTTCCTCCCCCACGATGCCCCCTCCAGCTCTGAACTCCTCCAGGAACGTGGAATAAATCCCAGAATCCCAGAATGGTTTGGGTTGAAGGGGCTGCAAGCTCATCTTGTTCCACAGACAGGGACAGCCCCACTCCTCTCCCATTACCTCCCAGAGCCCACCAGGAACCCTGGCTGCCCTTGGAGGATGGTGCTGAGAAATGGTGGGGGCTGGCAGGGATGGGGTTTGACAGGAGACTCCGCAGAGCAGCTGCTGAGCCTGGAAACTCTGCCAGCCTGAGGCACAGAGAGCTCTGGAAAGTGAGTGGAAAAGAATAGAAAGTGCTTGGCACTCCAGGGATGTTCACTGCAAAGGGTCCTTCCCCAGGTGGCTTCATCTCCCCTCAGCCTGATTTGCAGAGCGCTCAGGATTCCAACAAATCTGTAGAACTGGATACTTCCCCTGCCCAGCCCACTCTTCCTTCAGCCCTTATCTGCCCTTACCTGTCTCCACTAGGTCGCTTTAAAAGTCCCAGACACTTCCTTCCTTTGTTTGTCTTGGCCTGAAAGGGAAATGTCTTGTGTGTCAAAGGTTTAGTGTAAATTCCTGTCCAAGCTCTTTACTACCTCTGGCCTTGGTAAATCAAACTCCTTCTTCCAACTGGGGATTTGCACAGTGAATCAGATTCTCTCCCCATTTTCTCCCTCTCCTGCCTGCACGTGGGATTGAGACGGAGCAGCAAAACAAGGGGTTAAATCCCTACAGGCTGCTGCAAATTCAGGATGGAAAAGAAGCTCTGGATTTTAAATGTGTTTGCACAGAGCCAGAGTTTCTTAAGGGCTGTGCCACTGTCCCAGCTCTCCTTTCTCTTTAGGAAAATCACCTGGGCTTGGAGACCCAAAGCAGGACTTGGGGGTCCTGGCCAGAGGAGGGCAGGGGCCAGCTGAGCTCTGCCTGGACTCAGAGGAAGAATTCCTTCATGGAATCAGTCAGGCACTGCAAGGGGCTGCCCAGGGAGGTTTGGGGTCCCCATCCCTGGAGGTGTCCAAGGAAGGCCTGGGTGCTCTGGGCTGGGTGGGGATTGGGCACAGCTTGGACTGGATGATCCTGGAGGGATTTTCCAGCCTCATGGATTCTGTGACTTCAGTGCTCTTTCCCCAGGGCCCACGGAGGGAGACTGACAGTCCCTGTCAGCCTGGAAGGGTGAAAATCGTGGTGAGCCTGGGACTCCTTCCACAACAGGAATCCCACCTCCCATTCCCATCCCAGACCTCTGCCCGCGTTCGGCTGAGCAGCAAACGAGGAGCTGTCCCCAGGAGGAGCTTTTGGAGGTTCAGCAGGTGCAGAACCAGAGCGTGGGGCCGAGTTTGCCACTGGCAGGGAGGGCTGGGCTGGGTGGCCACAAGCTTCGGTTGGGAGCCCCTTCCTTTGCAGGTGAGCACCTTGATGTGAGCTCCCCTCCGCTCCTCCCGGCACCGTGTGGTCGCTGCACACCTGACAGCAGCGGAGCCCGGGGCTGGCAGCTGCCAAAACCACAGCCCTGGGGATGCCAGTGCCTCGCTGAGAGCAGCCTGAAAACAAACCCAGCCTGGCCCTGCTCACCCCAAACCCACCAGGCAAACAGGAAGCTACGAGCAAGGGTGTGCAGGGTACCAGGCCCCACCTGCCGATGCTTTCCAGGTCACCACTCGGGTTTTCCTGGGCAGCTGGCATCCCTCTCCAAAGCAGGGCAGGAGCTGGGCACTGGCATTGCCTCCCCTGAGCTCTGCCTCCCGACAAAACGTTCAACTGCTGCAGCACCTGCCTGAGCAGCGGCTCAGGTGCTGGTGCTGCCGTTAAGAAGCACCAGGAAACCTGGTGAGGAGCCGAGAGATGGGGGCCAGTGTGGCCTTCTGAGAATGTTTTCATAGTTTTAGTTACTTTGCCATGAATTTCCATAAACATAAGTTGTTTTCTACATCCCTTCTGCTAAATGTCACTTGATGGATGTTTGGCTTGTCCAGTGTGATTGGAAAGGTGGTAATCTTAATCTCCAATCCCTGGTCATGGTTCAGAATCTATAAATACTGGAGTCAGAGAATAAGTGCTGCTTCTTTCAGCTTCTTTTCCTGTTCTAGCACTGAATGGTGTTCGTGTGTTGGTTTCGTGTCCTTAGCGTCAGGCCAGCCCTGGGTTTCTCTGTGCCACTGCCACTCTGCCTGGTGCCAGGGATTCAGAGTAAGCCACGCTCCCTTTCCTCCCCCACGATGCCCCTTCCAGCTCTGAACTCCTCCAGGAACGTGGAATAAATCCCAGAATCCCAGAATGGTTTGGGTTGGAGGGGCTGCAAGCTCATCTTGTTCCACAGACAGGGACAGCCCCACTCCTCTCCCATCACCTTGTCTGGTTCACCCCTCTCTGAAAGCTCCAAAATGAACCACGATGAGGAAGAGCAGCCTCTCCTGCTGCTCTGGGCTGGGATCTGTGGCTGGAGGGGGCAGAAAGAGGACTCTGATCTCAGCAAGGCACCTCTGTTTTTCTCCACCTCTATTTTTCCATCCTGGTCCCATCCCACACTCCCTTAGCACATGAGAATGTTCAGAGTGTTTCACCACCAGTGTTCAAAGCTTTCCATTGCTGAAATTCCCAGAACCAGCCCTGGAGTTCCCTCGGTTCAGCACCTGCCTGCTGGTGGCATTGACTCCATCTGTGGTGATCTGGGTCTGTCACAAAGGTGCAGCAGGACCTTGTTGATGGCAGTGCAAGAGCAAACAGCCACTTTTGTGGGTGTTCCTGCTGAGCCCAGCCTGAAATTCTCCTGGCCCTGGCACTCACAGGCTGTGGCAGGAGCCAGGAGCCACCATGGGATGCAGTGGAGGGGATGATGGATTACAAAAGTGGCCGGGAAATTTCTCATACATTTCCTGCAAGGTCTGAAGTCAGTCCTCCCTGTATGACACCTCATCCCTCCTCTTCACAGCTGCTTCTCATTTCCCAACCATAGTCTTCCTGTTTTGTTAGCTTTCTAATTTTTACTTTTTATTTTTAAGTCATTTTTTTAGGTAGGTAGGGGGCCTGTGTTTAACAGCTGCACAAAATTCCCCCCTGGCCAAGCCTGCACCCATCACTATTTATAGCCTCAGACAGGCCAAACAAATGAGCAGGGCTGGGGTTAATAATCATAAAATGGAGTTCAGCTGTCTCTGAACTGTGATTTACTGGGACCCAGGCCAGGCAAGATCCTCCTCACGCCCTCGCTTCAGAGTTGTCCACAGGGAGCAGCCCCTTCAAAAGAGGAGAAGTGATTTGAAATGCCTTTTCTCCAGCTGAAACTTGAGATGGGAAATGGTTGGAGCAGATTTGCCGGCGGGTGAGGTCTCCAGGGCGGTGCTGGCGTGATGAGGAGCGACGCTGGACGTTGGTGATGCCTCCTCCATCCTTTGAGCTGGGAGAACAGGAAGGTTTAACCTGGCTGTGCTCCCCTCTGGGGCTCGTGGTGGCTGAACAGCTGCCAGAGGGAGCATCCCACCAGGAATGTGTGTTAGGGTTGCTCCCAGCCAATAAGTGCATCCCACTGGGAAGATCATCTCCAAATGCACATTCCCATTTCACATCCAAAACGTTCTTGGTGTTTGTCACACGGACAGACTGGGGACAGCTGAGCTCAGGGGCACCCTGAGAAGTCCCCCTGGGGGTCGATATCTCTCTGCACAATCCTGATATTGGTGTGAAGCACCTGCAGAGCATTTCTGGGGCTCAGATTGTGTCCTGATTCCCAGCTGAGCCAGGCTGCTGCGCTTGGTTCAAACACGGGCACAGGACAGGGCTCTGCTTGTGGGTCTGGGGTGCCCCAATCCTGCCCTGGGGTGCACTGAACATCCTCCCCTGCAGTGGCTGTGAGGAGGCCACAGTGCCACACCTGTGGAGTCACCCAAGAGGGAGAAGCTGAACCCCCTGAGAGGGAAATTAACCCCAGACAGGCAAGGCTGAACCTGGCATTTTAAATCTGTCAGCTGGGCTGATGCTGTGGCACTCCTGCTCTGCAGGAAGGAGGGAGCAGGGAGGTTGGACCAGGAAAAGTCATTGCTTGCCAGGCTGGGGGGGAGGCCTGGCTTCCTTGCAGGGTCAGGAGGGGGCCAGGTCTCCCCTCCCCACAGAAGGCTCCGTGCTGCTCCCCTTCCCAGCCCTGGGAGCACCAGAACCCCTCGTGTCCCCCCACTTTGCCCCAGGGCAGCAGCACCTGGGAGTGCTCTCCCCAGCGACCTCCCGGCTCCTCAGGGTATTTTTAGCCGCCGTTTCTCTCGCAGCCATAACTCTTCTCCTCCTGCAGAAACAAACCTGCTCCTTCCCTGCCTTCTATGGAGAGATGTGGCCGCAGGCAGCTCCGCTTCCCTGCCTCGGGCACCCGCTGCCCACGCTGCTGCTCCCCTCCAGCCGCAGCCGCGGCTGCTCTGCTTTGTGTCTGAGGGCACTTCTGGCAGCTCCCTTCTCCCCGGGCAGGGAGGGGATCTCAGGGGATGTGGGAGCACGGTTGTGGCTGCTGGGAGCCAAGACTGGGCTCTTGTCAGGGCAGGTGGGATGGGTCTGAGTGGGCTCAGGGCCCTGGGACCCAGCAGCACAACTTGGTCCTTGTGCTTGGGCTGGAAGGGAGGCTGGAGGCTTTCAGCAAAGCTCAAACTGTTACCCAAAGCTTTTCCAAAATCCATTTGCCCCTTTACGCTCCTAAACACCACCTGGGATCTGCTGTGGCCTCGATGGTGACAGAAACAGCAGCCTGGATTTTCCAGCATAGGAACAGGGCCCTGCTCATCGCAGAACGGTTTGGGTTGGAAGGGAGCTGAAGGCACACCCAGCCCCACCCCTGCCATGGGCAGGGACACCTCCCACCTTCCCAGGTGAGCTTTCCTGGTCTCTTCACCTTTGAAACACAAAGATTTTTTTTTTTTTTAATCTTTCACCCTCTTTCTTCCTCCTGGGAGACTTTGGTCAGTCATCTTAATTGGCCATGATTGCCTCACTTCCTCAGGTCTGGAAACGTCTCTTTGTTAAACAGGGCAGCGTCTCTTATCTGCTCCTGGCCTTTGAGCAGCTCCGCTTTTGGCAGGTCCTGCCTGTCCTTACACCTCACATGCAAATAATGCAAAGCTCCAACTAGGCAAAAGTTTGTAGCTCGTTACAGGAGCAGGAGTGGCCCTGTCCTGGGCACTCAGTCCTGCGTGGCTGGTGGCCATGCTCCCTCCTCAGCACATCTTGCCCATGGCCATTGCCTTTCCACTCACATCTTTCCCTATTTTTTTTCCCCTCCCCCTGTTTCAGAATATCAGGTTCTTTCATCTGAGAACAGTGTCATAAAAATGCCACACAAGTTTTTTCACCCGTGGCACTTCTGCAGGGCTGGCATCTCTCGGCTTTTAGAGCAGAAGGATGACCATGCTCCTTCTTCCCCACTGCCATTGTTCCCATTGGCATTAAAGGATAATTAGTGCTCGGGCTGGAAATTGCCAGGACAGGTTGACTGTGATTCTGCAACCCAGGAGTGGGGCAGGGAGCCCAGCTCCTCTCTCGGGGGAGTTCCTGTGCTCTCTGCACAAAGCAGGGCAGCCTCAGAGGAAGAGGTGGAGTCCAGGAAGGCTCCCGGGAGGATCCTCCTGACTGCTGGAGATTTTCCTTCCCTGGGACAGAGGCAAAACCCAAAGCCAGTCCCACCTGAGGCCAGCTGCTGTTGTTGGACGGGGCTGGGGGTGAGGCTGGAAGAGCATCACTGTCTCCTCCTGGAGCTGAGCCCTGAAGTTCCTTCAGCAAGGTGAAGGCTACACCCTTGGGAAGGTTTTGGGGCTGGGAATTCCAGGTGGAAGGAGCCACCTCCTGCAGGGGTGTTGTGGGGCCTGGAGTCTGGTTCTGGACCCCAAGCTTCAACAACCCCACATGGACAAAAGTAAAAGACGAGAGGCACTCTTCCCTCGGGATCAGAAAGTCCCAGATTTTATGGCAGAACAAACCCGTGGTGTCTGGGAGGAGAAGGAGGACGCTCAGGGGTCTCCACCTGAGATAAACCCAGGGAGAGGAGGTGGGGGAAAGGTCACAGCCAACACCACACCTGGTGGGAGGGGAGAAGGGAGGGGGCATCTCAGGAAAAACCCAGCACCACAGGCTTGGGGGAGAGGGGTGTGTGTGTGAAACAAGCCACGAGATACAACATGAACTATCCAGTGCAAAGAACAAAACAAATAACAAACTGTTCAGTGCACCACAGCAGCCTCCTGGTGAGACTCAGGCCTGTGAGCACTGCAGGGCAGTCCCTCGGTTTGCTCTCCTCTCTCCTGCTCTCCTTGCACTCGTCATCCTCATGAACTCATCCACACTCATCATCCTCATGAACTCATCCACACTCATCATCCTCATGAGCTCTTCCAGGCTGTGCTCCCGCTGTGAGAGCAGAGCTCAGAGCTGCTGAGCTGTGGCCCCAGCTCCTGTCAGATCCAGCAGATGAGGCTGTGTCCCTGTCTCTCATTTCTGCTCTGTCCCTGTCCCTCAGCCCCCCTGCTGTCCCTGTCCCTCAGCATTCTTGCCATGTCCCTGTCTCTCATTTCTGCTCGGTCCCTGTCCCTCAGCATTCCTGCTGTCCCTGTCCCTCGTTTCTGCTCTGTCCCTGTCCCTTAACATGTCCCTGTCCCTCAGCATTCTTGCCATGTCCCTGTCTCTCATTTCTGCTCGGTCCCTGTCCCTCAGCATTCCTGCTGTCCCTGTCCCTCGTTTCTGCTCTGTCCCTGTCCCTTAACATGTCCCTGTCCCTCAGCATTCCTGCCATGTCCCCGTCTCTCAGCATTCCTGCCATGTCCCTATCCCTCAGCATTCCTGCTCTGTCCCTATCCCTCATTTCTGCTCTGTCCCTGTCCCTCATTTCTGCTCTGTCCCTGTCCTTCAGCATTCCTGCTCTGTCCCTGTCCCTCAGCATTCCTGCTCTGTCCCTGTCCCTCATCCTTGCTGCAGACCCAGAGCAGACGCTGCTGGAAGAAGTTGGGCCCAGGGTGTCGCTGCCTTGGATCAAAGTTCCCACCTCAGGCTGAGCCTCGGGGCTGTCAGATGAGGAAACAGCAAATTTTCTGACTCCAAAATCCCAAAGCTCGTGTCTGGGAAGTTGTGTTTCAGGAGCTGTGGCTGTGCCCTGGGATGGGGCTTGGAACAACCTGATTTAATGAGGTGTCCCTGCCCATGCCAGGGGTGGAACAAAATGAGCTTTAAGGCCCCTTTCGATCCAAACCATTCCAGGATTTTGTCTGTAGGGTTTTATTTCTCTCTGGCTCTCATTTGCCACCTGCTCTCTCAGACTTCCCCGTTTCCCTTCGTTTCTCACTGAACAGCACAATTTCCCTTCCCGCTGGGACCGGGAGCTCTGGGTTAATGCCGCCGTCATCGGGTGTCAGCGCTGCACAACCGCTTAACCCTCTGCGGGCTGGGAAAAACAGAAGGAAGAAGAGGAAGAAGCGAATTCTGTGCCGGTGACACTTTCTCCCGGCCAACAAACAAAAGTTTTATGAGCTGAACCCTCTGGATGCTGCATTCCAGCTTGGTAACATTTCGGTAACACATTGCAAACGTTTGACTCATAGAAACTTGGACGGCTGGAGCCGGGGGAGGGGGAAGAGCGTCACATTCCCATTCCCGAGCAGGGTTTGGTTGTCGGATTTTTTTTTTTTTTATTATTTTTTTTTTAAAAAAAAGAACTGAAACTTCTCTCTGTTTAATGAAAAAAAAGTGTTTGTGCCTGACGGCTTCCACCGGCGCTCGCATTGTGTTTGGGAGCGAGGGGCTGGGGGGGAGGGCTCGGCTGCCAAGGGAGGGACCCGGGGCAGCTGAACTCGCTTTTCTCTCTGCAAGTTTTTCTTTTTTTTTTTTTTTTTTTT
>VWYI01014733.1:43112-62724 GCA_013399455.1 Anthoscopus minutus | reverse complement strand
TTTTTCTCCCTCTGTGTTCCCAGGGCAGGGTTGGCTTTCTAGGTTTGATAAAGCATTTCCTTCCATTGTCATTCTATACGGCCTCTGGGCCCTCCGCTCAGTCCCTCCCCTTTGCCTTCCCCTCACTTTCTCTCCCTCTCTCTCTCTCTCTCTCTTCCTGAACTTTAGTGAATCTTGAGATATAAAGAAAGCAGCTGCCTCCCTTAAGCACGGCTTGAACAATGAGACCTCCTCTCCAAGGGCTTTAATTCCTCTGGATGCAAGGACAAAGCCAGGGTGAGTAGCCCGCCGGTGGCTCTGCCGGTTCCCGGTGTCCGCTCGCTGCTCTCGCTGTCCCCGGCTCCGGAGGGATCAGGTAACGCAGGAGCAGCCGCTGCCCGTGTGAAATCCCCCCTCAAACCCAGCCACCGCCAGCGCTGCCGCTGTCCCCGCCGGACGCTGTCCCCATGGATGCTGTTCCCATCACAGCCGGGCTGGAGAGGGCTTTGCCGCCCAGCCGTGTCCCTGGATTTGGGTCACCGCAGGCTCCCCGCCGTGTGAGACAGGGCAAAACCTGGCTCTGGGCAAGGTGGGAGGAATCCTGACCTCAAAGGCAAAGAAAAACAAACATGATGCAATCAGGCGTGACTGCGCTGGGCTGCGGGAGGAAGATCGGGGCTGCGCGCTCCAGGGGATGCTGAGGCGCAATTTGGGAAGGCGCGGAGGGGGACGCGCCTGGGGCGGGTGCTGGGGGTGCAGAAGGAGGGCAGGGGCGCAGCGTGTGCTGTCCCAGCCTTGTCTGGGGTCTGGCTTTGCCCCGGGGGATCTGCTTGGATCGCCCCATGCGCCAAAAGCAGGAGGCGAAATCCGGGACAGCTCGGCGGGAGCCTGGCGCGTGTTCACGAAGGGGATTCGGGACGAGTGGTGAAGCTGCTGCTGCTGCTGCTGCTGCATGTGCATCTCCCAGGACGGGATCCCTCCCTTCACCCTCCCAGGAAACTGGAACCGGTTCACACGGGTGCTGGTGGATCGCACAGCCCGAATGGGATGAGCCCCAGGCTGAGGAGAGAATTTAATGCAGACGAACACAGCCCAGATGTTGTTATCTGGTGGCCCCCACCCCGCCTTCGAGTTTCTCCTCCTCATCCCGTGTGTCTCCAGTGTCTGCTGGCTGGGATAAAACATGATTCACGGGGCCTCGTAAACAGGGAATGATCAAACAAGGCATAAAAGAACATTTTTATTGCTCGTTAGGGCTTCACTAAGAGCGTCTGGGGCTCTGTGTCGGTTCAGGTAGCTGCTGGAGCACAGAATGTTCTTGTGGTACAACTGCAAAGTTTCTCCTGTGTTTCTGCAGCACAAAACTGCTCAAAACACCTCTGGAAGCTCTTTAGGGGACCTGCAGAGCTCATGGTTTGTGCAAAGTCCTTAGAGAGCCTGTGCAGTCTCTCATGGGGCAACTCAGAGTAGGTTTGGCGGAGTTTTGAGTTTTTCCCTCCATAAAATCCCATTTCTGGTCTAACTGGGACCAATTCCTTCTGTCCCAGTGCAGCTGTGTTTGTTTGTGTCCCTTGTTCTTGATCTCTGCTAAATCCAGCAGTTTGGGGCAGCTCTGGTTTCTCTGACAATGGACAAAGTGTTGTGAGATTTAAGGTGAATGTGACAGGCTGACCTTAAATCCCACGGACTAAACTGAAGAGTGGATAAAATTGGGCTTTAAAGCAGCAGACTGAGGTGGGTGAACCTTCCAAAGCTGTTGTGCTCCTGCTGGGATGGGCATTTGTCCAGCAGGAGCTGACTCGTGTTAATATAAATGTAATTAAACCTTCAGATTTAACGGAGCTTTTCAGAGGCAGAATTCTGCTCTCTCACTTATCAGGAGGCAAGGAGAACTTCACCAGTGCTGAAAGTTCCCCCCAGCTCCGTGCCCTGCTCCCCTCCTGGCAGCCTCCAGGAGCTCATCCGTGCTCCTGGCGCTCGCACAATGAGGAAATGGGGCCAGCATTTCCACATTAGCAATCAACTTTCCAGGGATGTTGCATGGATTTTCCAGAGAGGGGTGGAATAGCATCAGCCACGCTTGGATCCACCAGGCCAGGGCTGAGGTGCTGCAGAAGAAGGACCAGCCGTGGTTTGGGAAGCCTCAGATGAGTGTTCAGAGGCCGTTCTCCCAGCACAGCAGCTCTGGGTTCAGACCATGTGCTTGGACCTTGGGGGCTGTCCCTGCCAGGCTCCCCATCCCTGGGAACACTCAGGGTCCCACCTGGGGGGAGCTTCTTGGCATCCTGAAGGACTCCAGGGATTTTGTCATTCATTGTCCTGGCTTTTCAGGCACATTCCCATGGTGAAGCTGAGCTTGGGGTTGTCACATGCAGATGGGAAATGGGGACAAAGCGTTTGGGAATGGCCACCTGGAGCTGGTGGCACGTTGAGGTGACAGGAGGTGTTTGCCCACCCTCATGCTGCACAGGGGTAGGTGACAACAGCTGCCCAGCTGTGACATCAACAGCTGGACTCGATGGCCTCGGGGGCCTTTTCTAACCTGAATCATTCCATGACCTTATTTCCACCTGGCCCTCGGTCCCTCTCTCCTGGACAGCCACAGCTTTGTGTTTGCATCGTCAAGAAGATGCACTTTAAAAAAAAATATTAATTAGGCTTGGCTAATTCATCAGGAAGTTTAATTTCAAAGCAAAGCAAACCAGCCAGCAGCCCTAGAGCCAGGAAACAGGTAAGATTATTTATTGCCCCAACAAACCAGGTGGGTGAGGCAACAAAAATCTCATGTCTGAGCTCAGCCTGTAGTGGAGGCTGCACCTGATGGTTGTCAGATCACCAGCAAACTGCTGAATAATGAGGTTTGTGTGCTGGCCACACAGAAAGACCCCTGTGAATTCCCCAGGCTTGGAATTGGCTCTCCAAGACATCGTGGGGCTGACTCTGGAATAGTTATTCCCTCAGTCTGGAGCTGGATCTGCTTTGCTGTTGTTTTGGCATCTTTTAAATGCAAAACCTGTGGGAGAAGAATTCCTTGTACCTGTAAAACCCATCCTGGTGCAAACCTACAGCAGAGCCAGGTGGGATTTGAGGGACACCCCCGGACTGAGGGTGGAGCAGGAGGAGATGGAACCTTGGGGGTCACCAGGTGCTGCTTGGGGGCATGGAGAGATGCAAACACAGTCCCAGGACAAGCTTGGCTTTTCCATTTCTTTCTTTCTGCACTCGCTTCCATGCTGGAAGGGAAGTTTTTCCAGGCAGCCTGGCTTTGGAAAAGCCCAGAGCACTGAGCACATGGGGGAATAGGCAGTGCTGGAGCTTTGGGGTCTGGCCTGGGGGACCCTGAGTTGGGTGGATGGATGGACACGGGGATGGATGGATGGAAACAGGGATGGATGGATGGATGGATGATGGATGGATGATGGATGGATGATGGGTGGATGGATGGAAGGAAACAGGGATGGATGATGGAATGGATGATTGATGGATGGATGGATGGATGATGGATGGATGAGGGATGGATGGATGGATGGATGGATGGATGATGGATGGATGAGGGATGGATGGATGGATGGATGGATGGATGATGGATGGATGAGGGATGGATGGATGGATGGATGGATGGATGATGGATGGATGAGGGATGGATGGATGGATGGATGGATGGATGATGGATGGATGAGGGATGGATGGATGGATGGATGGATGGATGATGGATGGATGAGGGATGGATGGATGGATGGATGGATGGATGATGGATGGATGAGGGATGGATGGATGGATGGATGGATGGATGATGGATGGATGAGGGATGGATGGATGGATGGATGGATGGATGATGGATGGATGAGGGATGGATGGATGGATGGATGGATGGATGATGGATGGATGAGGGATGGATGGATGGATGGATGGATGGATGATGGATGGATGAGGGATGGATGGATGGATGGATGGATGGATGATGGATGGATGAGGGATGGATGGATGGATGGATGGATGGATGATGGATGGATGAGGGATGGATGGATGGATGGATGGATGGATGATGGATGGATGAGGGATGGATGGATGGATGGATGGATGGATGATGGATGGATGAGGGATGGATGGATGGATGGATGGATGGATGATGGATGGATGAGGGATGGATGGATGGATGGATGGATGGATGATGGATGGATGGATGATGGATGGAGGATGGATGGATGATGGGTGATGGATGGATGGATGATGGATGGACATGGAGATGAATGGATAGATGATTGATGGATGGATGGACAGATGGACAGACAAATGTGCTCTTTTCCCAAACCCAAGAGTGGGACCCTTTTCCACATCCCTGGAGTGGCACCACAGCCTGGAGGTGCCCGTTCCCTCCCCGCCAGGGGAAGGGGGTGGAAGGGCCTGTTCAAGGTTATGAGCCTCTTATTTTTGGATGCATTTCCCTGCGGCTGGAGCCGACCCAGGCTGGAGCTGCTGAAGTTTTCGGTCCTTTGTTTGTTTAATTGAAGTGCTGTTTGTTTTTGATCACGGGCATGAGATAGGCGCTTCCTCTGCAGGCAGGAAGCAGTGATTTCCTGTTCTGTCCCCGGCCAACTCTCACTGCGCAGGAAACCTCGCTCTGCTGAGTGGCCACTTTTCGTGCAACGTTTTTGGAAGGTTTTATGTGGTGTTGTTTTGGTTTTTTTTTAATTTTTTCTCCTTTTTTCTTTCTTTCTTTCTTTTTCTTTCCCTTGTGAGCGGCGCTGGTGCTGTTAGGTCTCTGTGGGAAGGATGTGTGGAGAGCCTGGAGTCAGCTCTCAGCAGGTTGGGGATGCTGGTTGATAAAAATGGGGCTGTTTAGCTTCAGATCTTTTGGTTCTGTTGAGAAGTTGGTTGGTTCACCTTGAAGTGAAGCTTTTTTGTTGTGTTTTTTTGGGGGGAATTCCGCCCAGGAGGGTGTGTCTGTCCCAGGTCATTCAAACCTGATGTCACATGGAGACTCAGGGCAGGACAAAAAACACACCTGGGACAAAAAACACACCTGGGTCGCCCCTGGCAGCTGTTCCTGCTGGTTTCCTTGCTGTGCTGGAGAAACTTTAGGCAGAATTGAGGTTGCTCATCCTGGAGAAGAGAAGCTTTGGGGTGACCTCATTGTGGCCTTCCAGTGCCTGAAGGAGCTGCAGGAAAGATGGAGAGAGACCTGGAGCATCAGGACAAGGGGCAATGGCTTTAAACTGCCAGAGGGCAGGGTTAGAGGGGATATTGGCAAGGAATTCCTCCCTGGGAGGGTGGTGAGGCCCTGGCACAGGGTACCCTGGCACGGGATGTGGCTGCTCCATCCATGGGAGTGTTCAAAGCCAGCTTGGACAGGGCTTGGAGCAACCTGGGAGAGTGGGAGGTGCCCCTGCCCATGGCAGGGAATGGAATAGGATGGTTTTTAACGTCCCTTCCAACCCACGTGCCCAGGTCAGTCCCACAAACCATCAGAGAGGAGCCAGGGCTGGGGCTCCAGCCTGTGAAGGTGTTTCTGGGGTGGAAAGGAGACGCTGAGGTTTTCCCCGTCGGATCCCGAGCAGGCAGAGCCGCGGCTCCTTGGCAGCTCCCGGCACACGGGGATGTTGTTACCCAGCGTGTTTGTCCTCCAGCAGCAAACCCAGACAGGCTCTCACTCAGCACCCTGCCCAGAGGTGAAGTGCTGCAGTATCAGATGGCTCCAGCCACAGGAAGCCTGGACAGATAGACAGACACTGCAGCACGAGAGCCGTGGGAGCCCCAGGGCAGCAGATGTGACCACGAGCAGAAAGAACTTCTCTGCCCGAGGTTTTAATTATCTGGCTGTTGTTAAGGGGCTCCCCTGTGGGGAGGGGGTTTGTAATGGGAAGAAGCAGTGGCTGCAGGAACAAAGCAGGGAGGGGAAAGGCTGGGGAAAGGGGGAGCAGAGCTGCTCAGAGCCCCCAAATCCTGCAAATTCCATCTGGACAGAGAGGGGATGGTGAGGAGAGGGGACAGTGAGGAGAGGGGATGGTCAGGAGAGGAGATGCTCAGAGGGTTTAGGCAGAGTTGTGCAAGAGCAGCTGGCTGGGGCCTTTTGGCTGCATTTTGGGGGATGAAAGGGCTGGGGATGCACAGAGGGAGGGCTGGGAGCTGCAGGAGGAGGGAGAGGAGAGGACAGGACGCTCTGGGCTGCAGCTGCTCCAACCCCAGAACAGTTGGGCCACGATTTATGCTCGGAGCCATCCAAGGAAAACTTTGCTTGGGCTGCTCTCATGCAGCCCCAAGCCCGTGCAAGTGTGTGTCCCCCACCACCTGAGCCCCCTCTCCTGCCCCATTCCTGGAGCTCTCTGCGTCCCCCAGGCCCCTCCGGATCATTGCACGGCAGTGACATCACCGCCGGTTGCCATGGAAAAGCCAGGTTGTCCAAAACACGACCCCTTGGCCTCATCCCATGTGTGTCAGGAAATGAAGGTTTTATTGCACATCTCTGCAACGGAGCAGAAACAGCCGGAGCAGGAACCAGCCGAGCCTCCCCGGTCACGGCTGCCTGGCCTGAGACTCCCTGCTGGGGAAACCGGGACCTCCTTCTCGGGGTTCCGCCGCTGATTTGTGTCTCCTGAGTTAATTCTGCTCTCTGAGCTTTCTGCTGTGGGCTGGAACACCCCGAGGAGAGGCAACCTCCTCCTTTCAATTCCTCCCTGTGAGGGTGGGGAGGCTCTGGCACAGAGTGCCCAGAGAAGCTGGGGCTGGGGCGCTGGCAAAGCTCAGCTCAGCCCGAGCTCGGTCCCTTTCCGAGCCCTGTGCCAGGGACTGGGGACCAAACTGAAACAGTTTGATTTAGGTTTAATATTTGTTTAGGTTTGATATTTGAAAGAAATTCCTCCATGAGAGTGGCACAGGGTGCCCAGAGAAGCTGGGGCTGCCCCTGGATCCTTGGAAGTGCCCAAGGCTGGGTTGGACAGGGCTTGGAGCAACCTGGGATGGTGGAAGGTGTCCCTGCCATGGCATGGGGTGGAATGGGAGCTTTAAGGTCCCTTCCAACCCATCCTGTAACTTTAAGACCTGAAACATTTTGGGGAGAGGCAGAGAATCTGTGTGAGGAGCAGAGCAGAGGCAGAAAATGGGAGGAAAGGTTCCCCGGGGGCTTGTGCCTGGAGCAGAGGGAGAATCAAACTCTGCTCACACCTGAGCTGGGGCTCACACTGCCTTTGGAGGGGCCACCACGTGCAGGGAGGAGTCCAAAGACATTTGGGAGTCCTGGCCACGGGGATTTTCCTAAAGCTGGAAAAAGCTGGCTCAGAACTGATGGAACCAAAGGCCTCACAGATGATGTGGGGGCTTTGGAAAGAAAACTCAGATGTTATCCCGTGGCTGGGATGGGTCTCTGCTGCTCCAGGCAGCCTTTGTTTGGCCAGGGTCAGGTTTGGGGATGTGCTGGGAAATGAAAACTCGGAGCTGTTTGGTTTTGCCCACCCCGTGTGGGGCACGGTGCTGGGCACGGCGAGTGCCTGCAGGGCTTGTCCTGGTCTCACTTTGGCTGCAAACTGGGCAGGGCCACCCCGGTGAGTGGCACCAGGAGCCAGCTCAGGCTCCAAAGCGGGGCTGGCAGTGCCACCCTCCTGTCCCCACCATGCCAGCCAAGCCCTCGCCCCGCTGCAGCCTCCCCCCCTGCAGTGGGTGTTGTGAGGTTAAAAATAGACTCCAGATTTCGGTTGGTAAAGGCGTAGGCAGGGAGCAGGAGCTGTTTATCAGTGCCAGGGTTTCCCCTGAGACACTGAAATGAGTCAGATAAGAGATGGGCACAACGTGCACGTTCCCCCTGCGCTGGTGCCGGGGCTGCTGCTCCCTCCTGGAGCTTTTGCCACGTCCTGAGGTGTCCTGGAAGTCACAGTCCCTGTGGATGCTCTGTGGAATTCATGTTCCTACCAGACCTGGATGCTTTGCAGCATCCCACCCTCAGCTCCTTTTGGAAACACTCTCTGCTGTTAATCCGTCCTGCCCCAGCCACAGAACCATGGAATGGTTTGGGTTGGGAGGGATCTGAAAGCTCACCCCTGTCCCACCTCCCGCCGTGGACACCTTCCACCATCCCAGGCTGCTCCAAGGGCCATCCAGCCTGGCCTTGGGCACTTCCAAGGATCCAGAGGCAGCCCCAGCTTCTCTGGGCAGCCTGTGCCACTCTCCAGCCTGGGCTGGAACCCTCCGATGCTCCAGAGCCTTTTTCCCACAGCACGTTCAAAAGCAGCTGATTTGGCCTCAGAATCAGCCAAGCCTCATCTTCCAGAGGGGGTGGCACAGGCACTGCTGGGCCCTGCAGGGAACTCAGCCGAGGAGGAGCTGCAGGCGTGGGCAGCATCCCCGGGGCAGCGTCCTGAGCACCCCGGCCGGGGCAGGGCTGTGGGGCTGCCCGGTTCATCCAGGGCACTTCTTCACGCTGAGCCCCGCATCTCCTGCTCAGCAGCAGCAGCAAAAGCAGCAGCAGCAGCAGCGGCAGTTTCCTGTTTGACTCACACCTGACACGAGCCGGGGCCTCTCGCGCTCCAGAGCGACTGAATGAGGCTGTTTACAATTAGAGAACGTGGGATTCCCAGAAAGAGGCTCAGACCGGACGTCCTGAAGCGAAATACCCCGGGCGTCACCGGCTAAAAATAACCGCGGTGGAGCAGTCACCAAACAAACGGCGCAGCAGCTCTGCCCCCATGGCACAGCACCCAAATTCCAGCTCTCCATCCCCCTGCCAGGGCCTTTTTTTTTGGCATAACTCGGTGCTCCCCGTGCTGGCGGTTGCCCCTGGCAGTGATTTCTTTTGGTTTCTGGCTTGTTTATGGAAGGGGGTGGGGGGAAGTAAGGCAAGGGTTAAAATGTGAATAATCGGAGTTGCAGCCAGAAGTGGCTGGTGGGAATCAGTGGAGCTCATGGAAGGGCTGGGGGCGGGTGGGGAGTGAGGCAGGAGCAGCTGCTCAGGGACGGGGACTTTGCTGGGCAGCTCTGGAGCTGGAGCTGGTGTCCAGTGGCAGCCCCTGGGAGCTCTGAAGTTCTCAGAGGCTGACATTTTCCAGAGTCAGAGCTCAGGAGCTAAAGTCAGAGAGTCACAGAACTGCAGGATGGTTTGGGTTGGGAGAGATCTGAAAGCTCACCCAGTGCCACCCCAGCCATGGCAGGGGCACCTTCCACCATCCCAGGCTGCTCCCAGCCCCGTCCAGCCTGGCCTTGGGCACTGCCAGGGACCCTGGGGCAGCCCCAGCTGCTCTGGGCACCCTGGGCCACTCTCACATGGAGGAATTTCTTTCAAATATCAAACCTAAACTTGCCCTGTGTCGATTTGGTCCTTGGTGCAGGGTTCTGAAAGGGACTGAGCTCGGGCTGAGCTGAGCTTTGCCACTGCCCCAGCCCCAAGCTGGGCTCTGCTGCCTCTGCCTGGGCTGGGGTGGGAGACAAAAGATGAGTCAGGGTAAAAGGGCCCAGAAAGGATCCTCCAGAGGCTCCTGCAGCCCAGTGACCCCTTCCTAACAGAGATTTTGGAAGGCAGGAGCTCCCGTCGAGGCACTTATGCAACAGGTTGTTACCAGAGGAAGTTTCTCTTTAACCCCAGGCAGTTGGTGGTTGATTTATGTCCTGCAGCTTTAGATTTTCTAGGTTGCAGTGGCGTTGTGTAAGAGAATAATTTGACCCTACACGTCTTAAAAGCCTCTTTTCTGTCGGGGAAAGCCTCTTTTATCTGCCTCTCACGTACCTGGAGATGAAAAATGGATATACAAATGTAGATTTATAATATAATGATAGATAATTATAATATTATATATATACAATAGATAATATTTATAAAATAGAAATAATTATGATATAAAAATGTAGATGAATATCCAATTATACTGCTCAGGCTGTCTTACGGTGAGAGCGAATCCCTGGGTTTTCTCAGAGGCGGGGTTGGATTTGGGTTTTCCTTCACAGGAGGACAGGACACTTTTTTTTTGGTGAGTTTTACCCCCAGAATAAGAGCAGCTCCATTGCTGTTTGTGCCTCTAATTTCCCCAGCTCTCTTCATGTGCCAGGTCACAGCCGAAGGCTTTTGCTCTCAAGCAATAAACACAGCAGTGGGGAATCCTCCAGGAATGGGATGCAGGGATGGGCTGCTGGGGACAATTTGGCACCGTCTCAGTTCATGTGGAGATCAGCCCTGGATTTAATGGCCCTGGGACCACTTCCAGGGCAGGTCCTTCCTTGGGAAGAGCTGTCCCTGAGTAGGAGTCAATTCATTGAATTGAATTCATTTCATTTCATGCCAGTTTTCATGGCAGGGGAGACAGGCGAGTCTTGTGCCTTGTGGCAGCTTCACTTGGGCTCTCTCCTGATTTGCCTTTATCCTCAGCTGAAGGTTGCTCGGACTAAAAGCACACGTCAGTGTTTGTGAGCAGAAGGGCAGGGGCAGGGAGAAAACCGATTTCCACCGGCGTGGTGGGGGACAGGCATGGCCCCATTGTCTGAACCACGGGGTCCTGCCAGCAGAAGGACCAGCCCAGGTTCTCCTCCTCCAGCAGGGAGAGCTGGGACAATTCCTGCTCTTTTCCAGCCTCCCCTGGTGCCCTTGAAGAAGAAATCCTTTACACTTATCCTGGCAGAGCTGGAGGGGACAGTGGCCCCTTTCTCCTTCCACATCTCAGGAATCGGAACCACTGCCAGTCCGGCTGGGAAATCTGAGCTGAACTCCTCGGATTGAGGGATTTTTCCCTTCCTGGGTGAGTGTGGGTGGCTCCAAGGCTGCTCCAATTTTAGCCTCCCTGCACCACCCAGATGTTAAACTGCATCTGCTCCCGGGGATATCCATTGTCCGGGAATCCCTGGGTGGCCAATTGTGCCAGCGGGAGCCTTCATGGAAACAGCCCACTTTTTCTGTGGCAGCTCCAAGTGTTTGCAAAAGGCTGGTAGAGCCCCAGGAGCTTCTGGCAGCTTCATTTTATTTTGAAACCAGTCAGTCCTCAGCTGGGTGTGAGAGTAAAACGAAAGCATGCGAGATAAAGCCGCCGGTGCAGCGAGCGAGGGCAGCCCGCGCCAGGGCCCGTCATTCTGAAACCGGGCATGGAAACTGTGTGAGGAGAAAAGCTCCAGAGCTGGGCTGGGGCTGCTCTCCACGCACGGCACAGACCACACCAGAGCGTGGCTCTGCCTGGGGAGCGCGGTGTGCGCCGGGGCGGCTGCGGGAGAGCGCCGGGGGCCTCGAGGGCAGCGCTGCCTCTGACCGGGCCCATGAGCGGTGACGACAAAGGTACAGACACCCACCTGTCCTGTCCAGCTCCCCTCGTCTGACCCATCCTTCATGTTCAGGTGTCCCTGGGGAGTCTTCTCCAGGCTCTGCTCATCCAACCTATTTTTTGTGTTCAGGTTTCTTCAGGGAATCCTCTCCAAGCTCACCTTGTCCAACCCACCTTTTGTGTTCAGGTGTCTCTGGGGAATCCTCTCCAGGCTCCTCTTGTCTGACCCATCTTTCACATTCAGGTGTCCCCTGGGGAGTCTTCTCCAGGCTCTGCTCATCCAACCTATTTTTTGTGTTCAGGTTTCTCTGGGGAATCCTCTCCAGGGTCCCCTTGTCCAACGCATCCTTCATGTTCAGGTGTTTCTGGGGAGTCTTCTCCAGGCTCTGCTCATCCAACCTATTTTTTGTGTTCAGGTTTCTCTGGGGAATCCTCTCCAGGGTCCCCTTGTCCAACCCATCCTTCATGTTCAGGTGTTTCTGGGGAATCTTCTCCAGGCTCTGCTCATCCAACCCATTTTTTTTGTTCAGGTTTCTTCGGGGAATCCTCTCCAAGCTCACCTTGTCCAACCCACCTTTTGTGTTCAGGTGTCTCTGGGGAATCCTCTCCAGGCTCCTCTTGTC
The DNA here is from genome assembly GCA_013399455.1 of Anthoscopus minutus. Classification (NCBI taxonomy): domain Eukaryota; kingdom Metazoa; phylum Chordata; class Aves; order Passeriformes; family Paridae; genus Anthoscopus; species Anthoscopus minutus. The sequence goes on along the minus strand of VWYI01014733.1, from coordinate 50,897 downwards.
TGCCCCGTCCTTCCTGTTAAGATCGCTCTGGGGAATCCTCTCCAGAGTCCCCTTGTCCAACCCGTTTTTTGTGTTCAGATCACTCTGGGGTCCCTCTTTACCCTCTTTTCTCTGCTGGGCATCTCCTTCCTCCTCCTCTCCATCACTGCCAGGGGGTTTGGGCAGGCCTGAGCTGCTCTGGAGGCCGGGGAGATGAGGAGGGGAGCGAATGCTTTGGAGGAGGCTCCGCTGGGCTGTTGGGGTGGTGTTCGCTCCCTTTGCCCGAGGGCCTGGGCCGTGTTTGCCAGGGGACACGGGCGCTGCCCCGCCAGGGAGCCCAGGCCATGCCCTGCCCAGGGCACAAAGGGATTTTGGGATCTTCATCACAGGAGGGAGGGGTCTCAGAGATCATTCAGTTCCAGCCCTGTCCTGGACCCGTTTGTGTCTGCTCTGCACCGCGTTGTTCCTCTCACCTGCACAGCGTCCCCATCCCCTCAGCTGGGGCAGCCTCGGGTGTTTTAGGCAGTTCTGAAGGACACTGGAGGGCTGGGAATGGAGATCCAGGATCTCCAGAAGGGGATGGGTATGGAGATCTGGGATCTCCAGAAAAGGATGGCTGTGGAGATCTGGGATCTCCAGAAAAGGATGGCTGTGGAGATCTGGGATCTCCAGAAGGAAATGGGTGTGGAGATCTGGGATCTCCAGAAGAGGATGGATGTGGAGATCTGGGATCTGCAGGAGGGGATGGGTGTGGAGATCTGGGATCTGCAGGAGGGGATGGGTGTGGAGATCTGGGATCTGCAGAAGAGGATGGGTGTGGAGATCTGGGATCTGCAGGAAGGGATGGGTGTGGAGATCTGGGGTCTCCAGAAGAGGATGGATGTGGAGATCTGGGATCTCCAGAAGAGGATGGGTGTGGAGATCTGGGATCTGCAGGAGGGGATGGGTGTGGAGATCTGGGATCTGCAGGAAGGGATGGGTGTGGAGATCTGGGGTCTCCAGAAGGGGACCCCAGGCAGGGCAGGTGGCTGTTGCTCGTTGTCACCATTGGTTTCTCACCACGCAGCCTGTGACCATCTCCTCGCCCAGCTCCCCTCACCGAGGGACTCGCTGGAGCTGGGACATGGGGACATCTCTGCTTCCTTCATCCCAAGGCAGGTGTTCCAGCTTTTGTCCCTTCTCTTGCCACCCCGTGGCACTTCCCAGCTCTCTTCCTGTGCACGGGTTGGGAAATTGCATGGAGAGGGAGAAGCGCAGCTCACGGCACCTCAGCTCGGGGAGGGAAGCTGTGATGGAAGAATTTGTTGAGTTTTGTCCTATCTCAAAAGTGCTGAAGCTGCTGAAATGCTCCCACACCCCCTCCTGGGAATTTCCAACTAAACCAAACTGGTTTTGGTTCTCTGGACTGTCAAGAAAGCTGAGCTCAGGCTTGGGGGGCCTGGCTTGGAAACCAGGAGGCGAACTGGAGGATTTGGCACCATTGGAATGTCAGGACCCTCAGAGCTGAATCCTGTGAGCTGCAGAGCTCTGGCTGCAGGTGCCTGTGAGTTTTGGAGGCTTGGCTTGGCAGCACAGCTCTGTTTCGAGCACTTCACCCCTGCTTTGAGGGACAGAGAAGGACCCAGCACAAGGAGAGCTGAGCCTATCCTGGGATGATGCTCAGGGGGAGAAAGGTGAGGCACTTCATGGACTGTGACAGGAAAACTTTTAGTCCCAGGGCTCCTACAGCTGCTTCCAGGCCGAGAAAACACCCCCAGGGCTGTTCTCAACAGCTGGGAACAGCAGCAGATAGGAACCTGATGGTGGGCAGCAATTAGTGCAAATTAGGGTCAGTCACAGCCGCCTGGGAGGAGCAGAGGAGATGCAGCCGAATCTCTTCCCTTTCATCCCCTCCTTCCTCCTGTTTCAAAGTGCAGGAGGGGCAGCAGGGACCTGGGGGGGACTCTGGAGGTGACACAGGAGGTTGTGTCACACCTGGGGGGTGACAGCCTCTGATGCCAGCGTGCCCAGCAGCTCAGAGCAGTGCCCAGAGCGTGCCAGACGCTTTTGTTTGTTCTCCTGGTGTTTGGAAAATCAGAACTGTGCCAGTTATTCTTCCCTTCTCTGGCTACAAACCCTCTGGGCTTTAAATAAAGGGAAATAAACCATTCCCAGTGACATTTGCAAAGCTCCTGCAACCCGTTTCAGTGAAACTCTTTGGTCTGAGCTTCTCTAAAGAAAAAGGTGAGAAGGAGGAGCAGGAGGAGGAGGAGAAGGAGAAGGAGAAGGAGGAGGAGGGAGTGATCCCATGTGCAGGTGCAGTGGACTTCCCTGGCTTTGCCGTGTGGGAGCTGCTTTTAGGTTATATTTAAAAGGCAGAAATCTATAAAATCCAGGTAAAATCCCCATCCAGCCTGGCCTTGGACGCTTCCAAGGATCCAGAGGCAGCCCCAGCTTCTCTGAGCAACCTGTGCCAGGCCCTCAGCACCCACAGAGGAAGAAATTTCTCCCTAATAACCCATCTAAATCTCCTCCCTGTCAGTGCGAAGCCATTCCCCCTGTCCTGTCACTCCCTGCCCTTGGGGAAAGCCTCTCCAGGTCGGGCTGTGCCTTGCTGAGGGTGCAGGGGGGAGCCCACCGGGTTTTTGGGTGCCTGAAAACCCCATCGGGGATGTCTTGGGCTGGATTTGGTACCCCGTTCTCAAGGAAACCTTTATTGAAGGCTCCTTGAAGGTCACCGAGTCCCGGCCGGGGCCGGGAGGGGGCGCGGGGCCACCCGGGCTCGGTGCAGAAACTTTGAGTCACTCGTTTGGTGTTTTGGAGCGAAATTTGGAGCCGCCGCGGCCCCTTCCCGGCCCATTGTTGTGGTTTGACAATCACATTTTCCTGTTTTTAAAGCAAATGTTTTTCTCTCCCCTGGGGACGGAACCGAAGCCCCGCGAGCGCAGCGGGGGAAGGAGCCCGGGGGGCTCCGGATCCTGAGAGACCCCGGGTGGCTCGGGATCCTGAGAGATCCCGGGGGGCTCCGGATCCTGAGAGGCCCCGGGTGGCTCGGGATCCTGAGAGATCCCGGGTGGCTCGAGATTCTGAGAGATCCCGGGTGGCTCCGGATCCTGAGAGATCCCGGGTGGCTCGGGATCCTGAGAGATCCCGGGGGGCTCGAGATTCTGAGAGATCCCGGGGGGCTCCGGATCCTGAGAGATCCCGGGGGGCTCCGGATCCTGAGAGACCCCAGGGGGCTCCAGAACTTGAGAGACCCCAGGGGGCTCCAGAACTTGAGAGACCCCAGGGGGCTCGGGATTCTCAGAGATCCTGGGGAGCTCCAGACCTTGACAAACCTCGAGGGGCTCCAGACCTTGAGAGACCCCGGGGGGCTTTGGACTCTGAGAGATCCCGGGGGGCTCTGAACCCTGAGAGACCCTGGGGGGCTCCAGACCCAGGACGAGCCCCCCACCCCCAACACTGCCCTTTCCCTCCCGTCTCCGTTCTCTTTGCACAACGGTGGCAGCAGGAGGGTGAGGGAGGCAGAAGTGTGTTTATTTTTATTTTTTACTCTTTTTTTTTGTTAAATCGACGGTTCCTCTTTGCCGTGCTGTGGTTTCACGCCCGGCAGAAGGACATGGGGGTATTTTTGTAGGTCTTATTCAAGGAGTGTCTATTTAAAACAAACTTTTGGGCTGCCTGAGCACATGTTACCCCTTCAGTTCAAAGCAGAGGATGGGGCTTGTGGGGAAATGGGCTGGCTCAGAGCCACTTGGGCTGTCTGAGGGTGCTGGAGGTCTCCAAGTCCCCATGGAGGGTGGATCCACGGTGGTGTGAGCAGAGGTGGGGCAAGACAAGGAGAAAACCCATTTATTACTCAAGTTCCTGTATGCGGAGTGTCTGCACGCTCCCAGATTTGCATTGAAATAGGAATAATCTGACTTTTACTGAATGAAAGCCAAGAAGTTTTAATGCTGAGTGGTGGCTCTGCAGCCGTGCCTGGTGTTTCCAGGCAAGATGCAGCTCAGGCTAAAAACCACCAGGAGTGGGCTAACGCTTGTCCAGCGTGGCCAGGACCTGCCCAACGCTGCTCTGACCCTGTTTCCTTCGCTCAGGGTCGTGCTGAGCCCCTGGGATGTGACACAAACCTCTTGGGCCACATCCCAGGGCCCAGCTCTCAGTCCCCGCTTCCCGAGCGTCTCCTCCCTCGCGTTGCCCAACTCAGGGCGTGAGCTGTTCCTCTCCTTTCGCACATCAGCAAATACAAAAGGCCCCAAGCACCTTTGTGCCCCGATCAGCACTCGCCCACCTGCCTGCCGGGCCAGCCCATCCCTCTGCTGTGCCTGGCAGCACCAGCAGCTTGGCCTCCAACCCTCCCAAACATCCCAAATTCTTTTCCCCAGCTGGGAAAAAAACGGAGGGGAAAAGGAGGAAGTCCGAGCTGGGAAGGCAGAGGTTGAGAGGAGCGTGTTAATCGCTGCCTGGGCACCAGCTGGGCTGGGACGTTTGGTGAAGCCTTTTTGGCAGGGGGACGCCACACGGGGCTCGTCGGTGCCTCCAGTTCAACATCCAGGTGTTCTCCCTGCCCACCCTGGAGATGCCAGGCGGCTGCCAGGTGTGCCAGCCCCGTGCCAGGAGCTCGCTGGCTGCAGCCCAGCTCCCCAGCTCCATAAAGCTGGGCGGGCCGGGGACGCCGCGCTCCGGGAACCGAGTCACTCCTCACCTGCCGCACCTACAGAGCCTCTGCTGCTCCAGATGCCGCCGCTTGCAGCGGGAAGGGGGAGCCTGGGAAAGGGAGTGAGGCTGTTTGCAGCTCGGGACGGAGCCCAGGGGTCTCTGAGACGCTCCTGGAATTGGGGGTGAGGGTTGGGAGAGCTGCCAAGCTGCCTGTGCCCCCCATGTGGGTCCTCCCCTGGTGTGTCCTTGTGTCTCCTGCCCTTTGGGGGGCCAGGCCGGCCCTGGAGACATCCCCAGCCTTATCCTTGTCTTTTCCAGCTCTGGCTCGCTGCATGACTCGGGAGCAGGGGTGGAAACCAGCAAAGCAAAGTCTTTGGTGGGAAACCACCAACATTTCCCACCCATTTCCCCCCTCCTGGGCAGCCCGGGACCTTCTCCTGACTCTTGTCCTACCCCTCCCATCAGGGCCGAACTCTCGGGGTGCTGTGGGAGTCTCCCCACTTTCCCTGGGCTGGCTGGGGGAGCCCAGACGAGCCTGGGCAGCCTCGAGCGCCTTCATCTCCTCCGCCGACAGCCTGAGGGTTGCACAACGTGTGGGGGTGAAGCACATCCATCCCCACGGATCAAAATAACCCCTCTTCTTTCCCAACCAGCAGCTGGTTCTGCAATGTCCCCCTGCCTGGCACAGCAGAGCCACCGAGGAGGAGGGACTCCAGAAAGGGAAGCAGTGCTTCGTTTTTCCAGGCTAAAAATACCGGCTGCGCTTCCAAAATTATCTCGGCTCAACGATCCCCATTGCCCCCCAGGGCTGCTGAAATTCCCCAGGAATTCGGGCTGAGCTGCTCACCGCCCCTGGAGGAAGGTCTCGGTGGGATCTGTTTGCTGCTGGAGAGGGGTTTGGCTCTTCAGGCTCAGGGAATTTTTGAATGGCTTTGTAACGGGAGAAGCCCAGGCTGCTGCTGCTCCTTCTGCTGCTTCTGTTTCAAAACGGGATTGGGAAAAATTCGCAGATTTTGGAGTTGGACACAGAGATTAGGAAAGCTCTGGTTTTCCAGCCCACCCCAAATCTGAGCTGTTATTTTGTAGGAGAAAACCAGCAGCTTCCTCCAGGATGTGCTGGGGTAGATTCCCACGGGTTGCGGTGTGGTTTTTGGGGGTGCCCTGTGCAGAGACAGGGGTTGGGCCCGATGGTCCCTGTGGCTCCCTTCCCACTCAGGCTGTCCCACGATTCCAGTCCGTGATTCTGCAGCGGAATGGAACGATCTGCAGGAGCGCTGGGGCTGGCTGATGAGTCCGAGCCTATGGAATGATGAATTTAGGGGAATTCAGGGCGCTGGACAGCAGAAAGAGCTCGATGGGGAGGATGAATCCCCTTTTCCAGCTGCTGTTCAGGGTAAGCCATAGAATGGTCCCCACCACTCTCACCTCTGGTTGGCTCCACTCAGTAATATGCAAATTTATGCAGAGTGGGGCCCCTCTGGGACTTAGTTGTGAAGTTATTGACTGTTCTCAGGATGAGCTGTTAGTCACAAAAACCTTGTCAGGGTAATTTGGGTATTGCTGGGGCTCTGAAGGGACAGGGGCTGAGATTTCTGTTCTATTTTCCAAATCAGAGAGGCATTAAGTGTAACTCTGAATGTTAATTCTGAATTATTTACAAAGCCGCTGTCACTGCTCTGGACTGAACTGTCAGGCGCTGTTTGAGGGCTGTGCCTCTCCTCAGGTGAGGTTTTATTGTGGATCAACGAGGCTTTGGAAGTGAAAGGGAAGGAAAGGCTGGTCTTGAAGAGAACGGGCATAAATTAGAGGGAAAGAGAAAGCCCCGGAGGTGAGCGAGATGCGCCGTGAAACTTCTCAGCTTCAGCGGGAGCCGAAAATAACAGCTCTGTAAGCAGGGTTACAAATGTGCCGGCCCCCGGGCTCGATGTGTAACTTCCCAGAGCTGTTTTGGTATCATAAAAACGAGCAAAATAACTCAGCAAAAGCGCATCCCTGCCCACCCGTGTTTCGGTGCTGCCTCACTCCACCCACCAACCCCAGAGACGCCGGGGCTGCAGCTGAGCAGGGCTCCTCACCCCTGCACCGAGCAGGGCTTTGCTCTGGGGCTGAAGTGATTTCTTCCTTGGAAAAGAGAAGTGTAATTCAGTGGTTGGAGAATCCCCCCGCGCTTTGGATTTCCTGGAAAAGCAGCTGCTCCCTCGCCGAGGAGCTGCGGCCAAGCAGCCGCCTGCTCCCCGGCTGCCAGCGGGGGAACCTCGGGGTCTCGCTGGGCTCTCGGGCAGAGTTTGAAGGCCCTGAGCACAGGCACCTTCCTCCTTCGCTCTGAACTTGGTTCCGTTTCTTTCTTTGTGGTGCTCGGTTCTCCCAGGAACGCGGGGATGCTCCCGCTGTGCTCTGCCCTGCTCATCCCGCGGGATATTCCTGCTGCGCTCTGCACTCACCTCATCCCGCGGGATATTCCTGTGTTTTCTGCCCTGCTCATCCCGCGGGATATTCCCGTGTTCTCTGCTCTGCTCATCCCGCGGGATATTCCCTCTGTTTTCTGCCCTGCTGATCCCGCGGAATATTCCCGCTGTGCTCAGCTCATCCCGCGGGATATTCCCTCTGTTTTCTGCTCTGCTCATCCCGCGGGATATTCCCTCTGTTTTCTGCTCTGCTCATCCCGCGGGATATTCCCGCTGTTTTCTCCTCCCGCTCTCCTGCCCCCGGCTCATCCCTGCTCGCCCCGGTGCGATGGGAGCTGCCCCGTCCCGATCCCCCCGACAAAGGCGGAGCCCGGGCACGGAGCGGGACACCGGGCAGGGGCAGGTGCCAGGCGGAAGCGCTCGGAGCGCNGAGCGGCGGCGCAGGTGGAGCCGAAGCCCGCGGAGTCCCCGCGGGGCCCGGCCGGGGCCGCCCCCGCTCCGCCGCCCCCGCCCAAGGACGCTCCGGCATCGCCTCGGTGGCCGCCGCCAGCCCAAGGTAGGCACCGAGACACCGGGACAAGGGGACACCGGGACAAGGGGACACCGGGACAAGGGGACACCGGGGCGGCGGCAGCTCCACCGCAGCCTGGGCAGTCTCGAGTCTGTCTCCCCCGGGGGTTGTGGGGTCCCCGTCCCCTCTCCGTGTCCCGGCTCGGCTCCGTTCCCCGCAGGAGGGAGCAGCCCCCGCTCCGAGGGGCTCCGC
>VWYI01014733.1:30248-42904 GCA_013399455.1 Anthoscopus minutus | reverse complement strand
CCCGATCCCCCCGACAAAGGCGGAGCCCGGGCACGGAGCGGGACACCGGGCAGGGGCAGGTGCCAGGCGGAAGCGCTCGGAGCGCTCCAGTGCACGGAGTTCAGGTTCGGCCGTTCTGCCGCCCCTTTCCCAGCCCTTTGGTGGCTCCGCCATCACCCGGGATGAACGGACTCGGGGCCAAGTTTGGCATCCAGCGACCGGCACTCGGCCCCGATTCCCTCTGCCCGGGTCTCTCCGGCCGCTGGAAGTCGCCGCTCCCGGTCCCTCGTGTCGCGGAGCTCCGGCCCCTAACGCGCCGCCCGCCCCCGGCCCGTCCGGTCCCGGCCCGTCCCGGGGGCGGAGCGGNGCGGGGCCCGGCCGGGGCCGCCCCCGCTCCGCCGCCCCCGCCCAAGGACGCTCCGGCATCGCCTCGGTGGCCGCCGCCAGCCCAAGGTAGGCACCGAGACACCGGGACAAGGGGACACCGGGACAAGGGGACACCGGGACAAGGGGACACCGGGGCGGCGGCAGCTCCACCGCAGCCTGGGCAGTCTCGAGTCTGTCTCCCCCGGGGGTTGTGGGGTCCCCGTCCCCTCTCCGTGTCCCGGCTCGGCTCCGTTCCCCGCAGGAGGGAGCAGCCCCCGCTCCGAGGGGCTCCGCTCGCCCCCTCCCCGGGTCTTGCCCCCCTGTTCCCGCAGCCCCGGGGCTGGCAGGTTCCTGGGAAGGGGCTCTGGGCGCGGGGCGGGCTCTGGGCGGGGAGCGCCCATCCCGGGGCTGTTGGATCCCGGCAGTGCCTGCTTGGGGTCTGCAGCTCCAGCCGGGGCTCGCTGGGGTCTCGGTGACCCCAAATCGAGGACAGCTGCTGGCAGGGCTGTCCCCACCGGAGCCGGAGGTGCTGTGTCGGTGCCGAGGGAAGCACCGGGAGGTGGCGGCTCCCAGAGCAGCTGATCCACCCCGGAGGAGCCCGTGTCCCATGGAATGTGTGCGTGTGGCTGCGGGGCTCAGCCTGGACGAGCTGCCAGAGCTGACGGAGAGAGCTCAAGCTCACGAGTCCCCGGCTCACCGGGTCCAGCGAGGCCCGCGGACCCGTGGCTGCCTTGGAGAGCAAACAGTCAGATGTGGCAAAGCCGAGCCTGCGGTTTGCTGGAATGTTTTTGTGCTAATCCTGTTGCCTTTCCCTTCGGAAGGGCCGGCGGCGCGTGCGGGGAGCGGGGCTGTGAGGGCAGAGGAGCAGCAGCACTGCTGGGTTTGCCCTTGGCGCATTTGCTGCTCTCCAAACATTTTGTGGGACAAGGATGTGCCCTGGGAAAAGAGCCGTGGATGCCCCAAATACCCCGGATCTGTCTGCCAGAGCCACGAGCCAGAGCAGCCCACAGATCTGTGCACCGTCCAAGGTTTGCCCTGCGCTGGCGATGCCTGGGCTCCCAGAAAGCAGCTTCCCACACCTTTTTTCCATGGTGAAGGTGTTCTCTGTGGTCTGGAGGCTTTGCTGAGTGATGGGATGTTGGGACACTCCTGCAGAGGAGGTGTGGGATGTGCTGGGCACGGCTGGGGCAGGAGGAACGAGGTGTCAGTCACGGGAGAGGGAGGGAAGCGAGTGGCTGGCGGGTTTGGATTCTGCGTTGGTGTTTTCCCGACAGGATGAGCTGTGAGTGGTCCTACCCCGGGTCTGTTCCAGCAGACGGAGCTCCGGGAGGATGGGGAGTGAGGGCCTCGCTCCGAGGGTCCGGATGCAATGCCTCTGACCAGATGTTTGCAGAGGCTGAAATCTCAGCCTTTCTCAGGAGATCCCGGGCGCTTCCTGGTTTGCAGCGAGGGTCGGAGGATTTCAGCGCTTCCTACTCCCTGCCTGATGTGAGGAGGAAGTGGGAGCATGGAAATGGCAGCAGTGGGGCTGGAAGCTCAGCAGGGAGCGTGTGGGGTGGCACTGGGTCCCGAACCCTTGGGATGTGTCCTTTGGGAAGGGACAGGTGCCAATGTCAGGACTGGTCCAAGGGTGAGTCTCATCCTGCAGCAGCGGAGCAGGGATGGAGGTGAGCGTGGATGGGCACATGGGAGCGTGTCTTTTCCTGCTGTTATTAAATGGCTTCATTGGGAACCTCCCCGGGGCAGGGAGAGGCTTTGGCTGGGTGCTGGCTGCTGTCCTGCGCGGCTCTGAGCTGGCAGGGGCGTTTCGGCGCGACACTGTGCTCCCTGTGGAGCAGCAAAGAGGGAAACTCCGTGTCCCCCTGCGACTGTGGGCCTGGATTTGTGTTGGGAGATGGGGAATTCGGGTGGCTGGAGCACGAGTGGCTGGCTCTGGTTTCTGTGTTCACGTTTGGCTGGCTGGGGATTGGAGTCAAGACCCAGCTTCCACCAGGGGTTGGAGGCTGGTGGCTCCAAGTCCTCTGAGGCTCTGGGGATGTCAGTGGCCACATCAATGGCTTTGGGACACGCCATGCCAAAAAGTTCCCCCACCGTGGGACACTGGGATAGGAACAATTATGGGGAAGCTGAAAGGCAGTGCTGCAAAACCTCTGAACCATTTAGAAGCTGTTGAAAGAAAAATGAGGTTTGAAAACGTCGGTTGTAAGGAGACCTTGTGTGTTTGGAGTCTGTGGCTCAGATTTTCAGGCTTTTTCCTGTTCCAGCAGTGGGATACAATGGCATACGTGCTTTTTCAGTGAGTCTGGGAAATCCTGCAATCATGGATTTAACAGCTGGGACCTTGAGGAGGGGAAAAAACAAACAAGTGTGTTGGCAAGGCTCCGAAACGAGGCAGCTCCTTCTGCCCCGCTGCCCGACTCCGGCAGGGGAGGTGGCGAATCTCCTCTTCCATCTCTGGTTCAAACATCAAACCTGAGTTGTTCTGATCTGATTTATTACCTTTTGATCTCCCTCCAGCCCCGTCGCTGCTCTCTGGGACAGCGCAGGAGGGAGGTGAGTCAGTGCTGGAGCCGGAGCTGCCGAGTCCTCGCCGGTGTGTGTGTCTCATTGCCTTGCTATGCTCCCCGAGGGCAGGAATGCATCCGTCCCGTTCAGGCTCTGCCGGCTCCGCATTAGCAGCTCCTCTGCTGACTCGTGCGTCCCTGCCGAGGCGGGGAGGGGACACTCAGCGTGTCCTGTCCGTCCTGAGCGGGATCGCCAGGCCCCTGTGACCGCGGCTCCGGCTCCCGCCTGGCACCGCCGGTCCTTGTCTGCGGCTCTGAGCGCCCTAAAAATACCTCGGGAAGCGCTGGTGGGAGCAGCCCCGCGGCCTCGTCGGCGGCCGGGATGTTTTCCTGCCTTTGTTGGTGCCTTCACGCACGGGGCTTGTTTCTGGTCACGCCACGCTCACCTCCTTGGACCGGCTGCTCTGCTCCAGGTGTCTTTCCCGAAGGGCAGGGCTGGGCCAGGGTTTGTTAGGGGCAATTCTGTCACCCAGGCAAGGTCTGAGTTGGCACATTTGCTGTTTGATGAGATGAAGTCACGAAGCTTCCGAGGGGGTGACCGGAGTTCAGGGGCGTGCAGGGCTGGTAAAACTTCACTTTTTAGCAGAGAAACCCCAGTCTTGTTAAGCTGAGCCAAGGAAATTTAGGAGAGCTGTGCTGGCCTGCGGACTGCAGGAGAGGGATTTGTTTTCTTTCTCTGTCTTGGAGAGCTCAGTCTTCCCTTGAAGCTGTCTTCCCGATATAGCAGCAGCTGCTAACTCTGAATGAATGCGCCGAATATCGGCCGCCTGGCTTTGAGCTTGGGCAGAGCCAGGAGGCCTGGGTGGCATTGTCCCAGTCAGTTGTCACTCTATAAATAGCAAACAGAGCCCAAGTGCCCGTTGGAGTGAGTCTGGAGATCTCCCAGACTCACCTCGCAGGCGGCTCAGCGTCGATGAGGTGGCAGAGCTGCGGGTGCCACGTGTCCCCGTCACCGCGGTGCCTCTTGGGCAATATGCGAGGGTGCTGAGGAAAGAGCCTCGAGTCAGTGCCACGCTGTCACCTCCAGCAGGGAGGGGACATCCCAAGGGTGGGTGTCCATGGAGGTCCCCTGCACTGAGGGGCTGGAGTGAGGCAGTGGCTGTCACATCTGGTCCCTGCACACGCCCAGCCCACCTCTGGGTTTGTCTCTCCTCAACCAAAAGCTTCAGTCTCAAGGCCAGGTGTGGTGTATGGTCTGCTGGAGGAAGAACTAGGATGGTTTGTGTGGGGAATTTAGTGGAGTTTGTGATTTAAAATGGGTTTGTGATGGAATTTAATGGGATTTTCCTCGGGGCCCGGCTTCCCTGCCCCTCAGCGCAGAGACAAACCACCCCTGACACCCGGATCCATTGGGCTTTGTCCCGTGAGCTGTTGGTATCCAGGAGCAGGAACGGTGCCAGCAGGAGAATTGGCTCTTCCACAGGGCTGCATTGCAGAGCTGGATCAAAACACGGCTCACACCAGAGCAAAACAAACCCTGCTGAGCTGGGCACGCTCATGGCTCCGTGCTGGAAAGGTGGGACCCAGGGAAGGGGACAGGAGGACCGAGGTGCAGGAGCTGTGGGCAGAGCTGGGAACTGCGGAGAGCTTCATGGAGAGGATTTTTACATGTGAGGGGTGTCCCTGTCAGTGGTGCTGGCCCAGAGCGTCCTCCCCAGTGTTTCCCTGGGTCCTCCCCTGTTTCATTTGGGTCTGAAAGGAAGCAGCGTGTCCAAGGAGCCTCTGGAGCTTCCTGCAGTCCTGGAGGTGCCTCGGAGTTCAGCTCCAGCGAGGTGGAAGCTGGGGGGAACAACTCCCTGATGCTGCAGGAGGGAGTCAGGATGTGCTGCTGGGCTCAGTTCTCTGGAGATGTTCTTGAGCCTTCAGGGAGGGAGGACCTCCCATGGCAGGAGGATCTCACGGCAGAAGGATCTCATGGCAGGAGGATCTCCCATGGCAGGAGGATCTCCTGGAAGGAGGATCTCCCATGGCAGGAGGATCTCCCATGGCAGGAGGATCTCCCATGGCAGGAGGATCTCCCATGGCAGGAGGATCTCCCATGGCAGGAGGATCTCCCATGGCAGGAGGATCTCCCATGGCAGGAGGATCTCCCATGGCAGGAGGATCTCCCATGGCAGGAGGATCTCCCATGGCAGGAGGATCTCCCATGGCAGGAGGATCTCCCATGGCAGGAGGATCTCCCATGGCAGGAGGATCTCCCATGGCAGGAGGATCTCCCATGGCAGGAGGATCTCCCATGGCAGGAGGATCTCCCATGGCAGGAGGATCTCCCATGGCAGGAGGATCTCCCATGGCAGGAGGATCTCCCATGGCAGGAGGATCTCCCATGGCAGGAGGATCTCCCATGGCAGGAGGATCTCCCATGGCAGGAGGATCTCCCATGGCAGGAGGATCTCCCATGGCAGGAGGATCTCCCATGGCAGGAGGATCTCCCATGGCAGGAGGATCTCCCATGGCAGGAGGATCTCCCATGGCAGGAGGATCTCCCATGGCAGGAGGATCTCCTGGAAGGAGGATCTCCTGGAAGGAGGATCTCATGGAAGGAGGATCTCCTGGAAGAAGGATCTCCTGGAAGGAGGATTTCCTGGAAGGATGATCTCATGGAAGGAGGATCTCCTGGATGGAGGATCTCCTGGAAGGAGGATCTCCTGGAAGGATGATCTCATGGAAGGATGATCTCTTACACGAGGGAGGGGAAAACTGTTGATGCTGAGGCTGCTTTTTCATAAGCCGCTGTTGCGTAAGGGGAGCCTTGGGCAGCACAGAAAATGTGGAGAACTTCCTCGCAATGCTGGAGACAAAGCCAGGATTGCTCTCTCAATTTCTTTCTTCCTTTTATTCTTTCCTAAACTTCAAGGCTTATGTAAATTCCACAGGTTTGCCCGGGGCTCGATGCGCTGACGATAACTTTCATTCGCAGCCTGGAGGTGCAACTTCCACATGAAAATTCTCTCTTCTGCTCCTGCCTCGGCCCTTCTGCTCCATCCAGCTGCCTTCAGCAATCCTGGGGAGGCTGCTGGAAGCAGCTGCTGTCGGGGTTAACTTCAGTGGCTGCAGGGTGGGAATATTCACAGCAGAGCTGTCTCTCAGCTGAGCTCTGACCCACATCCCTCACCTTGCTCATTCCCGGGTTTTGCCATGTCCTTCCTGTCACTTGTGTGTCACCCTTGGAACCTCTGCTCCTGCTGGGGGAGCCGAGGCAGGGCCTGGAATTGGCTCCTTGGTGTCCCAGAACGGAGGCACCACAGAGCTCCTGGATGCAGGAGCCTCTGCTGAGCTCAGGGTCATCCCTGCCCGGGCCTTTTCCTTCTTCCAGGACTGCAGCAACCCCTCGCTTCAGGGTGGAGGTGGCAGCGTCCCAGGGAGGGTCCCTGTGCCGAGGGACGGTCCCTGCTGGGTTTGCCTGGGCCTGGCACGGGGACAGCAGCGCTGGGCCACGCGCTGGGATAATGGAACTGCACGTTAAGCAGATCTGTGGCTTGTGATGGTCATTCAGCCTTTGGAAGCTGGGTTTAACTGGAAGGCCTTGACAGGCTGTCACTGTCTGGATGAGGGATGGAATCAGAGGTGCCCTGTTCCCCCCCTCATGCCCTGTGTAAGTTTGGATTTTTGGGATGTTTTTAGAGCAGGCGAAGATGTTTGGGGAATTCAGTTATTTCATAGAATCATGGGATGGTTTGGGTTGGGAGGTGCCTGAAAGCTCATCCAGTCCCACCCCTGCCATGGGCAGGGACATCTCCCACTGTCCCAGGGTGCTCCAAGCCCCATCCAACACAGCCTTGGGCTCTTCCAGGGATCCAGGGGCAGCCTCAGCTTCCCCACCCTCACAGGGAGGAATTTCTTCCTAATTAGCCCTGTAGACTCTGTCAGTCCCTGCTGGTGACTTACTCCTGACCAAAACCCCAGGAGAAAGCACATTTCTGGGATGTGAGTGAGCTGGCAGAGCACACTGGCATCACGAGTATTGAAATGTGGGATGGACACGCTGTGAACTGGCAGGACCTGGTTTCAGGTGCTGAGTTTGATCTCCAGAAACTGCAGCGCGTGTGTTTGTTTTCCCAGTATCTAAGGGTTCAGATCACAAAACTTCCCTGCGTTAATCCTGATGCTGGTTGTTAACCAGGACCAGATCTTTCCTCCCATCTGGTGGCTGGGTGCAATCCCAGCCCTTCCTTCCAGGGCTGAGCTGAGCCAGGAGCTGTGAGGGGCTGAGCTGAGCTTTGGGCTTTGGGGATGCTCCGGTTGCCTCGGTTCTGTCGGCTCCCTTTGAGGCTCCTTTGGCCACAGCAGGATCTCTGCAATTCCTGCTCCACGGAGGTGCCTGGGCAGGCTGAACCTGCGGCAACAGGCTCTGCTCGACGTGGGCAGCCGGGGAGGTTTGTGCTGGGTTTTGGCCTCATCCCAGTGTGGAGAAGCCGCGGCCACGCTGGGCTGCAGCTCTGCCCCTCCTGGTGGGCTCAGCCCTGGGGATGCTCGGGGCCTTTTTTGGGGCTGTCCCATTCGGGATCCCGGTGCTGCAGGCGCGCCGTGCTTTGGGATGGGGAGGACCGGGATGGCCTCGGGGGCTGCCACGGCGTTGGCTTCGCCCCAAGGGCGCTCAGAGCAGCCCTACCTGCTGCCACCCGAGTGGCTCTCGCTGAGGTGAGAGTTGTTGTGCAGAATTTCCTCTTTTATATCCTCTTATGTCACGCAGCCCCGGCGGCTGAGCGCGCCCGAAATAGCTGCCAATCCCGGGAGGTTTCACTTCAAGGTCTCTATTCTTGGCTCGCCGGCGTTACTCAGTCATGAGCTCAGGGACCGCGGCGTGAGGACCAGCAGCGAGTGCCATGCAGGGCGCCTGGTGGCGCGGGGTGGCTCCGAGGGGACGCTGCGGCCACAGCTGCGGGCTCTGAGAGACCCCGGCTCTGTGCGTATGAAATAAGCGCTGCTGGAGCCGCCGCGCTCCCGGCGGATCCCGAGCCGCTCCGGGACGGGATGAGTCAGTTCTGAGAGGCTGCTCCGTGGCCTGGCTTGCGTCTGACCCAGCTCGGCACTGCTCAGATGCTCTCCCTGCTGCGCCGAGGATCGGGCGGGCAGCAGGGATGAGGCAGAAGTGAATGTGGGATGCGGAGCCGCGGCTTCCCGGGAGCGGAACTCGCTGGATGTTCTCTGCGCCAGGGCTGGAGATCTCCGCTTCGCTGGCGATGTTCAGCCCGTCCTGTAAGTGCCTCTCCCATCGCTGGGGATTTGTTCCTTCCCTGCACGGCTCTGAGCCCTGCTGGGGCTGGGGGAAGGTGTGCAGGGAACATCCTGCAGGATGCACACGGAGAGGGAACGCTGGGCTCGCTCCTGGGCCTGGGGTCAGCTCCCTCCGGTGTCCGGTGGGCACGGCCACCATGGGGCAAGCTCGGGCCACTGAGGGTGGGTGGGCACGGCCACCAGCCAGGCCAGCTCAGGGCTCTGAGGGCTGAGGTCCTGCAGGAGGGTCCCAGCTCGGGCGCTGGTGCAACCTCGGAGCCGTGGTCCCAGCTGCAGCAGCAGGAGCAGCACGGGCTCCTTTGGCTGCTGCATTTTCTGGCTGTTTCAGAGCGAGTCGCCCACCAGCTCTGCTCAGATCTGGTGAAGGCACTGCCTGGGGGGATGCAGGGGAACCCCTGGGTAGTGCTTCCACAGGATTTCAGCTGTTTTTGAGGGTTCTTCTTGCGAGGAACTTCATTTTCCAGACTTCCTTTCAATTCCTTTAACATTTCCAAGCTATTCTGTGTGACTCCAGCCTTGCTGGGTCAGGTGTATTTCCTCTCCAGAGCAGGTCATGCCCAGCTTGGGGCACAGACAACATCCTGCACCTGGGGGATTTCTGGCACGGGGGGAAAAAAGCTCGTCCTGGGTGGGGAAGGTGCTGCTGGTGGCTTTGGCAGAGCTGGGAGGAGGTTGGGGCTCTGGACGTGGGGTTGCTGGGGAGGGAGTGTTGTGTTCCCAGCTCGCATCCTGCCTACGCTGCGGGGAACGGTCACGTGTGCCCGAGGCCTTTGTCCTGCGCCTCGCTGCTTTTTTTAAAATTTATTTTTAGGTGCTCTCTGGCTTCCTCTTCCTCCTGCGCCGCACTGCACTCCCTCTTTCTAACTCCCTCTTCTAGGATTGCTTTTTGAACAGTCAGTTCCTCCTTAAACCCGTTTTTGCAGGCCTTTGTCTGCGCTTGGGAGCCGGCCCAAGTTTAGCATTAGCAGCTGCTGGCTCCTCTGGGTAAGAGAGAGCAAATAAAGGTTTGCACTGAATGAATCATTTGAGCTTTATCTGTCGTTCCCAGCCGGGACAGCTGTGCAACTTCTGCTGGAGTGCCTGCAGGGCACGGGGGCTCCTCAGAACGCTTCTCCTGCCACTGGCCAGCCTTAGTGGGTTTGTGCTGTGATCCCAGGGTTGCCTCAGCCAATCCTTCCCGTGTCTCTGAGCTCTGCCTGGGACTGGTTACGAAGCTCCACTCTGGAACAGCTCCCTTTGGGTGGTTTGGTGAAAATGGAGAAGTGTTGTGGTGGGATCCTCATGGTGGTGGGATCCTGGTTGTGGTGGGATCTTCGTGGTGGTAGGATCCACGTCGTGGTGGGATTCCTGTCATGGTGGGATCCATGTTGTGGTGAGATCCAAATTGTGAGGGGATCCTCATGGTGGTGGAATCCTCATGGTGGAGGGACCCTGGTCATGATGCGATCCTTGTGGTGGTGGCATCCTAGTCATGGTGGGATCCAGGTCATGGTGGGATCCTTATCCTGGTGGGATCCACATCATGGTGATATCCACGTCATGGTGAGATCCTTGTGATGGTGGGATCCTCATCCTAATGGGATCCATATCCTAGTGGGATCCTCATGGTGGTGGGATCCTTATCCTGGTGGGATCCACGTTGTGGTGGGATCCATGTCATGGTGGGATCCACATCATGGTGGGATCCTCATGGTGGATGAGCTTTGAAAGCAGACAGGGTGTGTGGGGATGAGCTCCTGGCATTTCCCGGGCTGTGGGACACAGTGTGGCACTCAGGAGCTGAGGTTGAAGAGTTTTTGCTGGTTTAAGAGGCAGGATTTGCAGGTGAGTGGCCATAGTTGGTTCAATAACAAATGTGGGAGGATGAAGCCTTGGCCTCCTGGCTGGGAAATTTGGATCTGACACCAAGCTGAGGAGATGATTGGAGCTCGTGTTGGATTGTGAAGGGTTCCTGAGGGATGCCCTGGCAGCCTGGATCCATCACCCCTTCCCTTCTCGCTGGCAGCTCCGAGTGCCCCGTGCTGAGCTGAGCAAACGTGGCCTGCACAACCCCACGAGGCTGGGCTGGAACCTGCTTTTCTTGTAAGGCAGAGCAGCTCTCAGCCACTCTGCCTTTTACCACGAGTGTGCCCAGCCAGGGCTTGGCTTCTCTGCCCTTAACTCATTTTTTAGCCATTAAGTGGACAGGGAAAAAGTCCTGCTGGGTTTGTGCAGGCAGCATTTGTGGAGCTGGGCTGTGTTGTGACGCCTCATCTCCTGCAGTGGCTCCATCCCTGGCTGTGCAGGGGTGCTGAATCCCCCTTTCCCCACCAGCTGCAGGCTCCATAAAGCGAGCAGGAATAATTCACCTGGATTAAACCACAAATCTCCCCTCTCTTTCCAAGGCTCTGCTGCCGTAAACAGCCGCGGGCTGGGGTAGGTGAGCAGAGGCAGCGCGGCCCTGCCAAGGCCTCATGTCCACAAATGACTAAATCCTGCCTGAAAAGTCAAAGTATGAAAACATTATTTTTTGGGTTTGGCTGAGCCTCGTGGATTGCTGGGATTGAGCCACTTTGGCTGCCTGTGGACACTGCCTGAGGCTCTGCCCACCTTGCAGCCGTCGAGGAGGGTGGAGGAAGGCTGGTGAGGATGAGTGGGGGGCTGGCGGGGTTTTGTCACCTGAGAGCTGGGTCAGGAGCCTCGCTGGGCCCTGAGGTCACCCTGGGCTATGAGCACAAGCAGGGCTGGTCCTGCAGCTCCTCATCCCTGCTCCCAAATTGCTTCTCCTTCCTGTGCTTGCATCTCCAGCTGCCCAGGGCTGGGGAATTTCCTGCTGCTGGAGATGGATAACGCTGATGTCGGGGCTTTGTCTCCCATTGCAGCCTCCCTGGGGAAGCTGAGCTGATTCCCGGCTTGTTGGGCTCTCACCCTCGCACCCACTGGCAGGGGCAGTGCCTGGCTGGATCCAGAGTGGATCCCTGATCCAGGATCCCTGTGCTGACCCCACAGCATTCCCAGGTATCCGGAGCCGCCGGCGCAGGGCTGGCAGCCCCCGGTGCGTAGCCGGGCCCGGCGGTGAGACGCTGGTATGTGAGATGTAAACTCAATCCCAAAGTTTAGATTACAGCCCTGTGAAAAACATCAGCTCCCCTAAATGGAGCCCAGATGGTGGCGGAAGCCTCGAAGCCGAGGGCCAGGAATTGCAGGAACCGTGTGAGCAAAGGGCCCGAGGGGGAGGGAGAGGAAGGGAGATGGGGTTACGGCATTGAGGGTCAGATCCTAAACCAGGCCGGCTCCTCCAGCTCATCCCTTTGGAAACAGCTGGGGATGACAAAAGTCTCCCGAGTTGCATCACGCAGCCTTTCCAAAGCTGAGGTTTCCCACAGAGCTGAGCTCGCGGGCGTCGAGGGCTGGAGCCGAGGCCGTGAGCACGCGAGCTCTGCTGGGAGCTCTTCCAGACGAGGAGTTTCCCTGTGCCCTCATCTGGGCAGGTCCAGATCTGAGCCCAGAGTGAGGGGCGAGCGGGAGCTGGAGCTGGTTTGGGCAGGAGGAGCTGCCCTGGGATGGTGGCAGAGCACCATGATAGGAATCCCACCACAGCCAGGATCCCACCTTGATGTGGATCCCACCTTAATGTGGAGCCCACTACCATGAGGAGCCCACCATGATGTGGATCCCACCATGACCAGGATCCCACCATGATGTGGATCCCACTACCATGAGAATTCCACCATGATGTGGATTCCACCATGGTGTGGATCCCACCATGATGTGGATCCCACCATGATGTGGATTCTACTACCATGAGAATTCCACCATGATGTGGATCCCACCATGGTGTGGATCCCACTACCACGAGGATCCCACCAGGATGTGGCTCTCACCACGACACTTCTCCATTTTCACCCATGGATGGGGGTGCCTGGCCCTGACTCAGTGTCCTGCTGTTGTGAAAAAAAGGAAATATCCCGAGGCACCCAGAGGGAAGCTGGGGGCTCTTCCCTCCTGCGCCACAGGCACGGCTCCTTCTGGGAAGGCACCGAGAGGCTGGGACTGTGGGGATACCTCAGAGATGTCTGGGAGGGCTGGGCCCTGGGAAGATGGAGATCTCCAGGTGCTCTGGTGGTGTGAGAGCAGCTCATGCCCATCTCAGGAGAGATGGTGGCCTGGGCCTGCATCAGGGGCTGCCCTGGGGTGGGATGGGTCCAGCTAGGATGGGCTGGGAGGTTTCTCTGGAGGCTCTGGCCACGTTAGGTGGGCAGAGCTGAGTGAGCTGTCCCCTCTGAACAGGAGAGCAGGGACAACCCTGCAGGCGCCCTCTGTGTGTGCAGGAGCCACACCCCCCTCCCGGCCCTGGCAGGTAAGCTGGTGTGCAGACACAGCCAGGGGTAAACACCCAGCCAGGCAAACATCCCAGCTGGGCTCCTGTGGGATCATGGGGCTCCTGTGGGGTCACGGAGCCCCTGTGGGGACACTGAGCTCCTGTGGGGACACTGAGCTCCTATAGGGACACTGAGCTCCTGTGGGGTC
>VWYI01014733.1:16522-29921 GCA_013399455.1 Anthoscopus minutus | reverse complement strand
GAGCTCCTGTGGGGACACAGAGCTCCTGTAGGGACACCAAGTTCCTGTAGGGACATGGAGCTCCTGCAGGGACATTCTGTGTCCCTATAAGGACACTGAGCACCTATAAGGGACACAGCTCTTGTAGGGACACGGAGCGCCTGTGGCCATGCCCGTCTCCCTGCAGGGCGCAGCTGGGCCAGGAGAGCCTTTGGCACTCACTGGACTTGGGTTTGTGTCAGAAAATCAACTACAGGGCTCTGTGGTGCCCCAAAATCTGCAGGGAGTGCAGAGGAAGCTCGCAGAGCCTGCAGCTCTCCACGGTGCTTGGAGCATCCTCCTGCTCCGGGGAGAGCGTTCCACGAGCAGCTCTGCCAGGAGAGAGGTGATGCTGCTCCCGGCAGCTGCCGTGCTTGGGGGCTCCAAAATCACTGCAGGATCAAAGCTCTGCTGAGCCTGTGCTTCTGGGTGGTGCCAAAAAGCGTCAGGTGGGAGTCAGGAAATGGGACTTCAGGTGGGAGTCAGGAAATGGGACTTCAGGTGGGAGTAAGGAAATGGGACTTCAGGTGGGAGTCAGGACTCTTTGACGCTCTTAAAGCAGTGTCAGAACTGCACTCCCCGCTTCAGGAGGGCAGTGACTGAAAAAGGCTCAAAGCTGCAAAAAGGAGGCCCTGCCTTGCAGGGAGAGGTGATGGCGAGGCCCAGGCTGGTTGGCTGGGCTCAGGACACCGGAGGCCTCGGCTCCTTTGGTGGCTGGAGCAGAGCAGGACGTGGTGGAGGCAGGGGTTGAGTTGTGGTTTGCGCGTTGGCCTCGTCCCTCCTGCGTGAACGATCCCGGCGACGCCGCATCTGCTCGGCGCTCGTGTCAAACCACAGCACAGGAAAGAAGAAGAAGAAGGAGAAGAAACCTCTGCAGAAGGTTTTTTCTGGAGAAGAACCACTGGAGAAACCTCTGCAGTCGGCTCCAGGGCTCCACGAGCCTCCTTTGTGGCTCCTGCAGGTTCCTTGGCTGCCTCCTTGTTTGTGCTCGGAGGTGTGGATCTGTATCAGTGCCGATGACGAACCTCTGAAAGCTCCGTCAGGAGCAGGGAACTGGGAGGGTTTGTGTTGTTCTTGCCTTGGTGGGACCTTGCTCAGGGCTGGATCCTCGGGGTTTCTGTCTGGCTTAGTCACGGCAGCTGTGCCTGGGTGGGGGTTCTGTCCCAGCTGGATCAGCGCCGGTGCTGGGGACGAGGGACGGGGCTGGGCTGGGGGGAGCTGGGTGCTGGCACGGGGGGAAGCAGCCCAGCCCCACATGGACGTGTCTGGGACGCGGTGCCAGGGGAGTGAGAGGGTGCAGGGTGTGCCTGGGAGGGGTGCAGGGTGTAGGACGGGGCGCTGGCACATCTGGAGGTGGGACAGGGAAACTTGCAGAAGGATTTGTAGGCTCAGCCTGGTTGGAGCTGGGGCGTGGGCTGGATCTGCACGAATCCATGTGTCCTGCCTGCTCCTCCTGGATCTCCTGGCTTGCAGGGGGAGGCTGGAGCACATCCTTGCAAAACCCCGCCGCATTCCCTCTGTCCACGTGGCTTCTGTGGTCATCCCCTCGCAGCAGCTCTTGCACATTCCTGACCCTGGGAATGAGAGATGAGGCTTGGCTGGGGCTCTGCCACTGACCAGCCAGCCTGACCCCGACAGCCCAGCTCTGAGGAGAGGTTCCCATTCCCATGCTGGGCATTTTTTGGATGTGCTCAGCATCAGCCCATGGATCTCCCAGTTGTGGGGATGGGGACAGCCCAAAGAAAGATCTCTGGGATGAGCAAAGCTCCCAAAGTGACATCTCATCACAAAACCTGGTGGTTTTTATTTTGTCAGATTATCCAAATTAATGGCAGGAACACTCTGACTTACGTTGACTTCATGGCAGGGAGGAGGAATCACACCCCAAAGGTCTGGCTGGGAATTGTGGCTTTCGTGCAGGACACAAAGAGCTCCGTGAGGCAAAGGCTAAGAAGGGAATTGGGTTTGGGGCTGGGTTGATGGATTTAAGCCTGGACTGGGGCAGGGGGGGGCTCCAGGGAGGGTTTGTGCAGCCTGTGCTGCTCCTGGCTCGGGCTCCAGCTCTGGCAGGGCTGGGCTGCGAGGGGCGGCCAAACAGCTGGGAGAGGAGGTGCAGCTCCAGCAGCCAGGCCTGTGGGAGCTGATTTCTCTGGGAAGATTCAAATGTGTTTTATCTCCCTGGAATCGTGGCCTCCACGGGGGCCTGCAGGGCAGGGGCTGCGCTCGATGGCTCCTCGCTCCAGACCCCTCCACCTCTGCCAAAGCAGGAATTCACCAGGCACTACCCAGCGTCTGCAGCAGCCACAGGGGTCTGAAGAAGCAGCCAGAGCCCCTCCAGAGCCCCTCCAGAGCCCCTCCAGAACCCCTCCAGAGCCCTCTCTTTGGTGTCAGTGACCCTTGGGTGCTCTCAGAGCCAAGCCAGCTCCCAGCTCCCCGTTTTCCCTCCAGTGACAGCCACAGATCCCTTCCTGGTTTTTGGTGGGTTTTGGGAGCCCTGGCAGTGGGATGCCATAGCAGAGCTGCCCACCAGGCTCTCAGGGTGGATAGAGCAGCTTTTCTCCTTCCCTCATCACCCGGAGCTTTGGCAGCAGGGGAAGTCGGCCATGAAAGGCAGCAAGGGGAGAATCATGGAATTGTTAAGGTCAGAAAAGACCTCCAAAGTCATCAGGTTCAACCTCGGGAAGGTTGCAGTGGCTGCAGAGGTTGGCAGCAAACAGGGGTGAGAAGAGAAACTCTGACTGATGCTGAAACCCCTGCAAGGGGAGAGGTTTTGCTGTGGAGGGGTGGAAAATGTGGAAGCACAGGAATGGTTTCCATCCAGGGAACCTTCCTCCATCATCATCCCTCTCCCAGGGTTTTCAGGATCCTGGGGGAAGAGTTTGGGTCTGGTTTTGTGGAGGGGCTGAGAGGAGCCCTGGAATGCTGAAAACCAGCGAGGTTTTAAGGGGAGATTTACAGAGCAAACAAAAATTGTTCTTGCCTCTTCTCCTGTGGGGTGTCCTAAATCTTCTTGAGAAGGTTTTTAATCGGAAAACACCACATTAAAAGAATCCCAGGTGTGAGTGGAGCCTGTCCCGGTTTAGCTGGAAATGTTCAGCAAACTGGGGAAGATTCTCAAGGGGCATTTGGACAATGCTCCAGGGATGCACAGGGTGGGATTGTTGGGCTGCCTGTGCAGGGCCAGGGCTTGGACTGGATGATCCTTGTGGGTCCCTTCCCACTCAGAATATTCTATGGTTCTGTGATTCTATGAAAACATTTGTTCCTGAAATTGGAGTCATTCCTGGGATTGCAACACCCGGGCTGTGTTTCCAATTAATCTGCTGAAGTCGTCATGTATTTCCAAGTGCATTGGCTCAGCAGAGAGAAATCTGGCACTGGCTGGGGGCTGAAATGCCAGCTGGGATGTGCACGGAATGAAATGAGGGAATGGCCCCGGGGGCTGGCCCAGGGCACCTGGCCCGGGATCACCGAGGGGCTCTGGTGGAGGGGGAGAGGGCAGAGCAGCCTCGTCCTGGGAATGGGACTGCCTGGAATTGTTGTGGAGTTACTGTCGGGATTTTCCTGCCCGCTTCCCTTCTGTTTCTGGGTGTGTGTTTTGTTTTGGGGAGGAGGGCAGTGAGTTATGCTCGGTGCTTTCCCTGCCCCGCTGCAATCCTGGGGGGGATTGACGGTCTCGGCGGGGACACGGGGAGATGTTGGGGATGCTGGAGTGGCCGCAGCTCCTCCCAGGCTGCTCCCGCCCCGGGCTGGAAGGCGCAGGTTTGGTTTGGGAGGGGAGCGGTCCCTGGGGTGCTGTGGGGCAGTGTCGGGGCTCGGAACCGGCTTGGTTTGGGATCCGGGGTTCCTGGTGCTGCACGCCCACGTCAGAGCCGCCCCCAGCACCGGACATCGCCTCGCCCATGGATTTTCTCCCCCTTTGCAGCAGTCGGGATTCCCGCCCGCAGCTGGATGTGACCCTGGCGCATTCCTCTCCTCTCCCGGGGGATTTTCTGAGGAGTAAGTTTGGATCTGGAGCCGGGTCCCAGCTGGGTGGGAGCGGCCCCGTGCGTTGAGCACAAACACTCGCGGAAAGGCCGGGTTTGGGCAGAAAATCTTCCCTTTCCAAAAACGAGGTTCAGGCTGAGGCCTCCCTCCCTCCAGAGCCAGCAGGGAAAGGGGATGGGAGCAGGGGAGGGGGACGAGAACAGGGAAAGGGATGGGAATAGGGGAGGAAGATGGGAATAGGGAAAGGGGATGGGAGCAGGAGAGGGGGAGGGGAATAGGGAAAGGGATGGGAGCAGAGAAAGGAAATGGGAGAAGAGGATGGGAGCAGGGAAAGGGGACAGGAACAGGGAAAGGGGATGGAACAGGGGAAGGGGGCAGGAGAAGGGGAAGGGGACAGGAATAGGGAAAGGGGATGGGAGCAGGGAAAGGGGATGGGAGCAGAGGAAGGGGTCAGGGAGGCTCAGGGCATCTTCTGCTCCGGGATCAGCCATGGCTCTTCCCTTTAGGGGAGCCCTGCGAGCCGCTTTTGGAGCGGGGAATGTGCCAGCTGCTCGGAGCTTGGGGCAGCAGGGCAGCGATGGGGTTTTCCTGCTGCTGCACTTCCTCGGGAGCTGGGAAGCGTTAAGTGGGCACGGTGGTGACACAAAACTACTCCCAACCTGGATCCAGGCCGTTCCCATCTGTGAGGGCAGCGCTGGGGCAGCGCCTTCCTCGCTGGGAGTGCCATGCAAGCCCGAGCACCCTCCTCGAGCCTCAAAGCCTGAACAAAACCCCAGGGAAGCCGGGTGAGGAGGGAGAAGGCGAGTTTTCCAAGGGTGTTTCATGCTGCGCTGCGTCAGCATCACAAATTTCAGGATTCTGTTCGAAC
This sequence comes from Anthoscopus minutus, assembly GCA_013399455.1. Classification (NCBI taxonomy): domain Eukaryota; kingdom Metazoa; phylum Chordata; class Aves; order Passeriformes; family Paridae; genus Anthoscopus; species Anthoscopus minutus. The sequence goes on along the minus strand of VWYI01014733.1, from coordinate 25,048 downwards.
TTCCCAAGTTCCCCGCTCCCGAAATAGAGCTCTCCCCTGTGCCTGTGCCCGGAGAGGTCCCTGCTGTGTCGTTTTTCAGCAGGGAGGATGTGATCTTTCTATATTTGCTTGCAGGACAATAATACTGATGGTTTCTATTTTTAACCCGTCAGCAGGGCAGAAATGCACTTGGGAATGTTCGGGGAGCGGAGCAGCCCCGGCCTGGCCAGGCCCTGCTGCTCAGAGAGGGCCTGGCCCCACTTTTGGGCTGGTAAAGAGGGGGCCAGGCTGTGCTGGGATGGTCCCCCTGCTCCAGGGGGGCTCTGGGGATGCTGGCAGGAGCAGGGACAAGTGGCATCATCCATCCCGCTCTTCCTCCCGTTCCCTGTCGTGGTGCTCATCCAGGCACTGCCACTCCTGAAATCCCAGCCCTAAAAGCGCCTCAGGCCTTTAGAATATGTGTGGATTTGGGGGTGTTTTTAAAGAAAAACAGCTTCTGTCACCACCTCGACCGCGTAGAAGGGCTGCAAGCGAAAACTTGCCCTCCCAAAGCCCTGAGAAATGGGAGGTGGATACCAAAACCGGCACCGACTTGAGTGGCAACCCCAAATTTGGGGATGGATTCGTGACTTTGAGTGGTTCTGCTCCTGCCACCCTGCCCTGCTCAGCTGCCGTCAGCAGCGTCCCCGGCAGGCCAGGCTTGCGTGGGTCCTCGCAGGGTTTTCCAGCTGCTGACGTGAGCTGGAGCTGCTGAACTCGTGCACCTCCCATCTGGAGGAGAAAACAGGGATTTAGGGCGGAACCCACTCCCTGGGGGCTTCGTTTCACCCTCAGGGCTGGGTCCTGAGAAAGCCTCTTCTGCCATCTGGGTGTCCTGGGTTTTTCTCTGCAGTGGAAAGTCCCACCTGCCGCTTGTGCTGGCTTTGCTGGTGTTTGTGAGGGTCGGGCGGCCAGGGCCGAACCGCGGCCGATTTGGGGCTGAACCCGGCCCTTGCGTGGGCTCCCCGGTGGAGGTGGAGCCTGGGCCCTGGATGGGGCAGCAGGTTTGGGTTTGGGGCCGTTGCTTTGGGGCAAAGAGGTGATTCTGGCTCTGCCTTGCGGGGCTGCAGCAGCCTGGGCTCGTCCTGGCCGGACAATGGCCGGAAGCCGGGACCGCGTGCGGCTCCTGCGGCCGCTCCTGCTCCTCCCGGGCTATTTCCATCGCATTGTCCGCAGCACAGGAAGGATGTCTCCAGCCTTCTTCCTTTTTGCCTCAAAGGGATGTGGGGCAGGCAGCGAGAGGAGGGGATTTGTTGTGCAAGAGGCACAATCGCTGCTCCTCGAAGCTGCCCTGGACGTGTGCGGTGGGAGGGGGGAAGGGGAAGGTCTCCTCTTGCTTTGTGATGGAGAAATACGGCCACGAGCGGGGGGTGTCTGGTTTTTGGGGATGGTTTTAGTGTGGACAGGGCTCGGATGGTGACAAAGAAAGGCTGCAAAGTCCCTGCTGTGTTTTTTTGCACAGCTCCCGCTGCTGTGGCTGGGCAGAATTGAGGCTCCTCACTGCTGCTGCTGTGGAGGAGGAGGCTGAGCTCCCACGTGCCAGGAAGTGAAAGTAGAATTAATTAAGACGGGAAATGATCCTAATTTGTTCTAGCTAAATCCCTTTAGCAGCAGTAAACCCCAAGGAACTGAAGCAAAGCTCTCGGTCGGGGCACGGCCTCTCCTGTCCCTCCGAGGTGGCCGTGGCACAGCTCTGGGGCTTTGTCCGAGTGGCAGAGCCTTCCCAGTTTTACTGGGGGTGTTGGTGCTCCCTGGGAGGAGCCAGACTGGGAAATGCCCATCTCTCACTGACCTGGATCCCTGCTGAGTTGGGATCATCCTGGGACAGCCACCGGAGCCCAAACTCGGCTGGCACCGACTCTGCCCTGGGACAGCTCCAGCTGATTTTTCCATGGAGGGAGCAGAAAGCTTTAAGGATCCCTTTTGGCTTTTTCCTTTGTCCCAGAGTGGGTGGGGATGGAGTGGGGATGTTTAATCCCCCTTGAGCCACACGTGGTCCCCATCACACTCCCGGGACTCCCTCTCTACCACACTCCGGAGCTTCCTGACAAATCCCAGGGTCGCGTCCAGCCCCTGTGACCTGCCAGGAGCACCAGGAGCTCCCGGATGTCGCTGCTGACAGGTGTCCGGCAGTGCCAGGGCGATGGAGCAATGACCTGGCGGCTGTTGGGGCTGGTTCTGTGTGCGAGGGAAAATCACCGGGGTTTGGGGTGATGTCCTGCCCATGGGGTTTGGGGTGATGTCTTTCCCATGGGGTTTGGGATCATGTCCTAATTTGGGGTGATGTCTTTCCCATGGGGTTTGGGATCATGTCCTAATTTGGGGTGATGTCTTTCCCATGGGGTTTGGGGTGATGTCCTAGTTTGAGGTGATGTCTTAGTTTGGGGTGATGTCCTGCCCACGTGCCATGTGTGGTTTAAACCTTCCCCAATGTGAGTCTGGCTCTGGGTGGGGCTTGGCCCTGCCTGGGGTCCCCAGGGGAGGAGGGATGGGTGGAAGGAGGGGAGGATGGGGCAGTTCTGCTGCGCTCTCCCACTCCCAGGTGAGTGTGGAGGAGGCAGAGGAGCAGCAGTTCTGTAACCGGCTCCGAGGTGATGCTGCAGGAGCTGCTGCAATAAAATTCCACTTGAGCTTTTCCCTTTAAAATTCCAGTCAGAGTTTTTTGGGGGGGAGCAGCTTCCTAGCAGCTTATCCTATTCCATGTTCCTGTTTGCAAAGGGCCTGGTGCTCCTCTCCCGGCCGAGGGGGTTGGAATGAGCTCCCCTGGGAGCAGCAGGAGGGCTGGAATTGTGGCTGGACGCTGATTCACCGTGCCTTCCCCCGAGAGACCTCGGCGTTTCCACCTGCTGCTGCCCGGTGCCAGCACCTGCCCGAGCCCACGCAAAACCTCCTTGTTTATTTTGTCTAAAAGCAAAATATCCCCCAGAGGGGCGGGGGGAGGGATGCCCGCTCCGGTTTAATTGCCCTTAATGAGCCTGATGAGGCCAGCTGCCAGCGAGGGCTTTGCCAGGGCTCGAATTTGCCCGTGAGAACTGCAAGGGTGTGGTGGCGGCCACGCCTGGGATCGGGGATCCGAGAGCTCCTGGGGCCGCGGGGCTGCTCTTCCCACGGCCTCGGTGGGCACGGGGACCCCGAGGAGCCGGAGGGACACGATGCCATCCCTGGGTGAGTGTCCCAGGCGGGTGGGGAGTGTCCCTGCAGGCCAGGTGTGAGGGGCACCTGGAAGAAATCCAATCCGGACCCCCCCATGGGCTGGGTTCAGGTGTGTGCCCGATTGTTTGGGTGCCAGGTGAGCTTTGAGGGTCGGGGATTCTGCTCAGCTGGCACCAGCTCTGCTCCTGAGAGGTTCTGAGGGCTCAGTCGTGATTCCTCGGTGTCCAGATTATTGCTGCTGCTGCTGCCGCGCTGGGCTCACCGAGGTTTTCTCTGTTGATTTTTTTTTTTTTTGCTTTTCCCGCATTTCCGAGCGGCTCAGCAGCAGCAGCAGCTCCTTTCTGGGTTACAGCCCCAGGGCAGTGTTGCTCCATGCGTGTGGAGCCCTCACACACCCAGCTGCACCCTCAGTCCCCGCGCTCTGCTGCAGCCTCAGCCTCCTCCAAGGCTTCTCCCGGCTCTTTGGCACTCCGGGTGCTCCTGGCATTTCTTTGCACCAGAAATCCTGCCTGGTGCCTTTCCTGCAGCTTCTCCATCCCGGATGGAATTCCCCGGCTCCAGCACGGTGGGGCTCTTCCCAGCATCTCCCCTCGGCTGCCTGCAAGCCCCAGCACCGAGCCAGGTTTGTCGCAGGGTGGCTGTCCCTGCTGTCCCCAAGGTGTGGCTCCTCGGATCCACGCAGGTTTCATCCTCCTCTGCATCCACCTGCACCTTTCCCAGCTTCGCTGATGCCAGCCCTCAGCTTTCCCAGCTTCTCCCCGAGCACCCAGAGAGGGGAGGCAGCGCCCGCCGGGCCCCTGGGGAAGGGCACCCCGAGTGTGTTTGTGCAGGAAACTGAAAATGTTGCGGCTTCCTCCCCGTGACAGAAATAATTCTCACCCTGGGCCCCAGGTCTGCCCTCGGGGGCTCTTCCGTGGCTCCTCAGATGCCCGAGGGTCAGCACGGGGCAGGTTTGGGGTGAGCCCCTGGCTGGTGGTGGTTGAGGAGTCCTAGGACTGCACAGGGAATTGAGTTTGTGCCTCTTTCCCTTTGTGCCCGTGGAGCTGGGGCTGCCCGTGCTTCTCCCAGCTCCTTCTGCTTGTCCTGAACCTTGGGGCTTTTTTTTTTTTCCTTAAATCTTCTTTTCTGCCCTCCAATCCTACCCTGGACCTCGATTTTTTTTTTCTTAACTTTTCTTTTCTGCTCTCCAACCCGACTTTGGACCTTGGTTTTTTTTTTTTTTCTTAACTTTTCTTTTCTGCTCTCCAACCCGTCCCTGGATCTTGGGGATTTTTTTTCTTCAATTTTCTTTTCTGCCCTCCAACCCAGCCCTGGACCTCGACCAGCGTTTGCCGAAGGGATTTCCTTCCCTGCGGCTCGCACGGAGTCTCTAATTAACAGGCAGGTCCTCTTGAGTAGCCACTTGCCGGGAGTGGGTATTGAGTGATTCCAGCTTTGACTTTTTGTCTCAGCGCTTCCAGATCAAGCACGAAGCCGCTTCGGGCAGAGCTGAGCGCTCCCCAGGGGGTTGTGACTCAAGCTGGGCTCTTGCACGCAGCAATTAAAAGAATAAATCGGTGCTGGAGCCGACAGCCCCGGGGTCCGGCCGGGTGCTCCCGGGGGATGCCCCGGGGAGGGCTGAGGGCAGCGGGGCTGGAGGAGCCGCCGAGTTCTCCGTCCAAACCGGTTGGGAGCGTTCTCCTGCGCTTGGGTAACTGAGGAGCGAGGTTCTGCAATCGTTTGATCTCTCTCGTCCGCTTCCCTTGGCGCGGCGGCCGCATCCTCCCGTGCTGATGTAATCGGAGCCGCTGCGGGAAGGGCCCCGCGCCCCGAGGCGCTTCCACGGCTTCCCGGGAGCGCTTGGCTTCGTCCCGGAGCCGCTCGGCCTCCGCTGGCACAGTCCTGACCGGGAGAACTGAGAGTTCATGCCGCCAGAGCCTCTCTCCGAAGCAGATCCGCGCTGGCCGCGGGCGGGAGGTGATGCCGAGCTCTGCGCTGGGCTGGTGCCCCTTGCCCGGAGCCTGGAGAGGGAGATGAGGCTGCTGGCGGGCTCAGGGTTGTTCCAGCTCGGCCAGAGCCGTGGGATTTGCCTGCCTGGAGGTGCTGCCTGTGTCCCAATCCATCCCTGCCCGCGCCTCCGGGCGCTGCTCGAGCTTTTTTCCCCCCACGAACCCCTCAAGGAGAGGAGCGGCAGCTCCCCGTGGGGTGTTTGCTGCAGGGAAAAAAGGATGCGGAGGGGCAGATTTGCCTCTCGACAGGGACAGGGCGATGTTTGGGGCTCCCCAGAGCCGCTGGCTCTGAGCAGGGAGGAGCCGGCAGATCCCGGCCGGGCTGGGCGAGCGGGTGAGGAGGGATCCGGCGGGGCGGGATGCGCTTCGGGGGGGATGCTTCTCTTTTGGGAAGGGAGGACTTTTCCCAAATCTTGGTGATTTTTCCGTGATTTGAGGCTGCCTGCACCGCTCTGGGGAGCACGAGGCGCTGCCAGGCCGCCTTGGCTCCCCTTCAGCAGAGCCCTGTGGTCGCGGCTTTCCCGGTGTTCCTCAGGAAGCCGCGGTTGTTGCGAGGTTTCCTGGGGATGCCTCCCCACCTCCGCGCAGCCTCTCCCGCGGGGGCTGCGCCGCTCTTCGGGATGGGCTCGGTGACCCGAGGGGGTGGGAGGGTGCAGGAAATGACTGCCAGAGGTTTCCAGCTGTGCCAGGGCCGTGGTGGGGATGGAGCCGCTCGCCGGCCCTCGGCTCCCATGGCTCGGCTGCGGCTGCAGGAGATGAGCCCTTCGTTCCCCCCTCGTCCCCGCTGCTGCCCACGCTCAAACCACACTTTGTGGGACCCCTGAGGCAGCTCCATCCTGCCCGTGCCCAGAGTTCTTTGTGGTTTAGTACCTGGGTGTCCCCTGAGATCTCAAATTCAGGCTCAGAAGTTTTTCGCTGTTTCAGAGCGTTCAGGGTTGGGTGCTCTGAAGGCTTTCGAAGCTCATCCCTGGGAGAGGGGCAACGTCCAGGGAGCTCCTCTGGGAGCAGGAAGGAACAGGAAGGAAGTTTGGTGGTTTGGGCAGTGCCTGAGGTGAAGTTTGTGTCCCCTGTTAAGGTTTGGGGCTTTGAGGTAGCTCGGTGGACCTTGGGATCCTCTGGACCACCCTCGGCCTGGAGGCAAAACACTTCCAGGGCCAATCTAAACATGGATTTGAGAGCGTGTGGAAAACCTGCCTCGAAACACAGGCCTGGGTCACCTCCAGGAGCGTCTGATTTAGCCCTGAGGAGTTCCCTGTGCCTCTCCCTTCAGCAGTGGGATCCTGCCCTGTCCTGGATGCCGTGGGAGCAGCATCAGATGGGCCTGGATGGGAACAGCAGAACTGGGATTTGGGCTGGAACAGGGAGTGCTAAAACCAGCAGCACATCCAAAGGTGTTTCCTCCCTGTCCCTGGACTCTGGGCTGGCCCCGAGTTTTTTTGGGTCCCAGAGCCATGAGTTTATAAACGAAATGTGCACATTTGTGGGGAGAAAATTCCAGGGAGGGCTATTAAACATCTGACTCAAAGGTCACAAGCTGCAAATAAGCAGGGAGAGCAGTCAGGGGAAGCATCTCGCCCTGATCTGCCTCCTCAGGCCTGGTGTGGAGCTCGTTTCTAGGCTCCAACAGGGAATTATTCCCATTTTTGTGCTTGGAATGCCTAAATAGCTGCTCTGCTCACAGGTGCACGGCATGGTTGGGTGTGTGGCTGAATCCTGGTTCGTGCCTTTGGTTGTGGGAAGGGTTTTGTGCTGCTCTGGTGACTTTGCCAAGCTTTAATCATTGTCTGTCTGTCTCAATATGTATTTTTTTTTTTTTCTGGAAGCTTTCTGCAGAAGGAAGTTTGCAAGAATCAGAGCAGAAAAATTTGGGTTTACCCTAGTGGAAAAACTCTCAGGGGGCTTTTCTTGGAGCAGCATCAGCCTCGTCTCTCTCGTTTTGGAGCAGGAATTTGGTGTCTGGTGGGGAGGGGAGGGATCCACCCACATCTGGCTGAGCCGTAAAGCCCCTGAAACTCCCAGTCCATGAGCTCCAGGAGTTATCAGAACTTGGCACCCGGCTGCTCCAAACATTACATCTTCCCTGAGCATCATCTGCTCTCTTATGGCTCCTGCGGGACGTGGCCGGCGCTCTCTCCGTGCGGGGACAGCTGAGGCACTGCAGGGCTTTCCCTGGAGCTGTGTTCCCGGGAGCTGCTTATTGCTCCTCAGTAATCTCGGCGTTCCCGGGAGCTGCCGTCCCCGGAGCTGCTTATTGCTCCTCCTCAATAATCTTCCCGGCTTTCCCCGGAGCTGCCGTTCCTGGAGCTCTCACCCCCAGAGCTCCGTGCTAAGGAGAGGAAGGAGGAAAATGCCCCAAGTGCTGGGATTTTGTGGGATCCTGTGAGGAAACCCCTCGGGGACACACGAGTGGATGGAGGTAGGGGAGAAAGGAATGCGTGGGCAGTTGTGGGGGAGCCCCAGTATTCCCCCAAAAGTTCGGGCTGGGCAGGCTCTGGGTGGGCTTGGTGATTTTTCTCCCATTGTTCCAGGGAGCAGCGTTTGGTCCCTAATTAAAGGCAGAGCCCCGGGCCTGGTGGGGTTAAACGAGGTACCCCAGCTCCGGGATTTCCTATTTCTCGAGTTCTCCCTTTGTGATCTTCGCCTTCTTTCAACATCGTCCTTTTGGTGTGGTTTCTTATTTAAGTGTTTTTAATTTGAGCAAACTCCCTCCAGTTCATTCCCGCTCCCTGCACGAGGCTCTGGAGGAGACCTTTTCCCTTTTATTAGGCAGGAATGTTTTTAATCACCAGCATTCTTCAACCCGCCTGAACTCTGAACCTTTCACAGCAAATCAACATAAGATGGGAAACGCTTTTGTAAAAATGGATGGTTTATTGAAAAAAAACCCAGCCTGGCTTTAACTGCTGCTCCACCTCGGAGGGAGCCATGGGCAGGCAGGGATGAGGGCAGGGATGGACAGGGATAGGCAGGGACAGGCAGGGATGAGGGCAGGGATGAGAACAGGGGTGCAGGCAGGGATGAGGACAGGGACAGGCAGGGATGAGGACGAGGATGCAGGCAGAGATGAGAACAGGCATGAGGGCAGGGATGCAGGCAGGGATGAGGACAGGGATGCAGACAGGGATGAGGACAGGGATGGACAGGGACAGGCAGGGATGAGAACAGGGATGAGAACAGGGATGAGAACANCAGGCAGGGATGAGGACAGGGATGCAGGCAGGGATGAGAACAGGGATGAAGGCAGGGATGAGGACAGGGATGAAGGCAGGGATGAGGGCAGGGACAGGCAGGGATGAGAACAGGCATGAGGGCAGGGATGAGAATGGGGATGAAGGCAGGGATGAGGACAGGGATGAGGGCAGGGACA
>VWYI01014731.1:3683-40436 GCA_013399455.1 Anthoscopus minutus | reverse complement strand
TTCTGAAGTTGGTATAAAAAATTTTAAAAAATAGCTGCCATAAGAGAAACTATTTAGGACAAAGAAAGGCACCACTGCATCTTTGCAACAATCAGCTTTAAAAATTTTAGAACAGCAGGAATAAAAGACAAAAAAAAAGGACTACTATGTTTTTGGTTGGAAGGGTCAAAGCAACAAAGAAATACACAGGATATTCTCTTGTAGCACAGAAAGCACAGTTTTCATTAAATAATCACCATATCTGATTTTAGACAACTTCCTTCTGTGCTGTGAATCTTCTCCTTAGGGGTCTACATTAATTATTAAAAGACAAATTCTAGAATCTCTGCTTAATTCTCTACACTTAAATGATACACCCATCACCCTCTTTTTTGTTTCCATCAGATAAACTGGGTACAATATCCGCCAAAGAAAAGTTTTAAGTAGAAAAAAAGGCATCAAAAAGAGGCTATTAAACACTAAAGAGAGCAGCCAGTATTTCTTTATTGTTTCTCTACATACAATGAACCTTCAAACAGAAGGAACTCTGTAATAATCTGATGTTACTACATCTCCTGCTGGAGTTTATGAGCACTTCCTGCTATTTTTTTTAAAGCAATGGAAACATTAAGTCTTTCTAAGTTAAGAACATATATTTGGATTAGTTTCAGTTCTGAAAGCAGTTTCTTCATGTCAGCATGAAACTCTGCACTTGCTAATTTCATTGACAAGAATCAGGGTAAGTTATCCTGCTGAAGCCAACTTGCTATAGGCAAATTAATTCCAGAATAAAAACTTCAGATTAAAAACTCAGCTCATATATTTCTAGGCAGGAGGTTGGAGCACAGTTATAATTCACTTTAAGTTGAAACTTTACCTGACAACATATTACAACAGTTACAAAACAACTATATAGTCTAAACATTGATTATGTGCTGTTATGACTGTGAAGACTGGTTAGTCCTTGTAGAGGGAGGTGGGAAACTACAAAGGATACTTAAGCTTTTATAACTGCCTCACTTGACTTTTCTAAGCTGAAAATTACTTTTCAGTTAAACTTTCTTTAGAGAATGAGAATCAATGATCACTATTTTATACCACTTATAAATAAAATCATACAGAAGCTGACATCTGCACAATGTCACCCTACCTTATACAGCTGTAGTGTTTGAAAGTGCTGGCAGCTTTCTGGCATTCCAAGCACAGCTGAATAGCTCCTGGATAATCCTCTTCCTTAGGATAAAATACAATTGAAAGCTCATCTGAAGCAACAGTGCAATATGCATTTTTGCTAGCATGTTTATGTATAAACATTAAAAATAAAATATTTTGCTTCTCCACTTTGGCTATACAGTAAAGGGAGTCTCCTGCAGCACTTAATGTGCAAGTAGTTTAGAGTTTGCAACACCTGAAAACACTAGGTATTACATTACCTTATACAAACAACTTGCTGTATTGTTTCCTTATCCATACATAAAGAATACATCACGAAGTTTTTACTACGGAACAACAAACCTCTTCCCAGTAATCTATTCATGAGCACTGACAGGCTGTCCCCATAGTTTATAAAACACAAAAGGAGACAAGGAAGAGACTCCCAACACTACACCCAAATAATCACTATTTATATTGACACATCCAGCTCATTAGAATACACCTGACTTAATTAACTAAGAAATTAACTTCAATACAACAGAAGCCTCAGGAAACAAAGAACACACTATGGATACACTGTCCTAATATATAAGAAGAATATCAACAGGTAGATAGCTCAATCAGGAAGTACTATGAGGATGTCAGGGCTAAACAAAAACATACAAAAATGTAAAACCAAAGGATGCTACCAACAAGACATGGGCATTGCCTCAGATACACCTATTATTTTTGTATTCTATTAGACATGAGACCAAAAAGAATCTTGGAAGAAGAGAAACCCCCTTTAATAGCTAAGAGCTTCTGGTTTTTGCCATAATTACATCTCTTCTATTATGTGCTATAGAGAGCTCAAATGCTAAGCTGTTACTGGAATTTCAGTCATTGATTGAAGAATAAAAATGCAAGGGTAATTCAGCGATTATCATAGAGGAGTTTCTGAAATTAAATTGGTTTTAACAGCAATGTTCTAATGCAGATCAAATTTAACTAAAAAACCACCAAAAAAACCCCAAATACATTATCCATTAGATGACAACAGAACAGTACACTGGTTTAAAACAACTGCTCCATTTATAATCTTTACATCTCTCTTCACTGGAAACCTGGTCTTTGGTCCATTAAGTCTAACAGAGCTCAAATCAGAAAGCCTGATTACATAAGATATTTCAGTAATGTATTTGAGATGTAGGTCAGCCCTGTTAGCTACTGTAGCTTCATTCCAGGTCTTTTTTTTAATTGGGAACCCTTTCAAAATGCTCTTCTGTGAGTGGCTACTCAGTGGTTCTCATGCATGTTCCAACCTACTAACTTCTTGGAGTACAGAAAATAAATGGGCCAGTAGCTCATATAACTTGGGATAGATAGTTAACTACTTGGGATAGTTAGATAACTACTGGGAGCAGACACTGAGTACAGATCTAAAACTGCACTCTGCTAAAAACAGCAGTTCTAGCCCTTAAAAATCACTGACCAATTATTATAATCAGACATTACAGTCTGTGTGTGAATGCAACACCCACATCTCCTTAGGACAATTCCTGTGAGTAGACAGTGAAGTTTATTTCCTGTGCAGCAAAATACAGCATAGAAATTAAAAAGTAATCATTGTACAGGGCTTACTGAGGAGAAAGCATTTATGCCAACCAAAAATGAGTGCAGTTTTGCTTAGTAAAGGGTAAGAAAGTTTGCTGACACAAGGTGACTTAAGATGGAATTAAATTCACAGAATCCTGAAAGTCAAAACTATTAAGATGCAATTTCCAAATTTAATAACTGGGTATTGTCATCATGACATTCCATCCAGTATTAGCTGTAAATACTTGGCAAACTTTCAAGTTAAAATTGTTACACTACATGTAGTACAGCTGTCAATAAAATCCTGAGGCTTTCTTTCATACAATTCATCACCTTAAGACAAGATCTTATTTTTCTCTGTGCAGAACTGATGCCTAGAGCATTTTTAAACAGTATAAATAACAGCATCAGAATTTTCAGTGTCATCACCTGCATGCTGCAATGTTTTCTACAATTGAATTAAAGAGCCAACCCAATGATTAAGGGCAGAAGGCTACTACATTTACAAATAAAATACCAAGCATGAAGCCCATGTATAAATTCATATCGTAATATATCAATAGAAATTCATTTTCCAGACCCAGCATATCAACAATCAGCAAAATTTCATATTTTTTTCTTTTTCTTTTCCCCCCAAATACCAAGGTAAAGAAAAGAGACCTAAGTTGAAAGCACAGATAAATGAAGACCCCACAACATTTTTACTGAACTAAATCAAGCTTCACTGCCCAGATCTAAAGGCAGGAATGAGTTTTTGATAGAAAATACTCTCCCCCAGCAGAGGGGCTATCTAATTTGATACAAAGTTTTGCTCAATTTAAAGGAAGAATTAAAATATAATTTCATCCCATGCATACACCCTGTTTGCAAGAGGAAAGGAAGGGACAAAATTAAGATTACTGGCAAATATAGACTTAGAATAGCTTCAAATTATACCAGTCTAGTACAGACTTACCTCCAACATCTCACTCAAACGCACATCAGTTCTTTGCTAAAAAAAAACCACAAAGAAAGCAAAAAAAATTCCAGTTATTACTACACAGAAATGAAGAAAAATTATTGTCACTGAACAAAAACAACTGTACATACCAGTGTTTTTATAGTTCTCAGAGACTTTAGCAGTCCAATAAGCAATTGTCGTTTCCTCTGATTTGCAAGGAGTCCCAAACTAGTTTGGGTGAAGCCTTCCTTTGCTATATTCAGGTGTCTGCAAGGTAAAAATTTACATAATCTTCAACAATTCATAAAACTTACTTCCAATCAATCCTAACAAGTGTAACAAAATACATGGTAGAAAATAAGACTGTCAGCATTGCTAGGGAAACTCAGAAAACAAGACTGTACAAACAAATACTAAGAAGGTACATCCTCCCCTCTGCACTTGTCCATGGATCAGTGGTACACCTCTAAAGCTTTCTGTTTCAAGGAGAACTCCCATTCACGAAAGTGAAAGCTGCAAGAGCTTGCAACTGTTTCAGTATGTGTAACTACTACTGCTGCAAATAGCATTCAGCACATAAACAGGAAAAAACATCAGCAAGCAAACTTCCTGGGTTTACAGATTTCCTGTTAAATACTTCCCCACTTTCAATCTCTGCAGTTCCTTAAGCAAGATACCTTCTTCCATTTGTGCAAATAACCGCTGCTAACTGAAGGCCAGACTGCAATGATGTAACACGTTCAAGTTCCTACAGAGAGACAACAAAGAGAGACAACAAGGTTAAACAAATATACAAGTTACACACCAGTGAAGACTTCTGATTAGTAGATTTCTCTTGAGATGTTTGTTATAATGACTTTGTAGAGTTGCTTTATATATTATTTGTTTCATCATTTTAAATACACTAAGCACTTCAATGTAACATTAATATAAACTATATTTTGGAATACAATTCTCTTTTGAAGATAAGATAGTTGAAATCTGTTTTCATTACAGTGGGACCCTCTACATTTATATACTGCACATTTAGCCTAAGAATTTCTATACCATTGATGTACAGAATGATCAAAGCTTCAAGGATAAAAGCACAGGACTTCTTTTGCATTAAAATGCCAGAGCAGTAAAACAAAAAAAAAAAACAAACCAGATTATGTTTCACACAGCATTTTCTTCTTTAGAAGCACTTGTGTTCTACCTATTTAATAGATGTCATATCATAATGAATGTTAATTGTATCCTGCTGACTTTCAACTGAAAACTCTTCAGCAGAGGTGACCTGAATATAGCTTGATTTTGACTTAGTGAAGTGCCCGGCATAATCTCAACTCCTGGAAAAAAATAAATGTTTTAATATAACTATTAGGATTTCTTTTGTTAGAACAGCTTTACAGAAAAGTGCATTCTTTCCACAAGCTACAGAAAAAAGAGTTTATATATACTTTCTTTTTTTTTGCTCATCATTTCAGAACTTATCAAGTGCTTTCAATGAGAAGGAGACTTTGAAAACTAATCTAATTCTAACAACATGACAAGCAAAAATGAGTTCAAAGTTCAGTTCAGTTTTAGATCAGCTGTAGTCAGTCTCCAAATCACTAAGCTGCATCTTCCATCAGAATCTGTTCCTTTACGTTGTAAGTGTTGCTTTTGTATAAATGACAGCCTAGTTGCACCCTAAGAAACCAAATTCAAAGATTACTTTCTTCAACACCTACTTCTCTCTAAAAACATACTTTACAAAAATCAGAGCTACTCAAAAACCAGTGTTCCCTCGTTCATGAGGAAACACATACAAAAAGGACCAACTCCACTCCAGTCTTGCCCCTTGCAAAGACTCCGTAAATTCTTGTTTGAACACGATTGGACAGAGAGGAATGGGAAGAGAGTGTAGTCTAAATATTTCCAGAGGGAGTCTTCTGCCAAGCACTTAGAGATGAATACAGTTTTTCTCTCAAAAACAGTCGTTCACCCACTGACTGTTCCTAAAGCATGTCTTTATTCCAAGAACAGAAAACTATAAATCCCTTACCCTGTGTCTGTGCCACGCTTCTTGTGGCCACAGTAGTGCCTGTTAAAGCAGTACCTCATAATAGGCATGAGCTTCAAACCATGATATCCCTAAACTATGCCTTCCACAGTGAAAATGTGTCCAGGAGATATATTCAATTGTGGTTTTGGTTGTTGTAATGATCTGTTACTGTAGCTGAACTACAGTGTAATGGCAACTGAGGCTGCCATTACAAGTTCACACAGCACAACAGAAGGTTCATTTCACGAATCAGTGGGAAAGTTAGACCTACAGTGACCACCAGAAATCTCCAACAAGTCTACGGACAAGAACAACTCTGCATGCCTGTACCTATAAGTAACACTGAAAGATTATTGACTTAATCAGGCACAAATGCATTTAAGAAAAGTTTTTAAAAGATTTTTACTGGTACAATGGATTTTTAACTGTCCCTTTGGAATATCTGAAAGGACTTCTAGGTATAAAACAGGTGCACATCACTAAGATGTCTGAAATAAGAACATTAACATTACACAGCAAAATGCAAGAACATTTGCTGCAGTTCTATTATGCAGTGAGACATTTTCAAAGTGAAGCTCCTGGATTCAGAAAAAGCAGCGCTCACTCAAACTATCAGTTTCAAACCAGCATAACAGTGAAATAATACCAGAAAATTTTTATACCATACAATCACCCTTTCTCCCCTCCAGCTTCTTGCCCAAAATAAGAATTGCCATAATCATCAGTATAACAGTGGTGATGTAAGGTGCTGTACACAAACAGAAGTATTCACCACAGAATCATTCTCAGACTACCTTAATAATAGACTACCTTAATAATAATCACCATTTTCACTTTGCAGAATTGTCTGGACAATACTCCTAGGCACATGGTGTGCCTTTTGGGGACAGTTCTGTGCAGGGACAGGAGCTGGCCTTAATGATCCTATGGGGTCCCTTCCAATACAACAGAGTTTGTGACTGTGAGTCTCAAAACTGCCTGAGATTAGTGGCAGTTAAGTGATCTAAAGAAAGATCACTATTGCTTTCTCTTAGGGAATAAGATGTTACACCATTCCTAAAGAGAGGCACTAAAGCAGCTCCTGCTCCAAGTCTGTGAATTCACGAATTCTGAATTCTTCAGAAAGCCTTGTAAAATGACCATATGCCAAAACCTTTATCATCTTAATGACTTTTTTCAACTCAATATACATCATTGGTTTTCATTACAAAGAGAGAGCTTCAGCATACAAAAATAAGCTGGTTCCATCCAGGCACTAGCACCCCTACTACAACTTACTATAACGACACAACTGCAGCATGATAATAGCACAAAACTGAACAGTTTATTCTTGAAAAGTAAGTGTTAGTTGTCTTACCTCAACATATGCAGGCTGTTTCTCAAGGATTAAATCTGCAACTTTCTTAGATACCTTAAAAAGAAGAGCACTCCATGTGATACATAGCAATCTCAGTTAAGTAGGCCATGCGCATACTAAAGTTCTAGAAGTCTGTGCTCTCTACCATTAAGTTCTGTATTTTTCATATTTATTAATAAATATTCCAAACAGCATATTAAAAAGTTGTATAAATGATGATCACCTTTCCTTTGAACCAAGATAAGAGAAACATTCACAATTCCATCTAGCGATTAGCAGGCATTTGTAGACTACTCACTTAACTCTCTGCTTGTTAAAGAACGTGCTAGAAAAGCAAATAGAAATAATTTGGGACACTGCAAGTGTTTACATTTTGCTCATGCCATTGCTAGACTACAAATTTAAATCAACCATATGGCATGGTGTGCTGGCTTCTGCTGGGGTATTCAATTTTCTCCAAAGTGCCTGGTATGGGGCTGGTTTGGACTTGGGCTGAAACCAGTTTGGGTAACACAGAGGTGTTTCAGCTGAGCAGTACCTGAATCAAGGCCTTTTCTACACCTTGAACCACCTCACCAGCAAGTGAGCTGAGGGTGCACAAACCTTTGAGCTAAGGTTTGGGATAGCTAAGACAGCTGATCCCAACTGACCCACAGGATGTCCTAAACATGGTCTCATGATCAGCATATACAGCTGTGGGGAGAAGGGAAGTATTCTCAGAATGATGGCATTTCTTTTCACATATAACGGCTACACATGATAAAGCCCTGCTCTCCTGGAGAAGGCTGAACAGCTGCCTGCCCAAGAAAGCAGTGAATTAATTCCATGTTTTGCTTCACTTGCTTTTGCTCTACCTATTTTTTAGCTATCTCTTCTGCATTATCTACCTTTATCTCAACCCATGAGCTTTTTCACTTGTACTCCTCCCATTTTCCCTCCCTACCCCACTGGTGGAGGAGTGAGAGGCTGTGTGATATATCATTGCCATCTAGAGTTAAACCACACAAGTTTAACACAAGGACATCTACATTTGAGATGGATATTGCATTAAATTAAAACTATATTAAAATGAATAAACACCCTCTACACATTATATCCTTTCTTTAGAACATAGAATATGTATTTTTAAAATTTTCTCCACTGCTTTCAGTATAATTCTAAGCAGAATGCTCCTGAGAGCTGCTGTCTGTATTGAATTTAAAAACTGGGCATTGCTACCTTAATCAATCTCTTGTTGACAAAGAAACTTAAAAAGAAATCCAACAGTAAAAGTCTTATAAATTCCAGCTTGGGAATAGTGCATTCAGTTTTGTTTTTCATCAGGGACTAGAAATATTTAAGAAATGGTTTCAAACATGACAGAGAAATTATTTGTATTGCTCTATATTCTTTTGGGGGAACAATACTCCCAGAAATGGAAATAAAATAAAACTGACTATGACAGCCAGCCCACAATACACTACCGGCAAAGAGAAACAAAGAGGCTTTTGTAAACTTGACTGCTTAGGCAAACATAGCACAAAGCTGAGCTCTTCAATCAGCATTCCTGTAACAAACTTATATTGGCTCCACCAGCTCAATTCCCATGCTCTGGAAGAGCACTTCCACATAAATTGTCTTTGAAGTATTGCAGTGTCATCAGGGGGTAATGTGGACAAGGGGCATATAGGCAGCTGTGCTTTCCTCCTTCCATATCACAAGCAGGCCAGACAAAGCAATTTTAAAATTTTTCAGTTGTTCTTAACTTTTTAGTTGTTCCATAACTAATAAAGCCTTCCTCTGCAGGACAGCAAAAGAACCGCTCCACAACAAGGTGATGTCAGGGTAAGATATTATCAAGCCAAATGCTACACAAGCCTACATGACCCTGGGGCTCTTAAGAAATTTGTTCACTCTGCAGTCTATACACTGTGAAATTTTCACCTTCTTTTTTCAACATATTCTTCACTGGTCCTGTACCTGTAAAAAACTTTAGGACATGGACATACCTGCTAGTTATTTTTCTCTAGTACAAACCTAACAATTTCATTCTTCACTGTTAAGCAATGTTCAAGCAGTACAGATGAATAAAAGATACATTTCAGTTTTTACACCCTTTTTATTTTGCAAGTCCTCAGCTACCCTTGACTAATAACAACCTCAACATTGACAAGCAGCTGCCACAGGCACCTTCTTTTCTTTCCCAGAACTTAGTGACACTACTTTTCTTTCTGAGGTTCCAAGCTACTCTCACCGATATTTTTTCAGATGAGCAATGAAATCCCCCCATTACTTAATTTATTTCCAAACTGTCACACTCCTTTTGGCATCTTCCATACAATTGTGCTGTGCAAAATCTTGGAATCCTGAATTGCAACTGCTAGCACTGAATGTGACCACGGTCATCAATGCCTGCCAACAATGTTTGCTGAAGGGACAAAAAATTTCCTCTTTCCTAATCACATCAGTAAAAAATATTTCATCTCCTGAAGAAAAAACAACATAGCTAAGGATATTAGACTACTAATTAAAATGAAATCTAGCAGACATACAACTAAAAAGCCTTTCTAATCCAAATTGCCTGCATCAAGACGATTACAGATTAAAGTTGTTATGACACATACATTAAAAAATGTTTGAACAAGTTTGAGATCCTTCCAGTGGAATGGAAAGCTAAAGAGCAAACTACAGAAAATAAGTCTACAGTGACCCTGAAAATAATGGGATGACCAAGATAAGCTGTGAAAAAGCAGATAGTAACAGTCAGTGAGAAGTGGAAGATCACAGCTCAAGTACCTGTAATTCACACTCATTTAAGTGCTTTGCATTAGAGAAATTTAGAAGTTGCTACTATCTCCAAACTACTATTGTAAATTCCTCTGCCAGTGGTAGGTACAGACACTGAAGTGAAAATGGCAGTATTTAGTTTTTTGCAAAAGCAGAGGTGCTGTGTGATATGTCAACATGCTTCTTGAATCCTCTATCTAATAATATATTAACCATTAAAATATTTTTAGGACTAACAACATACAACATCCTGCAGTTTTGTCTTCCATGAAAGACATCAATGTCCTTTAAGGCAGACAGTTCTCTAAATGACCCATCACAAGATAAATGGAAAACTGAGACACAAGAAGAAAACATGCAACAATCTCTCACATTCTATCTGAAAATATGACTTAAGGACAAGACGTACAGCATATAAGAAATTTTAGTACCTTGGCACATGCCTAAGGAGGAAATAATTCCTTCCTATATTACATTTTTATGAGATTGAGAAAGAAACAAGCAACAACCAATCCTGACTGGGGGGGGAAGGTGAGTGAAGAACTGGGCATGCTTCTGTCAAAAGTTGTGGCTTTGAGAGTTTTTACCTGTTTGTATTCTAAAAGAAAAACCCATCTTGCCATATTTATTGGAAGCCTTGTGCTCAGTTCTCTCCCCTATTATTCATTAGCTGCATGTACTTTCCAGTTCATATGTTTCAGCAGCTGCCAAGCCCTGAAACAACTCTCTCAGCGGCAGCCAGTTCCCATCCTGCGAGCAAAAAATGGCCAAGACATTGTTAACACATATTAAGATTACTAAGTGTATCTCAGTGAAGCTGTCCCAGCCTTGAGAGCACCTCCTTGTAAAACAAGGTCACCACCAGATGTCCTCTTAAAATATAAAAAAAATCACCACCACATAAACAAACACAAAAAAAATTACTACCTCTCACTCACTTCCAACTTCTTTCCTTATAAATCTTGGTGAGAAACATAGAAAATTCATTTCCTCAACTTCTCATTAATATTTCACAAAACTTCATAAGTATATTATAGGGAAAGTAGTCTAAGGCAGAAGGCACTTGCTTTATGTATTGTTAACAATGCAAGATTCTCTATACACTTTATTTCTTTGAAGACGTGAATTAGAATTATTACTGCCATTTTACTTGCAGATACTCTCCAAATGCCACAGTTAATAGATTTGTTTCCTGTACCATGTTATTCATCTCCAAAGAGCAACGGAACAACAATTAATACATGAATAGAAAATGTAAAAGTCTGCAATGTAAAAAGCACCTTTCAAATGCTGCAACTCTGATTTCTCCCCATTCCTCACAGTAACTACTCATTATATTTCATTTGGCTTATTACATAATAACTCTGTATCAGTGTTCACTAAAAATCCTTGTGAACAATTAGCATATTGGAAAATGAAAAGTAAGAGAAAATAGCATCTTTAAGGATAGAGTTTTAAAAACATTTTATGTCTTACATTGCCAGAAATCCCTCAGAGATATTACTCCACTGTTCAGCACTGTGTTGAACATTACAAGATAAACATTCAGAAAGTCAAGTTTCTAATGAAATAGTTAGCACATCTGCTCTTTGTTACAATACTTAACATTAACATTTACTTCCATGATTTCACAGGATTATATGATGTAGTGATGATTTTCCACTATAAAGGCATACAATATGATATTAAAAAAAATACTTAGTATCTAATGTGTTAAGAAATCAAATATTTTTAAGTTACACTTCTTGCTAGACTTATAGACAAGACAACAAATTGTGTAAGAGTAGAGGCAAAAATTTTACTTACAGCAGCTTGCTGTTGTTTTAGTTTGTCTCTGTAGTCTTCCAGTTCTTGAAGACTAAGTACTGGAGGAAGCCTCTGCATTTAAGTAATAAATTGAAATCAATGAAAATTAAAGACTGTTAACTCACACATACTATTAGCTAGGAAACCAGCTTCATTAAAGAAACAGTCTTATTAATTCTGCAAATTAGATTACAGAAGCCATTCATTTTTTCAGACTATGGATACTGAAATCACTTAGTGTTAAGATATACGACATACGATCATAATTGCCTCATATAACATTATAATTACCTCAAAGTTACTTTATTTTACGTCATATACGTATATACACAACCACCCAATCACAGAAATTACTGCCTCAGTCAGTTTACTAAAAAAATACACAACATATAGAACATATTTGTTTCCTCGGCTATCCTAACTTTTTCACTACAGTTTAAATTATGGAATGCCTGTCAGCACATTCCACCACATTAAAAGAAGAGACTATATACTATATATATGTACCAATACTCTATGCTAGTAGCTCCACACAACTGCAAGATGACATAGGGGAATAGAGTGTTGTATTAATGCAAGACCTAAGAAACAAAAAATAGCTCATTGAAACAAGCATACTCTTGGTCTTCATTTTTTCTTATGTTACCATTTTTTCTTCTAAGATGACAGCTTACCTCTAGCTCATACTTTACAATATCAAAGGAGTCATTGGAAAAATAAACTTCTTCAATGCTGTTAATTATTTCCTGTTGTGCCTGAGGATCAGCTGGTTCTTCATGTACTTCTCTGAGCTCCTCCTGCACAAAACAAAAAAGAATTTCCAAAATGTAATAAAACATCCTAGGAAGAACAATGTTTTAACAAAAACCTTTCAAACCTTTTTAACAAAAATCTTTCAAAAGCTATTTCTAACACTAGCACAAGAAGCAACAGCAAAATACAGAAAAATCAGTACACTGTGGCTTGTACTTCTTAGGGACAGCAAGACATTTAAAACTTTTTAAAAAACAGTGTAGACTTCAATATTGCAGTTCACTCGAACTTCTTCATCAATACATTAATGGCACCAATTGCATGCTGAGTCCAGTTTTTTCTTCCTTAAGTTTAGAAAGTCTCATAATTAACTAAAAATAAACTGGCAGACTATTTCTCCAGAAGGAGAAAAAAATAGCACAAAACAAAACAAATAAAACCTGAATTTTTAAAAACAGAAGAAACCCTTTTATAAATGACAGGTAGACAGTGTCACCACAAATGCATAGCTTTTAAGCTCAGCCCTCAGATTCACTGAAATAAAAGTTATGCGATTAAACAGTTGATTTCTGCAAGTAAAACCAGAGCAGATCTGCCTTCCTTCCACAAGACTAACTAGCTGTCAGATTTTAGCACACTGGTCTAAGCAGAGATGTGTTGTCAGCTTTCTGAAGGCTCCCTGACAAGCCAGATGCTTCTGGTGGTTGAAGCAAACCAAGGACTCAGCCTGCATCTCCTCTCTCTGCTGCACAGGACATTGCAACCAATACTTGTCCTCTCCTGGATGTCGTGCCCTCAAAAAGAATGAATCCTTTATCAGAGACTCAAAAGGGAAAAGTGTTAGAATATTTTGTCATCAAAAATAAGTATAAAATTGATCAAACTGCTTGATAATGTAATTATCTCTGGAGAAGCAACCCAGAAGACTGAAGAGTCCCATAACGACCCTGAGCCTCCCAGCAGTGCTGAGTCCTTCCAGTGGGGCACGGTGCTGGTATTTTCATCACAAAGAGCTCAAGGTTTATTTCACCAGCTAGTGGTATACAATTTTAAATGACTGAACAACCACTAATTTGTTTATTTTGCACATCAGCTGGGATAAGGTCAATGTGTAGACGTTCTGACGTAAAGTGACACTTACAATTCACAGCAAGGTGCTGCTCCCCTGCGCAGTAAGAGGCAGCCAAGGGGGATCACAGCAGGCGGTTTGGAAGAGCATCAGAGGAGCCACTCCTCCTCTGAAACACTTCTCAAAAGAAAAAAAGAGGGGGGAAAAACGAAAAGAAGAAAAAGGTTGGGCGGTGAGGAAATAAAAAGCAACTACTCTGATACAGAGAAAAACGGGTTTCACGCGTTTCTCGCGGCCCCGAGCGGCCACAAGCGCGGCCGAATGAAGGCCCCAGGCGCTGCCGCCGGCGCGGCTCGGGCGCCCCCGCTGGGCCGCGGGCCAGGCCGCAGCCGGGAGGCTCCGAGCTGCGATGGGGCAGCGGGGAGCGGGGAGAAAAAAACATCGAGGAGGCAGCGGAGAACCGGGGGGAAAAGTCCTTGAGCAGCCACCTACTCCCGCCCCGAGAGGCCCCAGGAACCTCCCATCTCCGTCTGAAAGGCCTGATGCAGTCACTGCCGCCTTCGCAGGTGAACGCTGCAACCCACGCCCAACCAGAGAAAGGACATGGACTGCACCGACAGACCGAGAGAAATAAGGAAATAATTTATCGTTCTGTATCTGTAATGGTAGCTTTATAATGTACACCCCACTGTAAATCAGTTTCACTTCTTACAGTACACTTTTAGCTATAAGAAACTAAAAATTAAAAATTATCCAAGGCAGGCAACAGTGTCCACTGAACCACTGCAAATAGAATAACTGATTGTATCATCTGATATTTGCCTACAAGGTCCTGTACGGCTGTTTCCTAAAAGAAAAACAAAATATGAAAAACTAAGCAAAGAAGAAATGTTTAGTATCATTTGAAATTCTGGACTACTGATACCTTGTTGGTGAAAAAAATATCTCAATGCCATAAGTCAGCGGTGATTTACATCTCCCAAAGATGCTTTAGAAGCCATTATAGACACATATTCTGGATTTGACGTTAGAGTGCTTAGGAAAATTGCTAAGAAACCATTTTATCCTGTCTCAGAAAGATCACTCAGGTGACTGTTTCTTGCCAAAACATTACTTAGGAAAATATTTATTAAATGACAAGGTTTTTCTTTACCTTGTTCATTTTTTCTAGAAAAGCAGTCTAGTTAGAACAACTCTCCAGCATAAACTTTAGCTCCTACATATATTACATTAATCTGACACCAGACTTTCTGCCATAATAACTTGCAGATTTCAGCACATCATACTAGTTTGAAGTAACCAACACAGTGAAGGCAAATTTATTCACTCACCACTGAAGGAGGCATCCCTAGCTAAAGCTTATTTGCTGATATTCAATTTTCCTCCTCCTTTCAATTAGATACACAAAAACAGTTTTACTATATAGAAATAAACTCATAGTTTCAGGCTTCTTGGCAAGGCCAGTTTAGCTCTGTGGACTTGGTACTCACACAATTAGTAAAAAGAAAGATGGAAGCTCTATTAAATCCCTCAAGGTATTTTTCTGTCGCCGTGGTATGTGACAAAGAAGAGTTCAGGATGCAGGTAGAGTTTTTCCTCTGATGCAGAGAAGTTTTTATTGTGGGTTTTGTAACTCTCTTTATAAAGTGTTCTGATACAGGTTAACATGACTGGCCAAAGGAACAACTTCTCTGGTTCCATTGGTGGAACAAAAGAAAAATATATTCAGAACATTTGTTTTACTTTATTTTGAGAACTAGAATATATTTACAAAAAACAGTTTTTGAAAGAGAATGTCCCCAAAAGAGAATGTTTCCCTTGGGAACAGATCAGCAGCTGACAGGCTAAAAAACTCTCAGGTTCAGAAAATCATGTCCACATTTTTCCACCTCAAAACCTGTCTAGCTATTGCCATATGAGTATCTTTCTTAAAAAGAAAAAAAAACGGTCAGCATTACAACACATTTTACATTTTATGTTAATTCAGCAATTCCAAATGCTATTCTGAATAGAAAAACCTGTCAAAAATTGTGACAGTGGGAATCTCATGATAATACCCTTGCAGAGAACTCTGCCATTACTAAACTGAATCAATTAGATACATAGGAGGTCAGGAAGAGCAGAATATTGCCAAGGTAGATCCCACAATATTCACTTCAATCCACCTGTCCAGGTTAACACACACCTTTAGCAGTAGGAGCTCTCCAATTAGTAACGGGCCAACACAGTCTGGTAAGATACTGCTTCACAGGCTACTCATTTTTCTGAAGTTTTATTCAGCAAGAGGATTCACCTCCTAACTAAAACTCATGTTACTTGTGGTGCCAATTGCACTCTTTTTTTCCCCCAGTACTTCGGGATCATACTTTCATGGAAAAATAATTTATCCTGACGGGTTACCACTAGGGCAACCTTCAGCAGCAGGTTTCTCTCATTATGCCACCTAAATAGATCAGTGAAAGACAGTATCTGAGAAGGAAAAGAAAGGAAAAAGAAGGCAGACAGCTTTGTGTACTCAAAGAAGCCATTGCTAAATAAAACACAGTACTTGCATCCACACACATCTCACATAATTTTATCTTTCTGCTCTATGGAAATACAAGTTTATAGTACAGAAACCTGTGGCAATTCCCTGAAATGTATTTCAGAAGAGTCATCTCATTGCAAACTCATATGAAATGCAGTTCAGCAAGTTTTAGATGTCTACCCAGCTATTTCCCAGTGCGTCACACTCCCACTCTCCTTGTATGCTACACTGCCTGTAGCAGCAAAACCAATATTGCTCTAATGAATGATGCATTACTGGTAAGGAGTAGACGCAAACCTCTGCATTCCAGGGTCTATCACCTAAGAGACTGGGAAGTGAAGACATTGAAAAAAGTTAACTGATACTACTCAGAGAAAAAAAATTCTAAACAGTTCCTAGTCTAGTTAAAAGCTGAAGTCCAGCAACAACCTATGCACTTTTATCTGGAGATTAGTAGGGACCAGTCTGTGCTATACTCATTTGGACACAGACTCCCTTTCCGTCATGAGCCAAAAACACACCAATGAATATGCTGCTGATTTATAACCCTCTATTCTGAACATGGATAACACCTGTGCTAAAAGCTAATCATAAATACCAGATGAGGGCCACGCTCAACAGATTCAATCAGCAGGTACACTGCAACACTGCACCACTATGAAATAAAAGAAGTATTAAAGCATTTATATATGTATCTGTATACACGCATGCAAATACCATCTTTGAATTTTATCTATATACTAAGATATATTTAGAGATTGTACTTGTCTTATAATCACAAAATCACAGAATACACTGAGTTTGAAGGGACCCAAAAGGATTACTAAGTCCAACTCCTGGCCCTGCACAGGACCATCCCCAAAAGTCACACCATGTGCTTGAAAGCATTGTCCAAATGCTTCTTGAACTCTTGTCAGGCTTGGCGCTGTGATCACTTCTCTGGAGAGCTGTTCCAGTGCTCAACCACCCTTGGGTGAAGAACCTTTATCTAGTAACTAATCTAATGTATATATTATATTATACTGTTTATATATATATATATATATATAAACATATTCAATATATTAATATAGTATACTGTATTATACTATAACAGTATATATTTCATATTAGAATATACATAACAGTCTAATATATCTATATGTGTTTTATATAACAATTAATGTCTATCATATCATAAAATACAATATATTACTATAGACTATATACTATATATACTATATATACACACACTATATAAACTTACTTTGCTTTTCCTCCCTGCCCCTCCCTCCCCCTTCCCCAGCTATGGAAGGCAGTACCACAGAGAAGTTTGTGCTGTTCCCTATCTTTCATACAAAATGCCCAGAACCTCCATTTGATCTTTCCTTGTTCAATATGTACAGAGAGTACTTAACAAAAAGCTCTCACTCTAATAAAACAAACATTATACTTTGAAAACAATGCTCCTGATGGAGAGAACAACAAAGCTTATTCATACAACACATCTTAGCCACACTACTACTTAACGCACTCTTGAAAAGCACTCAGCTACTGCTGGGGAAATAGAAACCCACATTCCTATATCTATTGAAAAAATTTAAATAAAAAATCTCAGTGTTATTTACCATTACAAGCTACAAAGTCAAATAATATTCATATATTACATATGAGCTGATTATCGTCAAACATAACCTAATTCAAAGTTAACTCACCATTAATCCAACACATTTGAATTCAAGCCTGCAAAATACCTACCTCAACTTTTTGTGACAGAATCTCCTAAACAAACTGTTATCAGCTTGGGAAACAACAATTACAAAATGGTTCAAAAATAATCAGGGTAATGCCAATGAAGTAAGGTATCTCAGTCCAAATAGATATTATGTCCTTCTACAGACTACTTTCTCTTCCAGATATCACAGAATCATCAAAGAATCAGAGAATCATCAGAGAATGATGGAAAGGATCTTGAAGATGATTTAGTTCCAACTCTCCTGTCATGAACATCTTTCACTGGACCAGGTTGCTCAGATCTCCAGGCAAGCTGGCCTAGAACACTGCCAGGCATGGGACATCGGCAGATTCTCTGGGCAACCTGTTATATCCAGCCTTGCACTTCAGCCTTGGCTTCTCTACAGACTTTACCACAGACTCAAAACTATTATACATTTACTTCCCACTAAGATACTTCCCTATGTGAGAGAATAGGCTGCATGAGTCTGTATTAAAAAGTAAAGCAAGTTTGCTGATGATCTGCCTTCATAGGATGAAAAATTGAAATTTTTCAAAATAGTTGCAGAACTTACTAGACTATCAGTTAACATGAGTGAATACACTCAGGTACTCACTAAAATGTCCAAATGCCTAACAATTTCATTGCCTAAAAATAAAAAATTGAGGAGTTCAGTCATCACTTCATCATGCTGGCCAATCAGCAAATCAACAACTTTCAGATACCAAGACTTGGAAGAATTTTGCTGGTTTTGCTCTCAGGGAATGGAATGTCAACATATTCTTTTTCCTCCATATTTCCCATTTGACCTCCAAATTAGTGTGACAGTCCCTCATCTAAAAAAACATGGGTTTGTACCTAGGGTTGGCTAACCAATGGCTTTTCCTTTTACCAGTAACTCATACTGGTCCTAATTCATGCTGACCCTGCAGCCTTTCATTCTGTTTTCATACTTCTGTTTAGGTTTAATGCAGCTTTTGAAGTTTGCAACAGTAACATTTGCCCCACATCAGTCTGGAGATACCAATTTGAATGTGGAAGTGTGATGATGAAAGTGCAGCATCATAACCATTCTGTCATCAAAACAGCTTGAGACCTTCATGATTCAAGAGATAAATAAAAACAGTTATTGCTACACAGTGCAGACTTATCAGACATATAATATCAAACCATTACAGAATGGAAATCCAGCCAAGATATCCTACATCTGCTTTTACCTGGAGAGCCAACTTGGCAAAAAGACAGTTTAAAATTTGTTGCACAGGGAGTGGCAGGAATCTGCCATCATGAAATCTAAGCCATGGAGATGTGACAGTTCTTTCAACATTGCTGCAACTGAACAGTTTTGCTCTTTGATATCAATATATTGGCTGCTGTTTAACAGAGTATAACGTACTAATTCAGAGACTCTTACTTGATTTTTTAAATATACAGCAACACTAATTTTCTGATCTGCCACAGCACAAGCAGTATATTATATAGTACTTATACAGAGACAAAGAAACACGAGGGGTCTTTTGGGCAGATTTTTTAACTATTGTAAAATGCGTCATCTAATTCAAGTCAGTAATTTAAGTATCTTATTGGTTAAAGGAAAAGACCAAATTCATAGTAAATAATAGACAACAACCACAGAAGTCTTGTGAATTGTCCCCTCAGATGAAGAGGGACTAAGAAACAGGCAATTATTGTGACAATTGTTCCCTCATGCACAGATTACTCAGAATGACTTGTGAGATGACAGTGAGCTGGCTTAATTTAAATAGTGAGACCCCAAAGAAAACCAGAATCTATTGCTATTATAAAGATATGATTTTTTAATTCTATCACAAAGTTAATTATATATGCTGAAGATTGAAACTATAAAATTACAAAATATACTTACAGCACCGAAACCATGAAGAAACTAAATGTTAAGATTAGAACTATATAGGTCATCCACACAGAATCTACTTTCCAAAGTAAAACTAATAAAGGCATTTTTCTTTTTCCTTTTTTTTTAATTCATGGCAACAAGAAACCTAAATAATGTTAAGATCAGCATCCAGTGACAACTGAAAAATTTTAAGAAAAAAAATTTTCATGCAAGTTCATTTGGAGTTGCTAAACTGATTTGTCTCACAGCTCTTAATTCTTTCATTAAAACACTAAAAGATTTTCATCAGGAAATAGAAGTCTGAAAAATGAAAAACAACAAACCTCGTGTTAAGGGGAAAGAAAGACACAACTAAGTGTCATTTAACTATAAAATGAAAGAGTAAAAACAAAGTGAGTGGGCGGAGAGGGATGTTGTATCATACCTTAGTAGGAATCCGAAAGCTTTCAATAGGACTGAGATCATTAACACTCTCCTGAGGACTTCTTAGACCCTGTAAAAGAATTTTAATAATCAGTTAAGTTTGATTCCTTTATGTAACTTGCAATCAAGTCTTACCTGATGTTGAATAGATACCTATAGGTCCCTTGATAAATACTCTGACATGTAGCTGGAAGGCTAAGATCTCATTCTAGAAACATTTAAGCAAGACCATTGATATATAAATTATGCTTCTTAAACATCTAAGCATTTCCAGTTTTATGCTGCAATGCATACCTTTTCAGTACAGTTCACCAATACTCTCTTTGTCAAACTCACTCACATCCTCTTGTCAATGTCTAGATGTTATCTTAAATTTTAGAATAAGCCTGTGTTCAAAAAGCGTAGCATAGTGTGTTCCACTAACTTAATGATTTAATAGAATCAAATAACTGAATCCAAGTTAGGTGCCACCAACTCTATAGCAAGATTATTTCTGTTTAAAGGCCTATTTTCCTACTTACCGTATTCCATTACTAGGACTGGTTTTCCCTATGTGTAACTGAACAGGTTGCATAGCCCGCATTAGCTGCTTTACATCATTATCACTCCTTAAAACACATATATCCACATAAATAGCAAGCATGTTTGTTGAATATCAAATATATTCACAATTTTCATAGAAAGGTTTGGGTTAGAAGGAATCTAAAGATAATGTAGTTCCAAGCCCTGCCATAGGCAAGGACATCTTCCACTAGATCAGATTGCACAGGGCCCCATCCAGCCTGGCCTTGAACACTTCCAGGGATGGGGCATCCACAACTTCTGACAATCTGAAACAGCATCTCACCATTTCATGCAGCCATAGCACAGAACAGGCTGCTTAGCATATTTCCTACCAGCTCCCAAGCAGGAATGAATCTACACTTTCAAGTTTCAGATATGGTTCTGACTCCAGCCTCCCTTGAAACTTCAGGGTGTTCCTGTGAGTCACAAGTTCCAGGCAGGCTTCCTTCCTGCTCTTGTGATCGATGTTAGCAATATTTTTTCCAAGCCCCTTTCTGGCTCTGGGTATCTATATTTCTAAAAGGACCTATGCAAGCACTATGTTAGTTTATACGAGAAAGCTTGTATTTATTCTTTGAAACTGAAGAAGTGTTGTACATCACCTCAGTGGTAACTACTAGATTTTACAACTGTTTCATCTTCCCGAGATGCAAAATCTCTCCATTTCAGTTTGGATTCTCAGATTTTTATTGCACATCATTTCAAAACATCCTCTGGCGGCAGTTGCCAGCATCAAAGGTGACTCACCTCTATGCACCAGAAACTCAAAGTAAGAAACAAGCAAAGCAACTGCTGCAGTTTCACGTGCTTCACACAAAATCTTCCCCATGTCCTCTCAAAAATATGCAGGACTTATCTTCAGAAGAAATAAAAGGTTTCCCTTATCAAATGGTAAACGAAACCTAATCCTTCTGAATGACTGGTAATTGCCTAAGTTGTATCATTTGCAGAAAACATCATCTCCACATTGGGCAGGCTTCCCAGCACTCCTCCTAGTCAAGCTGAATCATGTACCTCTCTACTGAAGCAGAATAGAACATTATTTTGGCAATTCCACTTTCACACAAGTGTTCATTTTTAAGCCCTGCCTCCTGCATAAGGATCACAACTCTGAGGGCATAGTTTTTGGACAAAAAAAATAGTTTCTGACTTTTCCATGATCTTCTGTAACTATCTAGAATATCTGATGTGGGTGACACAAGTGATTCAAGTTCTCTAAACACAGATAAACACACGTCTTTTCATGGGTATCTTATATATGTGAATAACTGGAATGTTCTGCTGATACACTTCCTTAAACGGACTCTCAACCTTAGAAATATTGTTGCAAACGGGGGCTTAGATCTACATAATCCTGGAGACAACCAGTACAAGTGGCACACACCTGACAGACACACACTGAGTGCTGTGGCACACATTCACTATGTGCCCATCCAAATATGTTCCTGTCACCTCCTCAGCTACACCAAAAGCATCTGCTGCCAGACAAAGCCATGTTACAGAACCACAGCCCAGCGCTCAAAATTATATGTCAAAAAAGCAAATTGATACAGGCCCGCCTTGTCATCTTCAACAGCCATTTCTCTGTTGTGACATGAGCTACGCGTTGGCACCTGCGCACGCTTCCATTTCTCAGCGTAAAGAGAAAAACAAGGTGGATGCAAGCGCTCACACGCCCCAAGCCTTCCCTCCTCGGGCACAGGGCAGAGGACGATGCCCGCGCCCCGGCGTCTCTCCGGAGCGGCCGGGGACAGCGACCCCGAGGAAATCCCGGCACGGCGACGTCAGGCCCCGAGAAGAGCTGCTCACCTGGCGGGTCATCAGCGACTTGATCTTCTGCATGATGGCCCCGCCGCCGCCCCGACTACGCTCAGCGGCCGCGCAAGTCGCCGGGGCACGGCGGAGCCATGCTGGGCGCCACCTGACCGCGCCCGCCCGCGGCTCCCTGGGAGCGGTAGTTCCGGGCCCTCCCGCGGCTCCCTGGGAGCGGTAGTTCCGGGCCCGCCCGCGGCTCCCTGGGAGCGGTAGTTCCGGGCCCGCCCGCGGCTCTCTGGGAGCGGTAGTTCCGGGCCTGCCGGACCGACTACAGATCCCGGCAGCGCGCGTGCCAGGGGCGGGCTCTGGGGAGCGGTTCTGCCGTGAGGGTCGGAGCCCTCGGTGCGGTATCCGAGCATTGAGGTTCGCCTGTCTCGGTTTGGAGGCTGTTATCTCAGAAAGCAGAATGAGGCTTTGTTTATGCTGACAAGCTAGAGCGTGCACGTCGGTGAGGAGAATTTCCCGGTTGCCTCGGCTTATTTCGGGCGTTACGCACAGAGCGCGTCCGGCCTGTTTACAGGTGATGGATGTAGTTTTGCGTGGCCAAAACAGGCTTGTGTCACTCTGTTTAGTTGTATGGATAGCAACTTTAAAAAAAAAAAACCCAACCAAAAAAACCACGCACACCAAAACCCACTAGATAGCTTTTTTAATCTACTTTATATCAGCACAAGAAAAGAAAGAATCCTACAGTCTTTGCTTAAGTGGAGACAGCATTCGACTGTGAGGCTACCGGCACATCCACTTTGGCATGGATATACCTGTAGAAAAAGGGGATTTTTCTTCTCGAGTGCACAGAGGTCAGCTCCGCGTGTTTCCTGATTTGTTTCTCAGCGCCCCAGCTGCTGCTGTGTTGTTGCAGGGCGGGGCAGGTAAGAGCAGGTGTCTGAAACGACACAGCGACAAAGGGAGGGTCAGGAGCCGTGGCCCCGCCCTGCTTTCTTCAGCAGGAGCTCATTACTTCTGGCTACCATTGGGAATATCGTGTAATTGTTCTGTGGAAAACCTCTAACAAGTTTACCACGTAACAAAGTCATTAATAGTCAAAGTCATCAAAGTCATTATTCTCGTTAATAAAATAGCTAGAATTTGCAGAATGTTAGTGCTGCAAATAGTGTTGCTTTAATGTAGTTCTATTCAAAAGGAGGGAGGTTTGGTTTGTATTAAGTCCAAATGCCTTTTAACAAGTAGCACAAGCTACAATTCGAAAGAAAAAACTTCCATTTTTCACATGCATGACATTTGTGTGAGTTTGTGTAAAAACTTGCAGTGTATTTATACATTGCAAGAATATATTCAATTGCTGGAAATGACGGGACACAATTAAAAACATAATTGTGCTAATCTGTTCCCTTTTTTGTTATTATTTTCTTTGCTCATATGGGGCATTTAAAGTGCCAACATAGGTTTTATTCCAGTTCTAAAGGTCCCATCATTTTAGTTAGAACTTAGGTAAACCTATGACCAATACTCTATTACATGGTGAAATCAAATGAATAATAATTCCTATCCTAGGTTTTATAAAAGGTTGCAACTTGATATATCAAGCCTACAGTTAGATGGATTAAGCAGGTTATAAACAACAACATTCGGGTGGGCAGGACAATGGAGACATAAAGCTTTTGGGAATACACTAAATACCCTCTTCATCTCCTGACATATGTCAGGTAGTAATATTATTTCTGGTCGGACCACTGTACTGCTGCTTTATTAACCTGGAATAACCCTTGTGTTTCCTGTATTGGTCCTGGAAGCATCTGGGTGTTTTCACCTCTCTTTAACTAAGGTAAAAATTGAGTGTTCAGCACTTCTGATGGAGGCTTAGCACCTTGCTGGACCCCTGCTCATAGCAAAAAATGAGGGGGAGGCAGTTCCTTCCTACCAGTTACTCCTGCACAAAGCAGGATACAGTCTAGCCTAATATTTGTTAATCCATAATAGTCTGCCCTAGTGCTGTTTATTGAAAAATATTGTATGGTTTTGGATGGATAATCTCTGTCACTGCTAATATTTGCTGTTGCAAACTGTTACTGAACAGCTGTGGAATGTTTTGTCCAGTTTGCTGCTGATTTTAATGGTGAGTGACAGCTTTGGACAAAATCCAAGCCCTATATTAATATTAATTTAAACTGATGTAAGTTAATGGAGAAGAAACAATAATCAGCAGTTAGCAGCTGTAGTAAGCTGTCCACTCTAGCCATGGAATTTTCATTTCAAGGATGCCTCAGAGGCACTAGTTTAGAGAAAGGGAATTAATTCTTTGTTGAGTTATACTTACGTTAAGGAAAAAAAAATACAGAAAAGTTATAGGCTTGAAAGTGCTGAAAAAAAATTAGTAAGGCTCTTTAACAGCTTATTAACCATTAGCTGATATTTATTTGTAACAGAAAATGAGAGGCTATCATTAGAAAGGTTCTGAAAAAATGTTCTGAATACTAATTTTATTTTGAAATAAGCATGTAGCAGCACAGTGTTTTTTAGGAAAATCTAGCTAAAGGAAGTTAGTAACTGTATAACCTGTTCATTTGGTACGTTTACTTACTTCTATTAATTAAATGTACTTTGTATTGTGTGCCCCATTTATTACATTCTGTGTCATATTTGCTGTGACTGCTGGGGAAGGGTTATGATAAAGTCAGAGGCAATGAAGATGGGTCCTCATCTAACAGGTGCTCCACTCCCTTTGTTCTTTGTATACACATATTCAAATCACATAAGGCAGGGGACAGGATAGGACCTGTTAACTCATTGCTGATTTCCCCAGCAAATAAACCAGCAGCTGCAGGTCCAAGCCCTGGTTTACTGCTGAGAAGGTGGCATTTGTGTGGGACAGGATGCTTTCATGGAGACCTTTAGCCAACTTCTTTTGGGACTTACAGTGCAAAATATATTTTCTGCTTGTAGGTAAGGTACAGTATGAATTCTATTTGATTGTCATTATGGAAATGTTAATTGATTCTATAAGATTTGTCTTTATAAATTTAAAGATATTTCTGTTGTATTGTCAGATGTTTGATTTCAGGAAGGTAGCCTAAAAGCTTTTCAGCAGATAGTGGCACGTTGTTTTGTGAGTGAAGCTAAAGTTTTAGCAGCTGAACAAAAATGAACGCTATACATAATCTCTATGTAAAACTTGGCATTGATTAAATATAGATAATCTATGTGTAAAATGTGGGTATTGATCAAATACATACTATTATATTTTATTTGGTATCATATACATTGTTCATTCTTTTTAACAAGTGAGGTTCTAAGCCAAAGATTATACAGAAGCTGTTACACACTTTAAAAATCTATTGAGACAGCACTGATACATGATTTTTCACATCTTTATGATTAATTAATTTATATGTAATATCTAAATGTAATTTATATTGAAACTAAATAAAGCTTTTAGTCAACTGAAGAATATCTCTCCATTAATAATGCATTTGTTTGTTGTCTGGGTGCAGTTTTTATAAGTGTGCATTTGTTATCCACGCAGTGGATAAACAATAGATGTTTTATGTACTTTGACAGAAATATCCTGTGATCAAATGTTAGATAAGCTTATTTCTACAAACTACTGTAATTATCTTTTTCTATATTTAATTGTTTTTGTAAATGTCAACAGAGAAAATGTGTATTATAAGTGTAGTGCAACCTCTAATCATTCATGTATAGGAACAACTTTTCTTTTATCTTCTTTGTGAACCTCACAGTTCTAGCTTATAGTCACCTAGTTTCCTTGCTTTTGAGCTTAATACTTTTCCAAGACTTTTGGCTTCATAATAATTGATGTTTTATATGATGATTACTGGAACTCTTCTTTAAAAATGAAAAATATTTGGTCCGTAACAACCAGCAACTTTGTGCTTTATCTACTTTGTGACTTCATTGGATATTTTTCATTAAAATAATACAAGAGTTATTGTCATGCAAGCAAAGTGCTTTAGGGTATAGGTTTAGTCACCAGGAAGTCTTACATCCGTACCCAGACATACACATTTTCTAGTAAGGGAAATGTGCTGCTCATACTTCATATCAGTATGAGAATCAGGTGCATTGGAGATGTGACACAAAGGCCACTGAAGGCATTGACCTCAGCAAATAAAATTAAGTCCTGTAACAAAGCCCATTGGAACTTTTATCTTAGGCAAAAATCCCAATCCAGGGAAGAGTATGCCCAGATTTTCCAAGATAGAAATGGAGGTATTGAAATTGCAGCTTTCCTGGACCATTACATCTGGATTGTTTAGGTTTGGGGTTTTTTTCACAAATAAACATACTTGTAAAAAGGGGAAAAAAATATTTCACTGATCCTAGTGACATTTTGCACCAAGTTCAGGAGAACTGAAGAGCTAAATAAACACTGGTGAAAGGCAGTTGAGGCTCCAAACTCACTTTGACAAGGAGATGTACATGTTAAATTCAGAGAATGCTAAAACCTCGCTAGACAGGTTTCAGTTTATTCCATAAACTCAAAAGTTATGTCATAGTTTTTTATTTAAACTAAAACTGCAGCCCTTGTTTTATGTCAACAACAATTCTGTTGTGCTTGTTAATACTGGTGATAGCAAAGTGAGATGGAAGCAAAGCACAGATCACTGAGCTCCAAATGGAGGTCGTTGTGGTTCAGCCCTTACAATCATTATTAAAAAATTAGGTTTTGGAATGCCATCATCTTTGAAAGGAGTGTATTATATTTGTAAAGCTATAAAGACTTAAATGTTATGGAATTTGGGCCTGATAAATATGAATTTAGTTTGATATATTGCCTTGATTTTGCTGTTAACATTAATTCAAGGATTAGTCATAACAGTCTCCAGTTTAAATTAAAAATCAAAATTAGTCTAATACAAGTGAATCATAGAACCCTCTAGGTTGGGAGAGACCCTAAGGAGCATTAAGTCCAGCCATAAACCCAACACTGCCAGTTCCACTATTAAAGCATGTTCCTGAGTGCCACATCTACACATCTCGCAGGGAGGGTGACTCTACCACTTCCCTGGGTATCCCATTCCCATGCCTGACAGCACTTTTGGTGAAGAGGATAACCCTCTCAATAAAGAATATTCCAGACTGCAGAAGATATTACCTCTGCTAAGACCAGAGTGTTTCCGTCACTGCTCCTGTAAAATGCTTGCCTTTGACAGAACACCATTATCTAATAATTTGCCCCAGTCTCAGCCTGTCTTCTCCCTTGCCCTACCAGCCATGGGGAAGCTTCTGTGGGAGGTTGGCACTGCACAAAATCACTCCAGATAATCCAGAGAAAGAAACAAGACCTGGAGTTATCCAAAGCCACTCCTGAAGGGACTGAGGGGAAAATGGGGTTTCTGCTTTCACCGCCTCTGTTCCTAGCTAAAAGAATTTCCTTAATTGCAGATCAAAATGTCTTTCCAAGACATTACACAGAGCCAATTTTCCCTGTGAATCAAGTGGAACAAAGTTAATTTGCAGTTTCTATTCCAACGGTTTTTAGCTGCAAAGAAAGTAAATTTTCCAGCGCTGATTCTCTTTTCGTTACACTATTATGCTGTTAACTTCCATACTGGTGGTCTCAGTTATCCTAGTCCTCACCTGCTTAGGTTATGCTAAGTTTTTGCACAAACAGATCTGTGAAAAATATTATTTATTTCTGATTGCACTGCTTCTTTTACTGGCCTGCTGTCCCACTGCACAATCACCTACTGAAGCTAAATAAACACAAAAATTGACCAGCCTCATATTTAAAGAATGAGTAACTATATGGACAGATCTTTTATTACAGATATCTCTGTGTTTGAGAGATGTTTTTGACTTTATTCCAGTTGATCTAAAAATTGAAATGTGTGGTTATATAATTGGTAGGTTATATGAAATAGATCTCCAGCATTTAATATTTCATAAAGTATTTCTACTGAGGAGTTACTCTCGTCCTCTTTTTTTCAATTGGACAACAGCAGTTTAAATCTGATTTGTACTATAATATTGTCAGGAAGCATATTAACGTCTGAGAAGTGTTAGAATAACCAACAAACAAAATACTTAATGTCCTGTTAACCAGAGTCTAGCAAGCCATGAAGAGTTATGCAGTGTTAGAAAATTGCAAGAACAGGCTACAAATACTGTAGGGGAGCAGGCTTCAATTTGATGTGCATCATCCTTTTTGGGTTTTTCATCTAGAAGGTTAGACATGTAAACATCTCTGTCCTAGGTGTCCTCCACTTAAGCTATTCCACATTTTTCTACACTCTTCCTCTTTTTTTTACTCTGTTCTCCTCCTATTTCTGCTGAACCCCAGCCAGTCCTTTGCAAATTAAAGTCCATGTAGCCTGAAGCCCACTGCCTGCTTCCTCCTGAGCCCCCATTAATGGGGGCTTGCCAGACTTTCTGACAAAGGATTTCATGAAGTCTTTTTGTAGTTTTCCCTGTTAGTATTCTGCAGCATTTTCTTTTGACTTCCCTGCCATGCCCTCAGAAATGCTGTGAGCTGTCTTTAGCTGAGTGTAATATTGCTCAGCTTTATGAAAAGGGAAGCCAGCCACAAAATTACTTTTTGGGGCAGATTCTGTACAGCACTGCTGGCTACCCATGAGCCAGTCCACACCCACTCCATCTCTGCTCTGCTACTTTGCATGCCCTTCCAGAGTACCTCTGACATTAATTACTGGAATTATGCTACATCTGTAACCATCACCCCTTTTTTGTGTCCCCAACCTCATGCCCAAAAAGTTTGCTTTGCCATTACCTCGTGACAAACAACTGTGCATGCAAATTTGGTGATTCTAACCCAAAAGACATGTACAGATACCCTATTATGCTACTGGATAGATTTTTTTCTGTCACATAAACTAGGAAATCAGACATAAATGAACCTTTAATGATTTCTGTCATAAAGAATAATTATATGAAAGTAGGAAATTTAAGAAACAAAGTTTACTCTGTGTTATATCAATGAGCACAGTCACATCATTTTCATACATTGCTCCTTCTACTGTTCACTACCCAGCCAGGTATGAATGCATTCCACGTATATCAGCTGGGAAGTTACTTTTTCATTACAGGTATTTGGAAGCTTGTCAGGAATCAGAGAATGTCAGGTTTGAGGGACCTCAATGATCCAAGTCCAATCAAAAATGATCATTAGCAGGAAAAGAATAGATGGTGCAGGGTGAAAACACTTTGTGTAGTCCTGGGCAGCGTGTTCTTAGTCTTCAGTGTATCTTTATGCAGTAGCAGATGGATTACTTAAATCATAGTTTATACATTTATTACTTATAAGATGTTGCTTTTTTCCTAGAGTTTTTTAGCACTTGCAGCATGCTTTTCAGCACTGTTGAACACAAATCTGAGCTGTCAAACATGCAACTAGAGTCAATTGGAGTTGCATCTTGAACACACTAAAATGTTTTTATATGTATTTTGAAAAATCCTGTCCTTAATATTTCAAATTGATCAGCCAAACTGAGTCCGTAATTTTGCTGTTAATTTTCTCTGGGCTTAAATTCTTCATCTCTAAAGTCCTATCAGTTAAAAGGGTGTTGTGAGATCTGTTCATTAATGTCAACTCTTTACATCATTGCTATTCTCATGAGTGTCGTGGAAAAGTTAATGTCAAAATAAATCACTTAGTCCCAAGACTAAAGCTTTAATAGTGTTCTCTAAATATGTCTTAGGCCAGCACAATGAAAAATTATTTTAAAAACTGTATAGGAAAGACAATGATTAACTGAGGAGTGGTCTTTTTGCCCCATAACAGAGACAGAATTCTTGGAAAACAGTATTAATCATGTGGCTGAAAATTTAACTTTTGTGAATATTAACAGCAAGGCTTAATCCTGCCAATTTTCTGAGACTAGAATACTTAGCTTTTGCAAGCTTTGTATTGTTNTTGAGTGCTGCTTGTCAGGTTTCCAGTCAGTTTCTCATTATAACTGGTAGGGTACCTAAGAAGCTCCTCTGTAGCTGAATCAACCCAGAAAAAAATCTAAAAACTGAGTTTACAATCCAAAACTCTTAGACAGTGCGAGACGTAGAAATATGAAATATTTTAAAGGGAAGATATTTTATACCTTCAGGTAAATGTACATCATCTAATTTTTGCCAAACTTTCAGCAGTAAAAGATCCTTCCTTTGCCTTTTTTATAATTTGAGGCTAGTGTTCTGTAGCTAGATCCAGCTTCACCAAGGTCAATGAGCTCTTGCCCCTTTTGTACTTAAAATCTGAGTTATAACCATGCAAAAATGTAGGTTTCAGCCTTGAGAGTTTTTTCACTGTGAGAATTTCTCATTTGAGTTTTCTGGGGTTTCTGTTTGTGTTTTGGGTTTGTTTATTTGTTTGTGCTTTCGTTTTTATGCAGGGATTTGTTCTGCCTTAAAATTGACAGTACCATCTCATACTATTCATGGTATTGAGGGACAACCACTTCATCTTTCTGTTGACTACCATTTCAATGCTACAGCTTCTGAAATCCAGATCATTTGGCTTTTTGAGAGGTCTCAAAGTAACCCTAAATACTTGCTTGGCTCAGTAAACCAAAGAGTAGTTCCAGACTTGGAATACCAGAACAAGTTTACCCTTATACCACCGAATGCCTCTTTGAGAATTAATGCATTGCATCTCAGTGATGAAGGCAACTACATTGTAAAAGTCAATGTCCGTGGAAATGGGACCATAGCTGCAAGTCAAAAGATTCAAGTAGCTGTTGATGGTAAGTTGGTAAAAGATGGTATCTTAATTTTGAAAATAAAATTACAATGGTTTTGAAGTCCTGGTTCTTAGTATCCAGTAACAATAGTGTCTCATTTAATGCAACCATACACAAATAAATGCTAACAATTAAGTTATGTTGTTTTCTACTGCTGCTGGAGGGAATACTAAAATATGTCATCTTTAAGCAAAATTAATATATTGACTGATATTACTGTATCATATGTAGAAAACTGAAGAGGTATAGAAACATTTAAGATTAAATTAGACAGGCTTCTAAAATAATATTTAATAAGTTTCTGCTGTGTTATCATGAGAAGGCATTGAATTTCAAAGTCTTTTTCTCTGAACAACTTTACCTGCTGTAAAAAAGAGGAGCCATTGACTTTTGCTGGTGACTGTAGCCTTGTGTCTGTAAAAGAAGCCCAGATGTGAATTAATAAAGTACTGAATTTCCCTCTTTAGACCCTGCTCTTTTTATTGGGGACTAAAAAAAAAAAAAGTGGAAATGGCAAAGAATTACCTAAAGGGATGACAAGAGGCTTCTGTAATTTATGGATTATTCGGGGGGAACCCTGTAACTGTTAGACTTGGAAGGAATGAGATGAATAACAACTTGTGGTGACAAAGTTGTAGCTGCCGTTTAATTCCCAAACCCATCCCAATCTGCAGACATCCTCATGACAGATCACCCAGATTTCAGTGGTGCCTGGTGTGGGCAGTCATGCTGAGAGGTCACACACAGTAGGCACTGCCATGCTTTGTGCTCTTTTCATTTCTGTGGTCTCAATCATTTGTTTATGAGGCAAGAGACTGTGGTACATATGACTGCAGCCTTTATCCTGTTACCAGTAATATAAACAGTCTGTTTTTATTTATGTCCCATAACAATTCTTACAGTCACCAGCTGAGAATATAACCTTCTTTTTTAACCTTTAACTACATTTAAGAGATAAAACCTGAAATATTGGTAATTTCCAGAGAGAATGATGATTGCTATTTGAATCGTCTTGACCATGAAGACTGTAATACTGTCACTTTAACAACTTTTCATATCTCTTTATTTTACAGTTCCAGTCACAATGCCAACTGTACATACTGAACCATCTTCAGGAGTAGTAGAGTATGTAGGGAATATTACCCTAAAATGTACTGTGAATAGAGGTACAAGGGTGGCTTACCAGTGGATGAAAAATGGGAAGCGTCTTCATGCTGGCCCTCATTATACCTTTTCATCAAACAATGCTACACTTCTAATTGTTCCTGTAGTAAAAGAAGACATTGGGAATTACAGCTGTCTGGTATCTAACCCAGTCAGTGCAATGGAAAGTGACATAATTGCACCAACCATATATTGTGAGTATATGAAATATTCATTATTATCTTTGTATGAATGATTTTGCTGGAAGCTGTGCCTCCAAATATGAGAACAGGCAGAAAGTTGAGTCAACATTTTATGTGAGCTTGCATTCAAAATTTGTTTGTAATAGCTCTTAACTTAAAACTGGATAATAAAATTATTCAGTGTTGTGTAGTTGTGAAGATCAGTCTCAACTGCAGGATTCAAACAGAAATGTCAAGATTACCACAGATGTCTTCAGATGTTACTCAAAGGAAAAAAACAATGAGATCATTATACATGAAAATATTGTTATAAATGGAAACACCAAATGGTACCAAAAAGCTAAGCGCAGAAAGTACCAGGCTGAAGGACTGGTATTGGTGGGTTTCCTCAAGATCACTTCAAGTCCAGTCCTTTTTAATACTTCCATTAATGGCACCAGAAAGAAGATAGGGAGTATCTCAATGAAATTCATTTATGACATTGAATAATGTCATAAATGGCATCCAGGAGGACTGGATGACTTCGGCAGAGTAATAGAGCTGGGATGAAATTTGCTAGTAAAAAAGTAAATGGGTATGTCCTTTCAGAGAATAAAAAACATGAACTTCTGCTGGTAAGATCAAGATTTATTAGAAGATATCAAGGCAGTAAGCCTAGGTAATTGAGCTATCACAAGATATCATGAACTGACAGTGTGATTCAGGCACGAGAAAGACATGTTTAATTCAAGCAGAGTGGGCAAAGGATTTCCAGCCAGGGAACAAAGGGAATGCTAATGGCATACAGGAGATAACACCACATGTACAATACTTGATGCAGTCCCTTCAGATCCCAGAACACTGATCTTGAGCTGGAAAAAAGACAGAATGGAGAAGAGACACAGAGACCTCAGTCAGGCTTACCAAAATTAGAGCTGAAAGAAGTGATTGCATTCCACATCAAATGGGAAACATGAGGGAACAAGAAGAGTTGCATAAAGACCATTTTTTACAGAAGAATAAACCATAAGGTAGCCTGGTACGTTCACTGGAAATGAAGACACCTGAGAAACTAATTGAGTTGGAGGAAACAAAAAATTGATTTAATTACCATTCAACAATTATATGATAAATCTTAGGGCCTTCTCATTTTGGTCCACATCAGGAATTCCTTATGCCTCCTCAATTTTCAAGTAGCACATGCTACACATATGTGACTTGCTATGCTCTAATCCTCCTGTCCTCGGGGGTCTAATCATCCTTCTCAGATAAGAGCTGAAATCTGAAAGGCCAGGACCTACTTTGCCACCAGTCCTATTCAGATATATCCAGTTTACCCAGTGGCCCAGTCTGGAAGGGACACTGCAAGGACTGGAACTGGATTCCTGTCCAGCCAAGGCTGGTGCTCATTCCTGCTTTCTCCAGGAAAAGCTTCCTCTGGCAGCTGGCAGCTGGTAGGCCACCCATGCTCAACTTGTGACTGCACTACCAACATATTCAGACCCTACATCTCCTACATCTCTAGCTCTCATGTTTTCCTCCTCCTCCTTTAATCTTTTGTCTCTGAGTATCTATGCTGTTAGTTGTTTGGGGTTTTTTGTTATAACTTGGAAGAATTGGGTAAGGGGATGACTTCTGTCTAAAGTATGGGGGGCAAGGGGTGGTTCCTACACTGCACCAGGAGAAGAGAAAAAGACTGCCTAAATTAGCAAAGATTAACAAGGACATTGTTAGATATGAGCTGATATAAGATTATGTGTAGCTTAGAAAATTGACAGCTGTGCAGACTTGAAGATGAAGAAGCAGTTGCAGAGTCCTAAACAGGGAAAATACTAAGTGAGTTTCCATCTCATAAGGCAGAGGAATCATGATGAACAAGGAGATAACGAGTACTAATGGAGTTTTAATTTATCATTACTGTAGCTAAAGAAAAAAAAATCACATTCTTTCCTCAAAGTAGCACATTTTTATATGCCTGCTTTTGTAGAGTCACAATTTCAGCTCACTTATTTGCTTAAAGTGCTAAGAATGAGACCTGAATGTCAGGTCTGTTAGCAACCCAGTATCCAGCCTGGCAGCCTTCTTTCCATGCAATAAATTCGGGTCAGGCTAGAAGAATATCTGCCACTCTTGCTACCTTTCAGACAACTCTGCTTGTTGCACAGCCTGTGTGAGATTTGAATTTCTGACCTGTTGCACATAAGATTGTCTCCAAAGCACTGATCTCACTGACAGGTGTCTGGGACACTTGCTCTGACAGTGTGTGCCCTTCAGTCCAGCTCTGGTACTGCTTCCCTGCTTCTTTCTCGCTTAATTACACACATTTTTCAGCAAATTTGAAAAATCTTTCTAAGTTCTAAACTAGAAACCTGTATTTGACCCGTTGTTAACCAGAATTTTAAAGTCTTAAAGTTACTTAAGTATCTGCATTTCTTGAATCTGTAGCTGTTTAAATAGTTGTGATAAACAGCTCTATCAAAAACCTTGAGATCCACCTTTTTCCATGTGTGTAAATATTATTGTATATATATGAATTTTCAGAATGTCCTTCATCAGAACTGAGGGTTTGCTTTGTGCATAATAAAAAGTCAGAAAAAAAAAGCATTAAGAGCAAACAGCATTAAGAGCGATGCTGGGAGACTGCAAATACCTGTAGTATTCTCTGTATCCAAGTCAGTGATGAGAACTGGGGTCTTACTTCCTGAGCTAAATGAAGTCACCTAATTTGGTTCAACCTCTACCTGCAGAAGTACTTTGTCTCCCAGCTCCTGGTTGTCAATAACAATCCAGAACAGGCCCTGGGGTCTCTCTCTGCCATATGTCATTGCTGCGGGGGAGGTACTGGAGGTGATAAAGAAAAGGTCACTCATGGTAAATACCTGCCATCTGCTTGGAAATTGGAACAGTCTCGTAGTGTTAGGAGCAATTGGAAATATTCCCATGGAGCAGTAAATTGTTACTCAGAAAGATGGATTTATTATTTTACACATCATTTAGTTAACTGGTTTCACTGAGACAAGAGGCAGTTTTCTGTAGAGAACAATACTGGAAAGGGAAAATAGAGCTGAGGGATCCATGAAGTCTGTCATTGTGGGTTTTTACTGAATATGAAAAGTGGTTTTTAATTCCTGTCTTATTAATATCATCCTGCCTCTCCATTAGTTATGGTGATAATGCAGCCTGGAACATGGCTATTGCAGTCATGTGACTCAGAAACAAATTATTTCAAGACTGGAAGAAGCTGCTGTCCTGTAGGCTGCAGCAGACACTGTTGTACTGTGTTGATGGAGTTGAACTCAGTAGGCTAAGTGGGATTTTCTTCCTCAAGTCTTCCAAAAGATAGAATATACTTAGTACTGGGGAGAGAATGGTTAATTGCCTGCTTTTCAGAATCATCCTTGAAGCTGTGTATACCTGTCAGTTGCCCATTGTTTAGGACCCTGATGTGCATGATTTCCAGGAGAGGCAAAATGTTGCTCCAGGCCAAGTAGAAGGGTTCTCTAATCCTTGTGTTGATTTCAGCAAGGAATGCCACTTTTCAGATTTTGCCAAGATCTGGTTATTTCTGAAGATAACCTCTC
This sequence comes from Anthoscopus minutus, assembly GCA_013399455.1. Taxonomy (NCBI): domain Eukaryota; kingdom Metazoa; phylum Chordata; class Aves; order Passeriformes; family Paridae; genus Anthoscopus; species Anthoscopus minutus. The sequence continues at coordinate 4,513 of VWYI01014731.1, read as the reverse complement.
TCTTTTTTCAAACTTACTTCCCTAGCCCATGTATGTCAGTGTTCGTATAAAGATTTCTTTCAACTTGCAGCTTTCATTAAAATATAGTTCTCAGTGATACCTCTTTATGCTGCACAGTTATGATCCTGATAAAAAGCAGAACTCAGTTCTGATTCTTTTGCAGGCTGTGGCAAACCACCCACTATAGTGAGGGGGCATGGAAACCACTCAGCTATTCTTACCATTAATCTCTATTAACACATGTCAAAGTCATATTATCCATGAAAATAAAAGCTAATTCTCCTAAGAAGGGTGAATTGGATTGGAAGAACTACTGACTTGCTCTGAAAAGCAAAAAAGTATGTTCCTGCCTAAAAATAGGGGCTTTATTTCATTTATGAAAAATGTCAAAGGTAGTACATCCCTTGTCCCTTCAGATTTGAAAAAAAAGGGAAGTAAGCACCTTTAAGAGACAAGCCTCTGTGAAACGCTCCCCTTCCACAGAAACGTGCAGCCCAAGTGAGTCCAGCCATGCCAAAACAGTGGGCTATAGGTCTGTACTGCACAGAAATGGTCATTATAGGGTCAGCTGCCTCTTGGAGATGATAAAGCAAGTGATTCAGGACCTGCAGAGCCTGTGAGGAAGCATCCCAGAATCTAGAACTTAAAGAAAAGCCATGATTCTTCAGAGTGGCCGCTGCAATGTAGGTGGGAGCAGCACTGATTCATGCTGAAGTGAATTTGTAATTCATTTCCCAAGTAAATATGCATGGTGATGGTCATTCCTTAAAATAAGGCTGCAAAAAGCTTATCCTTAGGAAATAAGTAGAGAAAATTAAAAGATTGATAAG
>VWYI01014730.1:186891-245065 GCA_013399455.1 Anthoscopus minutus | reverse complement strand
ATGTCAGGCCAGCTATCCACAGTAAAATGAATTTGATAAGCCAGTTGATCAGATATAGAAAGGACTTCAGGCACTTTTTCTGTCTAACCTCCATGAATTTAGAATACTAGTTTCATACAAATAATTTCATTCTTTTAAATTCCTTTGTGATTAAGCTAATTCACAAATAACATTGGTTCTTAGAGAATCATTAGTGTAAAGCAGAGCAGACAAGGCTTTTAATTAGGGCTTTTCATACCTCCTCTATCCATTTGGTAATAAAATTTCTTCTGCATTAATTGGTTAGTTATTTTAATTTACACAGCAATAAGTGCTGATATACACTGGCCATAAACATCTTTGCTAAATTTTTGAAGTATGACTGATACTCATTTCCCAGAGAAGTGGAAGATGTTTTGTTTAAAAGCTTTCTGATGTATGTGATGTAGTTCAACAGCACAAACAAAATGCAAACTACTTACAAAATACGTAGCAAAATAGGCTTCCAAGTGAATTTTAAAGAACCTAACGTGCACTTCAACTTTTTTATTGTTTCTACTAGAGATTTTCTTATTTCTAAAGGAATACATGGGTTCTTTGGATGTCTTAAAGTTACATAAAAGACTTTGCTGTAAAAAGTGTCTTCACTTGAAAAAGATAGGTTATCTACCAAAACCTAAGTTCTGTGTTCTCAATTTTATTTGCAATTCTGTTAGTTTTTGGCACAAAGATATAAATTAAAATACTTCATCTTACTAAAGTGACTAATCATTTCAAATGATTGTTGGGAAATCAAGTTCCCATGCATTTTTAAAATATAATTAATCCACATTATATCAGGCTATGCTTTGGACCAAGAGGAGAAGAGCTGGGTTAAAGTGAAAACAACCATGAAATCTCCTAATACAAGTTCAAAGCAAAGTGTTTGGTACTCAAAAAAGACCAATTCTGAGCTTAGGTTTGCAGTGTATGTTAATCAATTTTATCATATTTGATCATAGTTGTTAATATTAGTAGTCATTTCTGAATGCTTGTCCTGCAATAGGGAAGCACAAATAACTAAGAAAATACAAGGGTTAATGAAATAATCTACAGTAATATATCCCATCCTACAGAAATGCCATAGTGATTGATATTTGGGGGAGAAGAATGGCAGTTGTTACAGAACAATTCTATTTTCTCGGAATCAATAATTTAGAACTTTCCAAAGCCAATTCCAGTTGAATTTACTTAGTTTATTTGTTGCACAAAAAGAGGCCAGAAGACAAAAATTATATTTCTTCTCCCCCCCCCAACTAAAAACAACCTCAGTGAAGCATTTATTTTTACAAGTTACAGAACTCTGACACAGAAAAATCATTAAGTGAATGTCACCCATTCTGCTCATTGAATGAGGCCAACATCCTCTGGGAAGAAAAAGCGAAAATAACATGCAATCATGTAGTCACAGGCTGTATATCTGGGGCATTTTGCATCTCTGGAATATTTGATTTTTTTGAAGATTTACCAATCCCTTAAGACCCATCTTTGAATGCTGTGTTTGCAACTCTGCTTTGTCCACCCTTTCCTTTTCCCACACCTTTTGTATGTCATAGCTGTTGCTTTACATCTGCCACAGGGCTGAAATCCTTTGGGGCGGGAAATATGTCTGTGGAAAAGTCTGGATGACAAACAGCATACGAGCAGTATCACAGCAGGTGAAACAAGGCCAGCCTCAATTACCCTTTAAGCCATAAACCAGCATTTTAACAAAGAGGAATCCATAGTGTTTGGGAAGACTATATTGGGCATAGACTAAGGACAGAATATGCCAAGAATCTGCTGCTGTCAAGGTGAGTTTTGCACTGAGCCTTCAGGAAAGTTTTAACCCAAACAATGATAATCAAACAGAGATAGTGACAAATGGAGAGGAAGTGGGGAAGAATAGTGACATTTGGTGGTGAACCATATGTGCGTGGTTTGAAAGACATGACTGAATTGTTTTTGGTGCTCTATTATTCTGACATTTAGAATGAGGCAAGTTTCCATTTCCATTAATGTACTGCCAACTCAAAGGGGAACTGTCGCAAATTTGAGACTAAAGAAAGCTGTTCCTCAAACTTCTCTTGAGCATAATCAATGCCCTCACTAAGCAACAGAGTAGTGTCACAGTGTAGACACAGTGTATGCTTTCTGCCTCTTTTATACCTTGTAATTATATAGAATAAGCTGCCTTTGACAAAAGAGCATGAATGTATACATAAATGGAGAACCACCAATTCAAAGGGAGGCAGTTGACCACAATTTTCTGATTGTTAACATAACACTGAGAAAGCGATCCAGCCTTAGGTGGAGGATGTTCAGGTGAAAGAGTTTAAAAGCCTAAAATCTTACAAGTTTGGAGGAAAAGTAAAATGAGCATCATTTTCTTTGCAGGTTTTTAAAGTAGCTGCCTATCTTTACTAAACAAATGAAAAATAAATAGGTAGTGAGAGAAGAGAGAGAGAGGGCTCAATGTAAATCTAGGTGATCCAGGATCTGGTAAGGAGGCTCTGGACTCATAGATTTGTCCCTCTTTGCAACAGCTCCTGCAAGCAGCTGTTCAGCAGCTTTACAAAGAACTTGAATTCAAAGGACTCTCCTGACCTTGTGTGATGACAGATGAGCACAATGCCAGTGACACCACTTCGAGATCAAAACTGAAGTGTTGATTTTTCTCAAAAATTATCCATGCGCGTTTTGCTTTCTAATGAACATTTCTCACTTGTGATTACTTGATCTATGAAACTTTAGTGGTAGTGACTCGATTTCATTCTCCCTAGGATGCAGTGACTGTTCTTAAGTAAAGCAAAAAAATCAGACTGCCTGTCAGCTCATCGTCTTACTGATTACATGTAAAATTATTATTTTGCAGGAGGTTGGGTTTTGGTTTTTTGTGGTTTTTGGTTTGGTTTGGTTTGGTTTTTGTTTAATCTGGCCAGAGTTTGAGAAAGTCTTCAGGCAATGAACTCCAGTGTTATGTAGCAGATTTCAAGCTCAGCGTTTGTGATTTCAACTAGGAATAGCAGAAGAGCAAGTGCACCAAGCTCTGTTCCCTGTTATCACCAACAACGAGTATCAAATCACAACCTCAGGCTAATCCTGCTTCCCAAATCCTCTTGCCACTCATTCCTGAAATTCTCCCTCAGCCCCTCAGAAATTCATTTACTTCCTTCACAAATTCGCTCAGGACCATACATGACCTCAGTGCTATCCTGCGCATTTTTCTTTTTAGTTTGTACCAAATTCCTTGTTTTTTATCAACTTGAATCTTTCCGTTCTTGTTGTATTTCTCCATTTTGCTGGGATAAAAGAAGAGAAGGAACTATACAGGAGTGAACACACTATGTATATACCTTGATTTTATATATATTATTTTATTGACGTAAAAGGTGCAGGACTGCCATTTGAAATTCTTCATTCACCCACAGAACAAGTGATATGAAGATTAAATGCCCTGTAATAATGAAGTGCAAAATCCCTCTAAACACCTCTCCATTTGGCCTCAGTATTGGACCAAATGGAGGAAACAGATCATACCAGGAATGAGAGCTAAGAATAACTAGTAGAAATGTCAAGAGGCACAGTCTGAGTATAAATCACACCATTTATCTTACAAGGAATCATAGAGCCATGGAATGGCTTGGGTTGGAAGAGAACCTAAACATGATCTTGTTCCATCCCCCCTGCCATGGACAGGCTGCTCAAAGACCCATCTAGCCTGATCTTGAATACCTCCAAGGATGGGCATTCACAACCTCCCTGAGCAACCTATTCCAATATCTCACCATCCTCACAATAAAGAATTTATTCTTAATATCTGATCTAAACTTGTCCTATTTCAGTGTCCCCCTCTCCCTGACACTCCATACCCTTGTTAAAGGGCCCTCTCCAGCTCTCTTGCAGCCCCCATTAGGTGTTGGAAGGTGAATTCAGGTCTCTCCAGAGCCTTCTCTTCTCCAGGCTGAACAATCCCAACTTTCTCATCCTGTCAGAAGAATTTAGCACAAATCCTAGAATTGCTGGAGGTTTGTAAACTGGGCATCAAATTTAACTCTCTTTAGATAATGGTGAAGCACAAATTAGCGCAAAAAAACCTCATGTGAGATGGGGGAATTAACAAAAGCAGGAAAAAGAATTAACAGAGAAATGAACAAAGAACAATCCCCTCTCATCCTGTCACTGTCTGCAATGACCACTGACAAAAATACCTCACATAATGATACCTTCTGTGGAAATAAGCCTCACCTTCTATGCCATTTGACACAAGAAGTCACAAAAGCATCCTCTGGAGCAGTTTCCCATAGTTATCATTCTGCTCTGCATTTCACTTGCTGCCATTTGGTCCACAGAAACCACCCACTGAACATTTGCCTTTGAAGTGCACCACCTTCTCCTAAGTAGCATGAGTGACTTCTTGGGTCTCTTTCAATTTGCCACAGACAGCTTCTGAAATCTCTGAGTTGTGAGTTACTTCTTTTTTTTTCCTTTTTTCTTTTCTTTCTTTCTTTGTTTCTTTCTTTTTTTTTTATTTTTTTTACTTTTTTTTTGGTGGAATTGCTGTTACATCTGTTCAAATCAGCAGCCTTGGGGGTAAAGAACTGCTGGCTCATGTTAGCCTGGCAAGACCAGACCAAGAGTGAACATGATGATCACGGACAAATGTTCAGAATATTGACAGCTTCTATTCAATCCATTGCATAGCTGCAGACACTGACTACCCCAGATTTTCTTTAAAAGATATGGGGTTTTTTTAATGCGTCTAATTCATTACGTACAAAACACTGGAAAATTATCCAGGTGTACTACTTACTGCATCTCACTCTCCATTCTTTGACTCTATAAAGTTTTCTCAGTCCTTTAAGACCAGTCATTTCTTTATATGTAGGTTACTGTATTTTATATTCAGTATTTTTATTATCCTTCCAATCAAACCATTTTCTTCCACCTGGCTGGCAGTTCTTATTGTATTATTTGATAAATCTCTCAAAAATCCTTTACATTTTGTTTATGCTCCCATTCATGAAACAATTCCTGCATGAAAACATTTGTTGCTGAATTTAGAGCTATAAAGATCAGAAATTCCACATGAAAAAGATTACAGACATGTATTTCTGCCATTCCCAGGAACATGGTTGCTAAATATTTCTTTACTGGATTATAGTGGAAGTTGCTTTTTGTTTATTTCAAACCTTTCTGCCCATGCTTACTGTCTGGGTTATCGTTTGGGAGAGACTTTGTGGACACGCTAACTTCAATATAGTTTGGATGAATTCATGACACTGAATATTCATACAGCGTATGATACAGACACTGAACCCAATTTAGTAAATGAATATTTGTAATTTCACCAAAGCCCCTCTGAGAGATTATTATGCAGATTTATGAAGGAATATTGCTGAGGCAATTCTTGGCTGAGTTTTCAGCCACAAAGGACATAAGTATGTAAACCTAAAATAATTTCAGACTTATTTACTGTCATTGCTTTCATCTTCTGAACCTTTCTGACATTATTTCTCTCACTGGTTTGTATCCAGAATCCCCTCTGCTATCCTTGCCCTTGAGCAAAGAACCAGTGTCAGAATACCTATGAGCATTGCCAAGTTGCTCCTAACAATATCCTTGCTGCCATAATGCCAGCAATCTGCTCTAATCTTGCTGCTTTAAAATTGCATTGCAGGCTGAGGGATGTATGAGCACGGCTGTGTGGGCAGCATCACCTACCTGGAAACACAGACACCAGCACACAACCACACTGTGAGCAGAGTTTCTCACCTCTTTTGTAGGATGAAGATTACCTCACTCTTTTGGGACTACTCGTCCCGTAAAAGGACAGATAATCAGGCTGAGGAATGATGGAGATACTTGACCCAAAAGCATACTACAGTTTTTTAAAATTCCACAAGTGTACCATAGGCTGTTCTCTGTGTTACTGATTTTATGAGCAGTATCTTTTATGGTGTCGCAGACACAGCCTTCCATGCCCACCATAACACCTTCAGATCCATCCCTCTGTCTCAGAAAAAAAGCTCATTGCCACTTGCTGAATGTTTCTTAAAAAATTTAGATCAATGTCCCTCCCTCTAGTAAATCCTTCCTCTCCTGCCCCACTCATTGAGGGGATCAGTCACCACTAACAGTCACAGAGACAGATCTGGAATCCTTATTCATATTTGTCATTTGTCCCTCATCAGCTGGAGTCCTACCTCGCACAAGATGAGGTAATGCATAGGTAAAGCCTTTGGAATGTGGCCCACAGGTTTCAGAAGGCTACAGCAACAGTTAAATTTTAGCACACTGTAAATACCACGACTCTTCTCAGTTACATTTCTTGGTATACAGTATAGTAACATATGCTACATGGAAGTGAATCTTAAAGGCCAACTTCTGCTCTTGGATTCAGATCTCCCTGACTTCAGTGAGACTGAAAAGCAAGGAAGCCTGGTGACATCTGCAAGCCGCAAGTAACCATAGTAAAGTCTCTGTGGGGGAGTGGAGTGAAAGATCAGCCAAGAATTCCTCAAGGGTTCCTGTGCTTCATATGAATTGTCACCCTGTAGGTCATTTCAGCCATGTTTTGTGTAGTGAATGTGCACTTTGAACTCCTTCCACAAATTAAAGACAAGCGAAGTCTACGGGCTAACAAACAGGAAAATCTGCATGTTAGAGAGGCAGCAATGAAAGACGAGAACTGGAGATAGATGATGAGGAAAAAAACGATTTTTCTTTTTTTTTAATTAAATGATAGCTTATTATTTATCTCAAAAAGTTTTCCTGTTCCATCTTTCCTAACTTTTTCCTTGGCATTTCTTTATTTTTTTTGGATTCTCTTTCTGTCTTCATTTCTTCATGCCCTGATCCTCTTTTTCTCCTTGGTCTTCTGTGCTTGATTGACTGTCAAGATAGATATGGGAAGAGGGAACTATCTTTGAAAACGTCAAAGAGTAGCTGCAAATAGACACATATTTGCACACTTTACATGAAACATGTTCAACTCTACATGGATAGAACCCAAGACAGTGAGGTACAGAAACATAATTAAGGAGATCCTCCTTCCTTTCTATTCTGCAGTCACTAAACTACCACTGGCACAAGTAAAACAAGAGATGATTGAAACTTAAGGATGGATCCAACCACTGTGTGAGGGAAAGTAAACAAATTCAAGCAATTTTTGAAGAGTGAGTCATCACTGTACTAGTCAACTAGACCAATAAATTGCACGTGGCTTAAGAAAGATTTTCTCATTTTCAGAATTTTCCCCTTCTTGCTGCACCCCTCCAACAGTCCCAATAAGCATCACAAGAGTCGGAAGGTATGAGTCGAGCTTTTCTTCATAGCCTTTTAAACAGAATCAGTCAAACACTGTGAAAGGCAAATAAGTGGTACTACATTTAACAACTAAATGCCAGGAAGTGACGATATTGTTTCACAAAATATCAACCCAATCTTCTCTTGGAGGTCTTCCCAACACACTTCTCAGATAAAAACCCATGGCTTGCAACATCTGAAGCCAGAACTGGCTGTGCCTGACTCACAATGAGCTTGGCTAGAAAATAATTTTTTAGGGGTGTTAATAAGAAGGAGTTTTAAGTGGTTCTCTCAGATAGTCCAGACACCATTCCCAGCGTTTGGAAACTGGGCATGGTGGGCAGAGCTTATTCAAAAGCATTTAAAGTATTTCAGTAGAGTGTGAATATATTTTATCTTATATTTTTCTTATTTTATATTTTATCTTCTATTTTATCTTCTATCTAGTATATTTTTTTGGTGTAGTATTTTCACAAGGTGTGGTGAAACTTTTGAAATATAGAAGTCTCAAGTATCAATGAAAAGGTTGTATGTTATTTTTTTGTTTATAACAAAGGTTGTGCTTTAGGGATTCCAACCTCTAAACTCCTGGTACAATCTGCTTTTTTGCTGCTCTTCCAATGGACCACGGACATTTTTGAAAATTTCTTCAACTCTTCTAGAAAATTTACTTTGATAAAGGAGTTTATGTAATTGATTCTGTTGAATAAAACACAGCAGTTTTGTGTCTAGCAAGTAGTTTCTTTTAAAAAAACAATGATTCTTAGATATTTAAAAACCAAGTCTCGAAATCGGAGGCATCCTAAGCAAAATTTGTTACTATGGACTTCTTGGCAGTATTTGTAATAAAATGTAATATTACTTTTGTTCAAATGACAAAAGATTGGATGCAACTAATGGACACAAAATATATAAAGTCTTTTCCAGGTTGTATAATATCCCCTGAGATCTGCTTTAAGTTCTAGCTGAGGGTTTTGGAAACCTTTTCTTTCTTTGTAAAAATTTTCTCTCCTAAATAGCATGCTTCCGAGTAGAAATGCACAAGGATCTAGAACATGCAAGCCTGACGCTTGTGCCTCTTCATGAAAACTTCAGAGTGCAGAAAAACAAATCAGTTACGAAAGGATTTTTGAAAAGTGGAAAAAGTGATGTGAGTACAGCTGCAGGAAATTCATTTTATAATCTGAATAGCTGCTTAAGATTTTTTAATAATAACCACCTAGTTTTAATGGAGACATTTTCATATTGCTCATTCTGTATTCCTGAATACCCATCTGATACTTTGTTAGAAGTACTTGCAGTATCATGTAGATGAAGCAGAACTATTCATTTTCCTTCTTTTTCACCTCAACAAGATTTGCCTTTTTTAACTCTGAAAAGCCCATCCCCTTCTGCTTGTCAGAGATCTCAAAACACTGTGGGAAGATATTCATTAAATCCCAAACACACCTTACTGCCCTGCTAGCAACATCCATCATAATTTCCTCTCCAATATCAATCTTCCTCTGTCTCTGCTTGCACTTGGTACCAGAAGGAGCTTGGAGAAGGTGACCTGCATGATTCCTATCTTATCTGCTGTGGTCTCCCAGAAGTGATTCATGATCATATCAAATCCCTCTCCCCAGTGCTGTTTTGTCCTTAAGACTTCAGCAATCACAGAGACTGACTAGAGACTCTGAGCAACCATCTGGTGTCTGCCAACTGGAGTGTCTAGTCAGGTTACACAGAATGCAGGGAGAAATGTGCTTTGTATCTGGATCCTCAATACACTCCTCTCTCCCTGTGGGCCAAGCAGAATATTAAGCTGTTAGAACTCTGAAAGGCTGAGATGGCAGCAGACGAAAACTTTAGATTTAAGAAGGAAATATAAAGTCAGTTTTAAACCTTGACTGCATGGAAGCACTTGTAGAATGTATGCACTAGCCCTGTACTGGAAAAAATGGATTTGTTAGGTGATGGGATGTTTTTCATCAGTTCTTTCCACAATTATGTTTTTTAAATAATAATTTTCCTGTTTATAGGTTATTAAAATGCTGTTAAGGGAGCTCGTTTTTTACTTTAAACTCCAATTGTCCCCAAATAAAAAATTTTAAAAAGGAAACATTAGAAATCTGCAAAACCCATTATATGCTTTTTGCCAAATATTTTTCAGAGCAGGCTGCCTCAATCTGTGCTCTTGCATGGGCTGTTTCACTCCATGTATTTGGAGATGAGCCGATCCCCTTAGATACCTCTCTTTCATTTCTCCCCTCCCAGTGATACTGCACAACTGGAAATACAAATGCTTTGGCCAGACCTGGTCTTACCACATTACTGAATCACGTGAAAAGATTTATTCTACTAGTTATAAGCCTGTAGTAATAAGCTTCTTATTCAACTAGTTTCCTTCTACCACAATAAGTTTTATCACAGCCTTGCAGAATCACAGCAGCCTAAAGTGGTCATTAGGGAATTACTTTCTAAAGGTGGCAATACTGTCTGCCTTGGCACTATGTGCTTCTAGGCTAAGGGCACTGAAGGCATGTTCATAAGTTTCACTGATTCAAATAGGAACCATGAACTGGCATTAAATTCACTATGTTGTTTCTACAAACTAAGAGAGCCGACACAGGGCAGTTCTGAAATTTTATTCAACACCTGACAACCCTTCCCAGTCTGAGAGTTGTTGAATGTGTGTGTGTGTGTGGCCTGAGGTTTGGTCTAAAAAATGTGCTTTCCCTCAGAAGCTTTTTTGTGCAATTTTTATACAATTACCTGACCAGTCTTATTCACATTTAAAGACAACAGATAAAGTGCAGGTTCCTTTTTGTATCTGTTTTCAACAAAGTTTTGCCTTTTGCATTCCACAAATAAGGAATATCTCTGCCTGTCAAAGGAGATTAGTCCAGTAGAGGCACAAATGGAGCAAGAATAAACATTTTTTCATAAAAATATGGTGGAAAAACAGAACACTTTGCTGTTCAATGGGATTCCATATCAATTCTCATTTAGGACATCCAGAGGTTTGAGTTTTGGATTGATCATTTTTTGTTTGCTCATTTTGCCTCTCCCTTTTAAGGAAAAATGCCTGCAGTGAAGTCTAGCTAGGAAAAAGAAATGAATTTTAGTCAAGCACAGAAAATCATAAGAAATCAAGTCCTTAACCTCTGAAAGCCAGCTCTTCAAAACCAGCATGTTGAGATCAGTTGATCAGACCTCTTCATTTGCTCAGTTTTAGCTAGGGCTGCCCATGTGTTACACACTTCCAGAGTACAGCTCTGTCTAAAAGCACAGCCCCAAAACAACTACAACAGAGCAATAATAAATCCTGGGGAGGCAGTTCAGACTATATTTACTATATACCATCTGCACCTAGCCCAGAGAGACATTATGTTCCACATTCCTTGTCTGTGCTACAGAGAGCTTTTCTGATGTGTAAACCATCATTTATCTTGTCTTTGATTCCCTTCATGTGACCTTTTTCAGAGCATGGCAGTATAACATCCCTGCTATGGCAGGCTCCGAGACCATTTGAGGACAGGCCTCATAAAGCCTGCCTTTAACATTAATCGATCACTTTATTATGGAAGTAAATCAAAGCAGTTGTACTCAGGTCTTCAGAGAGTTGAAGGTCAAACAGAGAAAAACAAACTTTATCCTGGGAAAAACACAAAAATTCTGTCAGCCCCATCCCTTTGTTCTTTGCCTTAGAGGCATGACAAAAGCACGTACTTCACGCACCAGTTAGGCAAGAACAAAGTAAATATGTATTAATATACACAAAGTGTTTGACTGCTTCTCAGTGCCTCTTCATCTTTTTAAGCTGAGCAGTTTTGCAAAGCCCTTCTTTCATGTCCTGGAAAACAGAGGCTGAAGAGGGGGTTGGTCAAGAGGTGGATACAGACACACTTGCCTTCCTGACAGCTCAGCTGGAGAGAAAGAAGAAGGGAGGAGAGAGGTAGTGCAGAGGAAGGCTCCAACAGATCTGGTCTTTATTCATCCAGATCTGGTCTTTATTCAATCTTGCCCCATGCTGTACCTTCACTGATACATTCTGAGAAGTGCAGAAGGACTCCCACACCTGTGAGCACAGGGGCTCCAGGAGCACAGGTACAACTGTAGGGAAGGGTGAACATTTCCAGGGACTAAACTCAGACTGAAGAAGTTTTACGAATAGGAAAATCTGCAACTTCAGTCCTCCTTCACTCTGGAAGGCTGGATAAACTGAAAGCCAACATCACTTCTTCCCAACTTCCAGCTAGCCCAGAGGGATATCATTCTCTCCCACAGAGCAATGTGGTGCCCCAGACATGAGTGGCCATTCTGTGTCTTGGACTAAAACTGTAAGGCCTGATAAAGCACCCCAAGACTGAGTGAAAGGGCTGTGTGAGGAGGAGGAGAGCCAAGCAAAAGTTGCTGCTTCACTGCACGCTGAGCTCAGAGCAATGCTGGTGCCCAGGACTTGCTCTTTACCCAGCAGCTGCAGTGCCTGAAGGGCTGCCCACGTTTCCCAGCCCACAGGGAACTCCAGCTTTGCTTGGCAAGCACATCTGCAAGTCTGGAGAGCTGTCCCTTCCCAGGCTGGCAGTGGCACAGGGGTGCAAGGGCAGCTTCAGAGGTTAGGATTTCCCCTGGGTGTGACAGAGAGCTTCTGCCAGCCAAGGGCACACAAGCAGACCTCAACAGCACCTTGGATCAGCCTCAAATTTCTGTGCCTCAGTTTTCCTTCACTGAAACAAAACATATCAAATGTTATTTCTTTTTTCCTGTTTAACCTGTTTCATTTATGCTGTTTCTTTTAAAGAAAAAAGTCAGCACTTACTTTGCTTTTAGCCTTGCATTCTTCAAGCCCTGTGATCTGCTGTTGAAGTGTTCCCTTAGCCTGTTTTGCTTTTTGATTTCAGGGCTTTACACACATATGGGGCACACCCAAATGACACAAGAGGGTGTTGGTCAGTAATGAGTTTCTAGTCAGGGGAACTTCCCAGTTGAATTTATTCCTTTGTAAGAAATAGACATTTTTTAAACAGAGAAATTTGCTGACAGAGTCAGTAATCAAGGGTGCAAGCACTGATTGACCCCTACTTATTGTTTTTGTTCTGGTGAAAAGTGTGCTGGTCAGTTTAAAGAACACATGTGAAGACATTGTCCCTGTCCTGAAGTGCGGCAGGAGGGCAAAGCACCACTGGAAGAAGGCAGAGTTAGGAGAGGCAAAGGTTACAAAAGAAGATGATGCCACTGATCAGCTATGGAATGTTCTTATCTTGGCATCCCTATTAGGACTGAGGCAGCGGTTGACTCATAGGCCAGGTAAGCACTCAGGAAAAATATGCATCTGAAGGAAATAATTCCCAGCCCCTGGAAGCAAGGCACAACTGTTTATGGGTGAAATGACAAATAGACCACTGTTAGCAAAGCTGTGAGTGGAGTAGGAAACATGGTTGAATTTATGATAGATCACACAAAGACAGCAGGCAAAGAAGAGTTCTACAGAATGTATGCTTCTATTGTAGCTATTAATGGAAGGCTGAGGAAGGAAGAGCGCTGTCAGTTGGAAATATAGTACTTTTCCAGGAGTTATGTTTTCTTATTTTTAAGTGATTTCATCTCTTTTATGCAGTGAATCATCTGAAACAAACAGGGAAAGCTGACTGCACTATTAATTAGAGAAAAATTGAAATGTAAAGTGCAATCAAGTACACAGCACTAAGAACATAGAATAAGTGTACATATTTCCACATTTCTGTCAATTACAGTAGTATTAAGAGTATTACCACTGCAAAAGGAAATCACAAAAAATATGCTTCAGTATCACAGCGATCCTTTCAGGCCTGGAGTTCTAGGAAAAGAAGTTGACTCAAAGATAACATAATGCTGCCAGTCAGTGAGAAAAGGTAATTTTCCTGAAGAATTCTCTGAAATTTAGCCAGGTTGATTGAAGAGCACAGTGTGGGTCACCAGGTTCAAGAGCAAGAGTATGTGAGCAGCTCCAGAGTGAGAAGCAACTATTACTCTAACCACAGAAAAAATGGAAAGCTGAGGCTGCCCTAGAAATTATCAGCTCTTGGTTATGGTCACTTCTGATGGGAAGCGTCCACAGTATCAGAGATGGGGTCCTATCCTAAAATGAGCATGGGAAATACGGTGTCCATTTAAAATAAATTAAGGGTCCAGCTCCAAATATTACAGCTGACTCCTCTGTTAAGACAAACCCAAGAGGACACTTTGGGTCCAAAGCCTCCCTCACTTCTAGCAAGAACATCAATCTGAATTTGAATGTTATGGCTCGGGTCTATATCTCTTAAAAGATTTTCCGGTTTGGTTTGGAAAGGCATCCAAATCCCAAATGATCTGAACTTCCAATTAAGTTTGAAATATTTATAGCAGGACTTCCTGAAAAATCCTGGTGCTTTCTGATTCTTAGTAGCTCAAGGAAACAGAGGACTGAGTATTCTAATATTTCCACCCCACTGAAAACTGCAAATCTATGGGTCTAGGTAAAAGACATAAATATGGAAAATTTTGTCTGAACAGTCTCAAATCTCAGCAAAAGTTTCTGCTGGCTTTTTCTTTGAGTATTTGAGTATAAACGTGACTTATTTCCTCCCAACAGACTCATACTCTATGGTAACAGTCAGTCAGTGTTGGAGCACTTCCTTCTGTATTCACATGTGCATGTAAATAATTCGAGTAATTTCCCTGGACACAAATTCCAGCTAATGGTTTGTTTCTAACTATAATGTTTGCACACACTGCCTCCCAAACCTGCCATTTCACTGATATAAGATTTTTTTTTAATTTTATCTTACAAACTGGCAATGAAAATAGATTCTCAGGTTAAAAAAAATAAAAAAGCCCAAATTTTTTCTTATCCCATCTTAAACAGTCCTCTCTACCTGCAAAGGTATAAATGTGCATATATCTGGCTGAGCTAAAACCAACTCAGCATTCACTGTGTAGTTTGTTCCTGATGGGGCTGTTCTACAAAGACAGAGTAATTTTGTCTAAGTGCTCAAAGTCCTGACTCCTCAGATTTCAGTGTCCTCCAGACTGCTGGAGCCCAAAGCCTGAACTTACTGGTGAAACTTTAAAAAGTTAATTTACCCTGGATTTATATTTAAATGTCAGCCTAACTTCTGGCCACTACTCCTAAGAGTAGTTGCAGTTTTTTTGTTGTTGGTGAGTGACAACACATCCTCTTTTTTGCTGCTCTTTTATATTTGCTAAAATGTCTCTGAGTTACTGGATGAAAATTAATGAGAAAAATTCATTCACTTCAGGTTATAGCTTCTTATAAAAACAGACAGATTTACTGAAGTGCTACCATTCTAGGTAGGAAAACCAAGCTTAAATGTTTGCTTTGAGATTGGCAGTCCAAAATTACAATGCTTGCAAATGGACTGCTCGTAGACCTATGTGCCATAGCTCCACTGGAATAAAATATGGTCAGGAAGGATATTTTCATGATATACTGCATTCATAATAAATTTCTATATAATCAGTACTTCTGCTCAAAAAAATAGAACCTTTCAGAAAAGGTAAAGCACCATTGTTTAATGAAAAATATATAATAACTAGTTTGGCAAATGTTGTATGTGAAATTTCAACAGAAACCATAAATTATATTAAATCCCCAATAAAAATGTTCAATCAAAAGCTCATTTTAAAATGCTTTGTTAATGAACTGTATGAAATGATGCTTAATCAAAACCCGACACCTTGCAGGGGAGCGAGATTCCACAGGACCTGAAGAGCACAATTGTTCTGAACAAAAGATAACAATAGAACAGGGTAATTAATAGTCTCCACTCTTGTGGCATTCTCCAGGGAATTCCAATTTCTAAATGAGCTCCATTGTTTTTTATGAAAGCAGAAATTATAGTGCATGATACCATTAATGCCTTGAACTTGATCAAACATTAAGAAATCATTTGTCAGGCAGGATTTGGTTGCTCCAGAGTATTGATCATTCCCCTGTTTAAAGTTATCGAGTGAAAAGGAGAAAAGATTTTTCTTGTAAATGCTCATTTTGCGAAAGCGTTTTCCTTATCTTTTCTGTCTGAAATTTTGTAATTCTCAAATTGCATAAGACTGGTTAAAGAAAATCTCTGGGAAGAGTTCTTAATCACAGTGGTATTAATAAAAGATTTTCTGTGGTTATACGGATATGCACAACAGATTTTCATATTTGATTCCTTTTCAATTGGCACCCTATAATAAGTATGTCATATTCATTATATATAAAATGTCTAAATTTTCCTAGCTAAAGATAGAAAACACTTCTCTTCCTAGCACAGCAGAAGAAGGGGGTAAAGTACTACAAGGACAGAATACTGAAATACTCAAGTCATTCTAGTTATTGGCAGCATTACACCTGTAAATAGTTTTTAATTCAATTCTGTGCGTATTTTTCCTCCTCTTAAATCTTCATTCCTCGGAGCAACTTGGAAACTTTAATTTTCTACAAATGTAATTTTTCAGAACAGTCATAAGCTGCTATTATTATTAATCACGATATTCATGTTAGTACAAAGATGGATTTACTGAAGAGCAGAGGAAGATATAGCCCCCTCCCCTTCTCTTCATTACAGCCTCCCACTTGGAGCTGTGCTGCTGCTTGCTCAGCCTGAAACTTTTGGGACTAGAAAGAACACAAACATACTATCACCAACAATGCCTGAGAAATGTTAGTGCCTTCAAAATTATATTTCTTAACAGGAAATTCAAGTTTTCACACTGGATTTGTGCTCCCTGAGACCACCAGCAGGTTCCAAGGAGAAGCTGGGGCGTGAATTTGTAGCCCACTGGCAGAGCCATGGCTGCTCCTCACACTGCCACTTGTTTCCCCTTCTCCAGTCACTTACAAGAGACCAACCAACATACCACAGATTAGTTTCTTTATCCCTGGCAATGTTTATGCATCCTTTAGCACTTTTGAGAAGTTGCCTCACTCTCCTGTGAGTGGAGCAACTCCATTCAGTGGGGTCAGAGGTGAGAAAGCTCATGTGGAACATTCCTTCCTCTGGCGATTTCCAAGTCTGACACAGTGTTTAAGAAAACACATGTTAAAAAAATGAATTTATATTAAAGACAGTTAGATGTAAGATGTTCCCACTGTGAAAAGCCCCTTTTTAATGTGTTTCTGGCTGGACTTGAGACAGTTGTAGTGAGATGAGCAAACCAGGCTGAGCATAAGGCTGGGAAAGGTCTTGTGTGGCTGCACAGGACAGCTTTCTGTGCCTTGGTACGTGTGTCTCTGTGCAGGAAAATAGTTGAGATTATTAAGCTTGGAAAAGCACATTTGGATGTTGATTTTATTGACAGAGGCATTACTGTATTACTGGCACTTTACAGCTTCAGCAGTTGTGATCTCATTTTGGTATCTCTAGTGATGGGAGTGGCACCTTGGGCCCCCTTTCTGCTGACGACCTGGCACAGAGGAGTTGCTTCTCCCACCTGCTGCAGTCCCTGCAAGGAAAGGGGCTGGCTGGCTCCTCAGCTGCTGCGGTGTGCATGTCAGCAGCTCTGCACTGCCAGGAGGGCTGCTTCTGCTGGCCTTCAAGGTCTCTATTCCACAGTCAAAGGCAGGCAAATGAAGTAAAACTATGTGGAAATTCAGGAAAGACAGATTAAATTGAGGAATTTCTGTGCTCATCAATCTTTGTGTGTTTTCTGAGAAGATACTTATTTTTCTTTGCTTTTGCTCCTTATAAATGAATGTATGTACACAGAAAACTGTGAAGAGATTAGTTATGTGGCCAAGATGCAAAAAAGTCCCTTGGAATGTGGCAAGGAATATCTCTCATATCTCAAAGCTGTCCTTTAACAAGACCACTTTTTGCTCGATCTAGCTCTCAGTTCCAGCTCTTTCCCACAAATTTTGGCACAGTGAATATGATGTCATTGCTGTCTTTATCCCTTAAATATCTAATATAATTGATGTTTTTATTTTCCCAACTAATAATTAAAATTGATTTTAAAATTTTTTCTTTCCAGTAATGAATGGCACTATATTTTTTCATATTTTTCATTTCAGGTATGATAAACCTTCCACTCTTTCTTTTTAAACCTTTACTTGTGGTTTCTTTTTCATACCTTGCAGCATCTTATAAAAAATAAAATAAAAAAATGTAATGAAACATTCAGAGGTTTCTTCTCCTTGTGGGTTTTAGGAGATGCAACATTGTGCTGAATTTCCAGCCTGCATTTTATTACTTCCAAGAAGGTGCAAAAAATAACAAGAAACACCTACCTGCAGTTGGAAGCTGACAAAGAGAACGCGCTCAAGGGCTCTCTCACCTCAATTTCAAATCACAACTGGATGCCTCCAAGGTAGGGATGAAGACATTATGATGTGTTATTCTTTTTTGCATATAGAGGTTCTACAATCATTAATTTAAATATTTAGTGCTCATAAAGTCTTGATTCATTATTGAAGTAGACCAAAAGCTGTTGTATTCTAACCAGAATGATTTGCTGCAGCCACCACAACCTTCACTAGACGTGCTTACTTTTTTATTTTCTTTTAAGGAAAAAATGTGGTTTACTGACTATGGTTGCCTGGGCCTCTGTGGTGATTTCACAGCACATTTTCCCACTTGTCCTGCTCCAGTCCCTTTTTCCTGCTCATCAAGATCTTCATTACAACATTCCTTCTCTTGGCCGTATGCATTTCTTCTAGGTTACATGAGCTGTTCATGTCCCCCAGGAAACAAAATGAGATACCATCAGAAAACTCTGGTTCTGAGCAGTTCTACCCTTCTTCTCAATTGCTCAGGGTGGATGTTTAGGACAAATACTCCTGTGCTGACAAAACAGACCCTGACAGGGAGCATGCCTGTGTATGATGCTGGAAGTACCCTCCACAGGAGAAACAGGGTCTGAAAATGAAGGACTCTGGGAATATATCACTTCCCTCTGAAAAGGAGAGGTTCTGGATGTTTGAAGAGTGATGCTCTAAGAGACCTCTGAATTCAAAAGGGAAAGTGCAAATGGTACAGGTGAATCATTTTTCAAGTATGGAAAGACGTGTATTAGCTGAAGAGGAAGAAATAGCTGGTGACGTACCGTAACAGGCCTTTTAATAATGTTGTGTTATTAACGGGCTTCATACAGTACATGGAGTTGGATTCGGAATGAAATGATGGCTAAGATTCCTTCCAACCCAAACCATTCCACGGTTGTATCTTCTTGTCATCCTAAAGGTAATCCCAGTGTTCAAAATCAAAGGAGTCTGTAAGACTGTAACATTTTACTCAGGCGATAATTAAAATTTCAAGGTCAGGTGTGTGCTTTTACAGAAGACAAGCCTCTTGGAAGTTCGCGAGCCAATCATGAGCTACATTGCATTCAAAATAAATCAAGGTTCAAATTCAACAGATTTAAGTATGTTTAACACTGTTAAAACACATAAAATTCCACTGAAAATCCAAGTCTAAGCAGAAGACAATGCTTTTTGGAGTGTTTATGTAAATTAAGAAAAAAAACTATTAAAAAACAAGCAGAAAATTAATTTGAAAACAAAAAGGAGGGGGAAGTATGTGGAAACACAAAACACAGATGAATGTCTAAAGCAAGACTGGCATGTTGAAAATGTGCAGATCTGAGAGTCAAGGTGGAGGACTCGGGGTCACAGAACAGAAAGAGAGGACTCGGGGTCACAGAACAGAAAGAATGGTGTAGTGGACACACTGCTGCGTGAAATAGAAATAAAAGAAATATGTATGTAACAGCACATCATAGTCACAAAGGTTAGCAGCTTAGAGAAATGGCACCAGGATAAATATTAGCTGATATTTAGTGCCCATAAAGTTTTCATATCCTTAAGGATATCTGAACAGGTAAAACTATTCAAGCTTGCCACAGTCATTGCCTAAAACCTAGCTCCATTTTGAGATTAGTCATGAATGTACAAGATGTGTATATGCATTAAAGCAGATAAAATATTTACAATTCTAAATTGCAGCTACAATGTCTTACTACTGCCTGCTTTCAAAGCATGCCTGAATCTTAAATTGATCATCTAGATATTAAGACTGGGAACTATCTGACTTCTAGTGCTACCAACATTAAGCCAGAAGATGTAATGGAAGGATGCAGAGATTCACTTCATAAAGCCCAGCAGTTTCCTCGGGAATGCAAGATTAAAATGAATCCTCCACTATGAACACCAATGAAATATCTCTTTTGCACTAAGGCCAGCAAGACTCTTTGAGACTAAAAAAAATGTACAAAAGGTCCGTGCCAAAACCAGGAAAGGGCATTCATGTGAGACCTGTAAGTGCATCTAAACCTTTAATCCAGAAAGTGTCTAAATGACTGCGCCTGATTGTATATACATTTATATATGCAAGTTAGGCTGTGCTAAATATTACAGATGATGGATGTAAATACAGCTCTAGTTTATTTTTCTGTGAATTACATGCTCTTAAATCTTATTGCTTGTCTGCAGTGAGTCTATAAATTTCCTTTTCTGCAGTGCACTTTACAGAGGACACTGTGTCTCAGACACTCAATCGTGGCAAAGTCTGCTCTTTCTTCCCAAAGGCTCTTGATAGCACACCTTCCCTCATCAGAGGAAAGCACCTTCAGCATCCACATCTCCCAAGCCCATACAGCCATCTTTTCCTTTAGGATAATTTAACCAGGCCAAGATCTTTAAAGCTCTTGGATTATTCACAAGCCCTGGCTGAGCCATACACTATAGTGCTTTTTGGCATCACTAAACGAAAATCCAGCTGCAGGATTGTGCCCTGATGTAAGTGAAGTCATAAACCACGAATATAAACTTATTTTATGGTGAAAGCAAGGATAAAAATTGAACTTATCTTGGAAATAAATGGTCCAAGAGGACAGTCACTAATTGATGTAAATAAATCTCAAATTTTGAGGAACACAGGATGTGCAACACAGAGGATATTTCAGCTGCACTTCCATCAGCAGTTATGCCTGAGTTTGACTAAAACGTTATTTAATTTGACAAAGCAATATCCAGTCTCCAGATAATAACCTTATGCCTATGAAACTAGAGAAATGGAGGTACAGCAATGAAGAGAAACTCAGATTCAGGGATGGATCTGCCAATGGCTGGCACCTGAAGCAGGCTGTGGCCAGGCATAATCATACAGAGAAACCACTTGAGGTAGGTGATGAATGCAGTATAACTAAGGGCTTTATTTAAGCCATACCATCAGTTATGTTCTTTTTAAAATATTTTATTGGAGTATTAATCAAAACAAGTTCTCTGAACATTGTATTTCCAGACAGGAATTCTTCCTCAAATCAGTGCTAGTTCCAAACAAGGCAGTGATGGATAATGAATTGAATGATATACATGGAAGACAAGTTCGTCCATGATCACTGAAAGTTCATGTAACCATTTTTGTTGTATGTTAAATATGAAAGTACTCCCAAAATGTACTCTTCTTAATTGTATACAAATTCATTCATATCTTTGCCAGTCTTTATATACTACCTGAAAACACCAACATTAAACTGCCTACTAGGAATTTTCTTTGGACTGGGAATGGAAGAATATTTTACAAATTTAAATTAGTACCCTATTGTAACTTATGTAGTTCAGATTACCTTTCATGAATCTTTATCTTTAAATAAGATTTGCCTCTGTTTGAATTTTTCTGGTGCAGTCCACAGAGAAACAGAAAGATTCAAGAAATATCTGTTACCATTTAGTGTTACTTGTACTCTGAAACCACCTTAAGGCTTGAATATATGAATATTTGCTCTGAAGTCGACATTAAATGTTCCTATTGAAAGTCAAAATGTAGTGCGCTGAAATATTAGCAGAGCACTGTCTAAAACCCACCTCATTTCTAATTTCAAAGGGATTTTCTCTCTCAGGCAGGCATTGAGCTCCTGAAGCAATGGTAATTTGCCTCCACCACGGCAGTGGGGAGAGCAGAGGCTGGAGGTAGGTAGGGGCGCAGTATATTGGGGAATCACTAGATGGTGGTAATGCTGACACCCAGATACCACTGTCAGCTCTGCTTAGCCAAACACCAAAAGGTGTTCATCTTCATCCCCTGCTGTGGGACCTCTCTTTTCAGAAGCAGTGTTTATTATTAGTAAAACATTTTTATCATAACTTTTCTGACTATAAATTATTTCTTAGCTGTAGTAATTATCTCAGGCTAGATCTAGATTTTGAAATCTTAGTCTAGACTCCCTAGCTTTTCTTCTGGAGCTCCAGCAGACAGGAAGATGCCAACTGCTCCCCTTCCAGTCTTTGTATCCTTGGAGATAACAAATTCCCCTATGACTCTGCTATGTGTTAACCCCAGCTGGAAAGCCACACACAGGAGCTTCCTTACCCCCCTTAGTGGCATAGAGGAGAGTATTGGAAGAGTAAAAGTGAGAAAACTTGTGGATTGAGATAAAGACAGTTTAACACAGAAAGCAAAAGCCACATGCAAGCAAAGCAAAACACAGAATTTACTCACCACTTCCCAAGGATAGGCAGCTGTTCAGCCATCCCCAGGAAAGCTGGAGTCCAACACATGTAACAGTGACTTGGAAGACGAACACCATCAATTCCAACATCCCTCCTCTTCCTTCTCCTCCCAAATTTATATACTGAGCATGACTGCATATGGTCAGGAATGTCCCTTTGATCATTTGGGGTCAGCTGTCCTGGATGTGTTGGGGTGGTACAAGAGGCAGAAAAGGCCTTTACTTTTTGTCGTTGCAAGCTCAGCAACACCAAAATCACCTCTGTATAGTCACTACTGTTTCCAGCACAAGTCTGAAACACAGCCCCATACTGGCTGAAAAGATTTAACTCTGTCCTGTTCAAAACCTTACACACTCTAATCCAAAAACTCTCATCATTTCCAACCATTTGTGAGACGAGACAGATGCGGGTCCAGAAAACAGTGATGGATATAGCCGTGCATGTGGGAGCTTCATGGTCTGTTCCAAACAGGGCACCACCAATTGCCAAAGGCCACCAGTTTAACCCTTGAGCAGTGACAGAGGAGAAGGAGGAGGTGACATCTTTGATCAGTGAGGTGATGGAGAGCTGCAGCAACACGGGAAACACCAGCAGGAGCTCTGGAAATGGTGCCTGGATGCTGCCCCAGCGGCATAGGGGCCTGGGGAGACACTCTCTGGTATCTGCAAGGCTGTGGTGCATGTCCCTTGGCTTAGACAAGCTTCACCTTATGCACAGATCCCACTACTGCAACAAGACGGTACAAATGTCTGCCCCTGCCCTGCGTTTTGCTGCGGATATTCATTATTTTATTGTTCAACTGCACCAAAAACTGTTGTGTTTGAAGCTGATTGTGTCTTTGTTGTTTCTGTTGGTCAGGACTCTTCCTCTGGACTAGTACAGAGAATGAAAAGAAAGGAATGTAATGTATTTATTTTTAAAAACTTATTTATGATCTCTTTCAACATACTATAATAAAAGTTCTGCATCAGAAGACCATGCTTTGCTTTTCATTCATTTCACAACTCTAAGAACTTGCTGCACCCTTTGCAGTGAGGGTAGTGATCAGTCTTCCTGCTTCTGCTACAGCAGTTCCAAAGTAATTGGTTGGTTTAATCCCCCATCAACAGGTAGTGTATGAAATATGCTATGAGGAAACAAGGTGTCTGGAAATGTATTTATAAATATGCTAAGTGCATCCTCAGAATTTTTTTTCTGATTCTTTAGCATTGTTTCAAAAGCAGTCTCCATTGCTTCTTCTGAAATGCACATGCTGACCTTGAATAACTCATTATGAACTTCTGCAAAAAGGTCTTCAGGAGTTTAAAAGAAAAAAATCTGTTATTCAAAATAACCTCATCTCAGTAGACAGTTTTCCTGTAGCCAGTCTGGGTGCAGTGAGAGTGTTTTGCAGGTGCATTCTTGCTGACCTTGGATATAGCAAATAGGTGTAAATGACATTCAGGCCCCTCTACTGCTGTCATTATGGGTTCTTTGTTATACTGCAGGAGTCACATTAACATTACACTGAGAGTACAGTATTGCAGGTGAAAGAGAAAACTGAACCTCATGGATATTACCGTATAACAGCTTTGACTCAGACTTCTGAGGCAGTGAGCCAAGCGATAACAAAATGTAAGTCAAATTAAATATAAAAAACCCTCCTACATTAGCATTAAGGATTTGACTTGCACTCTTTAAGAAAAAGTGTTCTAAGTTTAGTCTGCTTCTGTCTGAGTTTGGAATTAAAGCAATACATGCAAATTAAACGTTCAAAAAATGGACAATTGCTCACTTGATTTTGTGTTGTGTTTTGTTTAAATTCTGCTTCAGACAGTTTGTAAACAGCATATACTAGATTTTGGTTTTTAAAACCTTTATTTGTTTAATCATAATATTTTATCAGCCAGGAAAAGTTAAGGGTCTGGTCTATGATTTTTGTAATCAAATTTGGTAAACATTGAAGTAGCAGATGACAACTCAGGAATTCATATTAAAAGACATTGCCAAATACATAAAAAGAATATATGCTGGAATATGGTTTCCAAAATAACCTTTTCACAGTGTTGTTTAACTTGCATTAATTTCCAGAATTGCATGAATCCACTGTAGGTTCATATTCTTGCAGTAAGAAATATAATTTTCTAGTTGATAGAGTCTTGCTTAACCATATAATTAATTGATAACATTTAAAAAAATTAGCTTATGTTTTAACGCAAATTGTTAAGCGTATACAAATCCCCCTAAAAAGAATGGAAGGACTAAGACAGGCAAAGAACACAGTGTCAGGCTTGTTGTAAAACTGAACTGTGTATCTGATCTGCCATTCCTTTTTAATCACAGTTGCATGCATACAACAGAAGTAATCTAGACAGCAAGCTTTGACTTGGAATATAAAAAAAAAAAGCTGATTAAAAGTCCCTCCTCTCCTCTAAATGACATAATGAAGAAAAATACCAAGAGCTACATAGTCTCTTCTGGTGGTAGGGAAGGAGCAGGACAAAAAAGTCATTCTTCATCCACAGGCATGGCAGAACTAAAGCAGGATGCTACCAAATTAAAATTCTAAAAGTGTTTTTTAAAGAAATATTCTTAGTTCCACTTTTTTTAAATTATCAGATCTTGTAAACTCTTATATTTCAGAAAAACAAGTCAGGCAAGATGTTTGCTTATAATTAAAGTTATGAAGAAGCATCAAAATAATGTCCCAATTCAATAAAACTTATTAAAAATGAGAAAAGAATACATGTGCTGACAACAAATAATGTGCACATGCTTGAAATACATCAGGTGGGAGTCAAAAAGGACACTGAAAAACCTGCAGCCTACTGATAGCCCTAATGGCCCTGCAGAGAGTGAAATGTTTACCTATCAAACTCTCCCATGGAAAGTTATGTATATGAAGCCTATGGAAAATGATCTTAGCTTAAAATGAAATTATTACATCCATAGGGAGACAAAAGTACCCATGGGGCTTCCTGTTTATTTATTCCTTTGTTTATTTATTATTTTGTTTATTTAAATATGTGTATTTATTGTTTATTAAGTAGAAATGAAAAAGGTTGGCATTTATTAAAAAAAACTAAAAGGATTGAGATGAAGAGAGAGATATTTAAAGCCAAAATCAATTCCTTATTGATATTGAATAACGTCTTTCCTCACAACACACTATGTATCTTCAAACTAGTAAAATATGAAAAGGAAGATTTCTGTTTCAATATTTTCACTGTTTAAAAATTTGTTTTTGCTGACTGTCACAAACTCTCAAATGTGACAGAAAAAAATAGTCCTTTCAAACACTGCTTCTCCAATTGATCTTTGATCTCTCTTTTTTGTTTTTTTTTTTTTTTTAAATTGGGACTAAGCAGCAGACAATAAAAAGAAAGTCAACAAACAGGTCAGCATCTCTCCAGCCCTGTGGGCATTCCTGCTTTTGTCTAAAGAAAACCTAAACCTCCAGTCATATGGCAAATGTCCTGGCAAAAAATAATGATGACAAGTTATAAAAAATGGTTGAAGTGCTAAGAGAGTTTGAAAAACAGTCTTAGTCCTTGAAATTAAAAAAAAAATCAGATTGGTGACTGTACAATGAAAACACAGCAGCTTTTACATGTACTGTGCACAACGAGAGGCAGAAACAGGTGCCTGAGCTTGGAGCCGTCATGGGGCTACCTCAGGCTCATTGCCTTTGGCCACATTCTCATGCAAGGGAGAATCCATGGCAATCAATGGGGGTTTGTCCGTTTTCATAAATGCCAGCCATTTCACCTCCCGGTGAATCAGAACACCCCTGCAGCATGCTGTCCAAATACGCACTGAAGCTGCCCTGCCACTTCACAATAATTGACAAAAGCCCCGATCTCCAGGGAAGTGGTGGAGTTCTTAGATGAGCTCCTGTTTCCAGCTGGCTCAGGGGCTGACATGTCCTAGGGCATGTCTTAGATGCTTTCCTGTGTTTGGTGTCCCTGTGCCACAGCAGCTGCTGTCCTTATTAGTGTGTGGGACAAGTCCATCCGCTGCATGCTGAGCCACCACATTAATCAGTGGTTTGCTGCCTCTTGCCTCCTCCCTGCAGGGAGGCAGGAAACACACTCGGTATCCTTGAAACTGGGATCCAAGATGTGAACAGGATGTCTGAGCACCCCGATGCATAAGTCTCCTTAGAGCATCAGCTGCACATGAAAATCCCTTTTCACCCATGTGCTTCCAGTGGGGTAGCAGTGATGTCTCACTGATGTCATTGCTCTGCAGCCAGATGAGATGCACTGTTTGGATGAAGGTGCAGGAAAAATTCTAGCAGAGCAAGGACATGATGTTTTGCATGAAGCTTGTTTGCACAACCCGGCTCACAGTAAGGCAGGCAGTGTCCTTGAAACTGCCTGAGAAATGGAAGCGAGAAGGAGCAGTGAGATGGTAAACAGGGAAAGGAATGCAAAAACAAGGGGCACTGTTCACGGGATGGGGGGTAGAGAGAAGTTAGCATAGAGATGGGCACAATATTTGAATATAGCCATCGACATAGAAGTGTATATTGTAAATAAGTTAGTTTTAACCAACAGCGGATTGTTTGCCGCGGGAACCTTGGAAAAACTCTGTAAGAATGTACCTATTTAGAGAATAAATGAAGTTCACTTTTACCTCTATGAGGACTCCGTGTATATTCCATAGGTCTCCTTTATGAAGGAAGCCTCCTGTTTGCCAGCTGATTTGCAGGTAGCACTGAGCTACAAAACCCCAAACAAGCCTTCTCTGTGTTCACATCCTCTCCTCTCCCTGTATGAGTCAATGACAATGAAATTGTTTAGGCACACAGTTAAGGATAGCTTATGGTATTGAGCAGGCTTTTTTCCTCTTGCACACAGGGATACTCATTTACTCAGGCTAATCATTTATCCAAAACAAGGAAGGGATGGACATTTCCAAAACTGAAATAGAGGCATCATTAAGAGTATAGTATACACAGATTCTTGCTCTGAATAGGTCAAGCTGGGTGCAAGCTCACTCCCAAAAACACAGATTTCAAGGGTGCAAGCTCACTCCCAAAAACACAGATTTCAAGGATCTGTTGAAAAGTTGTGTTCATGGTCCCTCTCAAACACCAAGTGGGAGCTGCACAGGCAAGATTGAGGTACAAATTTGTGTCTTTGCACCATAGAGTGGCAGAGTAACATCAGTGTGAAATCTCTCCTTCTTCTGGCCTGCGCAGAGGGTTCCCCAACCAATACATCCCTAATTAAAGGAGAACCTTTGAGCAGCTTCATCTACAAGCTTTGGGCTGGCCCAGGAGGCCATTCAGCTGTGTCATGTCCCCAGGTTTTCTCCCAACGCAGCAGTTGCTGTTGTAGGTACAACATGTCAAGCATAATCAGTTAAATTAACCATTAAGTCTTCTGAGTGACAATCAGGCTCTTTCCACACTTTCTTTCCACAGCAACAGCAGTGTGAACAATCCTGCCAAGAGGAGGTGGGTGAGCTGCACGACTTCAAGTTGCTGCTGATAAACTATTAATTCTCCAAGAGGCTTCTGAAAGTTGAAAGCTGGAGAGGAGATGTAACCTCCAAGCATCTAGGGATCATTTAAGAAGGACCTATTGCTGATAGGGACAGTGCGAAAGACAAGATTATATGCAAAGTGCTGACCCGGGGGAAGTTGAGCACATCTTGCTTTCCTGGAAGGTTCTGAATTTGCCAGAGTTGTGTACAAACATATTAAAAAAAGAAGGCCTTAAAGACTTTGGCCAGAAATTATGCTAAACCGATCCTGATATAATTCCATTAACAGACTACTGCATAATTGCTTGTTTCCCCCTTTACAGTAACTGACAAGTACCCCAGGTGAACACCACCAGAAGCTGCAGACTGGTCCATCCTGGATCATCAAGCAGCCATCAAGGCAGACTGGTCCTCCTGGATCAGGTTCAACAGGCTCCAGTCCTGTATTCATTGGCACTATGAGACAATGAGGTTTAGCAAAACAAGATTGATGGCAGCAGCTCTGGTAATCCTGCCCTAACCTGTGCTAAAATGACACCACGTGAAAATGCCAGCCCTCACAGGCACAGGCTAGAGTGTTAGAGGTTTAATGCTAGGTGAATACTACACTGTAGGAACTCAAAAATGGCTGGAAAATTCCCACTATCATCATAACTGAGAAGTAAGATGGTCTTAGGTCATTACTTCCCACTTCAGCACTACCAGCCTCAGGTTGTCTAAAGCCCTCACTAAGACTTCTTTTGATCAGCATGATGGGTCTGATACATTAGAGAATTTGTATTTCCCAGTGAAGATTTCAGAGTAACTTGGTACAGTAGGAAATGAATTTGGTACATTGTTTGTGCCAGATCCTGGATATTCCCACTAGTTCATCAGAAATTCAGTTCAAGGCCTCTGAAGGAGGTAAGGTTTTCTGATATATAGGAAATTATCTCCATGTTTTGATGCACCATTTAAAGTTCACTCGGAGAAGCGTACAGTAGAACCTGTGTAACTAGAAGAGAAACAATAGAGTTAAGGAAGAAACCCCAGATTTGCCACTAATATAAATGATGAACTCTTCACTGGAGCACTGTAAAACAAAGGCAGCTTTAAAATTCCAGATCACAAAGCCACACCCAGCTTTAGTTTTCATTCTCTAAGCAATGAGCCACTGTCACCCTCTCATCATACCCAAAGGAGAACAGAGGAAAAGTGTTGCAGAGAAATGCTTACTTTTGTTTGTATATCCCTAATCTGGAGACAGATGGCTTGTTGCTATACATCACCGTATTCAGTTCTTTACCTTTCAAGGGCCCCTGAAAATAAAATTGCCTACTTACTGGTTTGTACAGATGCTGAACTAAACAGCAAATGTAAGACTTTGTGAATTTAATCTAGAGGAGACGCCTGCTAAAGGAAATATTCAAAATGCATTTGGAGGGATGGTATGAACTAGTAGTACAAGCTAAGGTTGTTAATGCATAAATAATATTTATCTTTGAATATTCACGGTTTGTACCTGAATCAACATTCCAGTAATAATGATTGGTTTGACCAGACCAAGTTCAGCGGTACATTGACCTGTGGCTCAAAAACTGAGCATCAATAAAAACCAGAGCAGCAGCCACTGGGTGAGGGAATTCATGGTCTTGGTCTGTTCTGTTGCTCACTCTGATGATGGAATCAGCCCTGTAGAGGGTGATTACTGCCTATCAGGATGAATTTAAAATCCTGTACAGCTGCAGACCTGCTGAAGTTTTGTTTGCACCAGAGGTATGAGAAGGTTGTTGTGGTTTTAACCCAGCTGAAAAATAACAGCAAATCTTCACTGCAGTTTCATGTAGGCATAATGGACTGCTGGTAAGGTGCAACATACCAGCTCAGTCTCTCCTGCCATGCCCTTGTGTGGTTGTCAGCCACATTAATAAAGCACACTGGAGCACAGAGGCACATCCTGCCTTCAGACATGCCCTTACATACCAGTGTGCAGCTATATGCCATCACCTGGCCAGCAGAACACAGCAGCTGGCAAATCAGCAGCTCCTTTAATGTACCTGTTGTCTGTGCACAAGTTCTCTGAGCCTTGCAGCCAAGCGTGGTGGGACTGGTCAGCTGGGAGCTTCCTGCACTGCACACAACAGGTGCCCAGCAGAGCCCAAGAAATGTCAGCTCTGCAGAGAGACCTGGCAGGACAAAATCATTCCATTCTGGCACAGAAGAGTATGGGATGAAGGCCTGACTGATGGTCTTTGAGCAAAGCTAAGCAGAGTCTTTAAAAATCTTCTGCATGATTTTAGATCTGATGAAAGCTAGACTATCAGTTCAGCACAGGAAAATTCATCCATGTGCAGGAGTATTCTATGAGGCTGTATGTCTTCTGTGGCTGAATATGGCTTCAGTGAGACTCAGAGTCACAGTGACCTTTTTCAAGCACTCTGCCTAGGAAGAAACTTCTCTCTAAATGAATAATAGCTGTCCAGTAAGTAAAACCTCCTAGAAATAGGAGAAATTGCATGACTGATGTATAACACAGTACATCATGTACTGTATTTTACCCCCAGGTAATCTGCCTGAACAAAGACTTGCTTTTGTCCTCGAGTTATTTTGCCTCCTTGTATGTCTCATTCTTCATCAATGCCTTCCACAGTGGAGAGATGCCATGAAGCTTCGCTATATTGTGTAATGTTGTCAAAGAAATTTATGGTCATATATTTTGTTTTTTTTGGAAGGCTGCTCCTCCTCTTTCTGCTTTAGCAAAGAATTTATTCTGGTCAAGGTCATGTGAATTTCAGCAGCGGGGATACCTGACTGACAGGATACCACAGTGTACCCCAGACACATATTGCCTTTCAAAATATATGACAACAAGGTATTAAACCCATACTCAGCCTGCAGCTTTTTAATTCCAGGTTTGGCTGGATTTGCGCACTATATAGACAAAAATTTGGTAGTTGCTTCAGAAAGAAAAGAAAGATAAAAATTGATAAGTTAGAATAAAAGCATGAATCCATATCAATCACTCACAAAGGTTTATACACAGATAAGTGTGTGGGAAAACTGGAAGAACTCAATCAAAACTGATGTGGAAAAGAAATGACTGGCTATATTGACAATGAGGGATAATAACTATAGAGATACATGGCAGGAAGACTTTTAAAAGGAAGCCTCAGAATTAGTGACATAATTTGAATGAGAAATGTCTCACGAAAACTTAAATGTCATTGATGTTCAGGCTGTCAACAGTAATGCTGTCATTTAGGTAAATGCTGCATTATTTTATTACAAGCCATTAATTACTGTTCTTGCATTCTAAATATGTTTTGTTAAGCTCTACGTTAAGGTGACCCATTATTATTTATTAAAGGCAAAATGGCAGCATAATAGCATGCTAGTCTAGAAAATCCTCAGTATTGTGATGCATTCATGGAGCCCACCCTGGACAGCCACACTCAGTGCTTCAGTAACACATCAGGTCTGTTTGGTTTGTCTGTTCCTGTTTGGCACATCTTCTCACAAGTGTGAAGTTCAGCTTCCCTCCATACATCAAGGGAACAATGGTGTATTTCTAGACTGGAAAACTGACTAAAAAGCTGTGGCCATCAGTTTCAGGATGGAATCACGGCAGGGCCCCAGCCCTCCAGAACGTAGATTTGAAGGAAAGATTGCAGTCAATGTGCTTTTCAAAAGGAGGCTTCACATGTCAGCAAGTTCTCCTTAAGGACAGGTTGCATCCCACAGCTTTTCAGCCCAAGCTTCCTTAAGGACACTAATTCATCAGTTTACTTCATAAATGACTGCTGAACTGTGAACTTTGAGGCTTTTTGCACTGTCTGTGAGACTGTGCTCCCAAACCCTCAGACAACGCAGTGGAAAAAAACTGGAAAATGCAGTTATACCTTAATCCCATCACATGACTTGTCTGTTCTTGACCCCAAGTTCACATCCAACTTAACTAAGAAAATGAAACAGATATATAACAAGGGAAATGGGCCTGGAGGAGGGGAGTGATAACGGCCACATGCTGCAATACAGAGAGAAACTGGAGCAAAGTATTAACACGTGAAAATCACAATTCAAGGCAGGAATAAATCAAATAGGCTGCAAAGACTGCAGTGTATCCAAGATACTTTCTGTGAGGTAGAGAAAAGAGGCCATCCAGGGATTTGTAGAAGGGACAGGTTTCAGCTGTGGAAAAAACCCCAAACATTCTATTGAAGAAGTAACAAATAACACCCTCTGATCTAGTTTTCTTATTTTGCAATTTTTTTCTTGACCTGCTGCAATTTTATAATGAGGTCTACAACTTTGTGGCTAGTCTGTTGCTTGAAACAAACTGACTCATCAAATGATGCAGTTTTACTGCTGTTTGCACTACTGTAACAGCCTTATCTACAGTACAATAGTTCATTGCACTGCCTGAATAAACAAAAAAAGCTACCAAGTTAAAGCTACCAAAGAGAGAAGGAGGGGTCCATAAGAGAACTTTCATAGTATACTAAGTCCTTTATAGATTTCCTGTGTGTTTTCCATCCAAGGTACAAAATATTCAATATTTGGTGGATTTACATACAATAGAAGATTGTATATGAGACTGCTTCTGTCTTCCAGAAGACTCAGTGTGAAACAGAATTTAGACTGGAAAGAGGAAGCATGTCAGGAAGAAAATAACCTGAATTTGATCATAAAACTACTTTTGCACAGACCATAAAGAAAGGACATGGCAAAGTGGTGAGGAACTGCAAA
This sequence comes from Anthoscopus minutus, assembly GCA_013399455.1. NCBI lineage: Eukaryota > Metazoa > Chordata > Aves > Passeriformes > Paridae > Anthoscopus > Anthoscopus minutus. Next base: position 213,114 of record VWYI01014730.1, on the reverse strand, counting down.
CAAAGCATGCAAAGGGTTGACACAAGCTGATAAAAAGAACATGCTTAAGTCCCTCCAAAATTCATTCCCCAGTCTCTGTACGGAGACTGTTTTTCAGCAACATCTCAAATACTGTATAAGACTGTTTGAGCATAATTCCTGTATGTAGCTCTGCCTTGCATATTTCAGGCTGTTTTGTTCAGTGCTCAGCACCAGGATGGCATTTTAAGTGTACATGAGCAGAAGTAGGAACAGGACTAAGTAGTTAATCGGAAGCATTTGTTATTGCCCAATTTCATCAAATATATCAGTATTTAAGAAAGCAAATTATGAATATAACTGACAGTCATGGATTGTACAAGGTTGAACACAGTCCTGGATTAATCAAAGATTAAATAGCCTTTGCCTGATACGATTCATCATTGTGAACCTGTGGATATAATGTCAACCAAGGAGAGAATTCATAAAATACAACAACTCAGCAGAGTTCCAGTTACTTTAAATGTCTTTTTTCTTTAAATATAGACCATCCATATGAATATCTACTTACTGTTCCATAAGGGTCAATTATCAGCCCTTTGCAATTACTCTTCCAGCCTGTGGGGCTCTGTGATGCCTTTTTTACTCCCACATTTGGAGCACTCAAAGTGCTCATTTACAGAGAAATCTTCCATAGTGAACAACCATATGATTAAATTTCACTTCCAATGCTAAACTAGACACACAAAAAAAGCAGGTTAAGAAATGCAGGTATTACACGTAATTATGATAATGATCCATGTAAATGGGACATGTAACAATCAATTACTTCAGTAAGTTTTTAGAAAATCAAAGTCACTATTGATATACAGAATAAACTAGAATCTCTTTGCACTTGAGGCAAGTGACTGCTAAGGTCTCTGGCTTCTGAAAGCAACAGTACTATTCCTCGCTTGGAAAAATTTTGCTCTGTGAAATTTAGCTGCCTTCCATTCAATGAATAGCTATGTTTCTTCTTTTGCTTGAAGGACCTCTCTTAAAAACACAAAATATACAAAGAAGAGTAACAAAAATTACACTGGAGAAGAAAAACAAGAACACATTTAAATTTCTAAAATACCTTAAAATTAAAACTGAGCAGAGGTCACACAAAGTAAGTAATTTTCATTAACAGGAATGAAACCCAGCCTGTTGAGTTGGCACCACAAAAAAGCAACAATAAAGAAGTTTTTATACAAGGTACACTAGAATATTGTGCATTAGGACATGTATGGAAAAAAAAAGCCGGTTCTGAAGGTATGAAAGTATTACTGCAGTCTTCTAAGATGTTCATGCTGACTTTTGAAGGGGGTATTTTCTTCCTGCCAGGGCAGCCTGAAAATACTGCTCTATCTAGAGCATTATATATATATATATAGATATATATATAGAGAGAGAGAGAGGGTTCATTATATACTGTATTAAACAAATCCAACAATATTTGGTAGACTTGATCATTGCTTACTTTTGTGTCCTTTGCAGTGGTTATGCCATAAGCTCTCATTTTCTCAGCACCCCAGGAAATGTCTCCTCTATTTATGCACTGAATTACTTCAGAGGAAACTTCTGTGTGAAAGCCTAACGAAAGCAGAAAAACTCATTTTGATGTGCTCTTGATGTGCAGTGGGCTCTGACATGAGTTCTCACAGCCATTCCGGCATAAAGAGAAAAAGTCATTCCCACGCCTGCTTTTTTAATTACATATTAAACCTCAGCTCCCAAAACGGTGATCAGAAATAGAAGCAATGACCAATTCTGGTATACGTCTCTGATAGTAATGGAAAAACAGAAGCCACACAGAGATGCATTTGGAAAGAAGGAAAAAGTGCAGAAAAGTTCTTCTGAGTCATTTGGGTAAAATCATGTTTTGCAATATTAAAAAAATATATATATTTATCTTCCGTTGTACAGACTGGAAATATATTCGCCAGGAGCTCACTCACATTGAAATTCATGCTGACATGACTGTTTAATTACTTACAGTGAATTAAAGGATCAAAGTCCTGAGGAACAGAAAATAAGTTCTCTTGTGCTTTAAAATTATAGATTTTACTCAAACATGCTGAAATATTCAACTTCATTCCCTTTGCATGTTAACAAATAAGGCAGGGACAAAAGCTCCCTCTCACAGGCATTTGTTCTTTAGTATGAAATTAGTTTTAATTTACCTTAATTTGTTCTGTTTGCAGAGAATTACTGGAATTATGAAAGTTCAGACTTGAATTTTAAGATCAGATTACTTTCTCATTAATTTAGCAGTATAATCTCATTAATTTAGCTGTATAATAATCTCACATACTAGCGGCATCTTCCTTTACCAACATCTACATATTTCCTGTTCATATGGGGAGTGGCAAGTTGCCTATATTGTCTGTCAATATATACATTTGTCTGTAGTCTGGGGAATGCACATTACATTCCTCATGGCTGGGCCATCCCAGTCCTTGGTCTCAACTTTCAAGTTAAGAAAGTAACTGGAGAAATAAATTATGTGTATAATATCTGCTTCCCAGGCTTATTAATGATAATATTAGAAGGAATTTTCAAAAGCTATAGAATGCAGGGCATAGTCCTCCCCTGAAACTGGACATCCTGAACTGAGAGGCATTTGAAAGTTTTGCTGACAAGTTTCTACTACTGACCTTAGCTATCTTGTTTGTGTTAAATCATTTTTGATAGATCTTTTACTATCCCAAACAAGACATTCCTGTCAAGAATGCTGACAGAATCAGCAGTCAAGGACTCCTTATGAATCAAGAAAGATCATTTCTGACATCAGAACAGGACACAGGAACTGCTGGTGGGTTCCACTTTAGCATAGTGGGAGTAAGGAAGCCCTAGGCAGGTTTTAATTGCAAAAGACAAACTTTCAGATAACAACTGGGGTGGAAGCCCCTCAAACAGGCTCAGTTAATTAATTCATAAGGTCTTTGAATACTATGACCTAAAGCAAATGCTGTTTCCATGTATGCATCAACATCAAACCCCTCACACGCAGGCGAATGATAAAAATGTTAAGATAAACTCCTGAACTCCCAGAAAAGAAAAGCATGAGAGCATGATAGAAACATCACAGACAAGGAAGCACAAATCTGATCTCAAAATGAACATGAACAAGACCAGCATCAAAAACAGTTAGTATATGAAATCCAAAGATTTTACTATTGTACTACACCATTGGAGAAAATGGATGACTTTGCAATACCTGTGGGAACAGATAAATGACATTGGGAAACATTAATGACAGCACAGGAAAGATGAAAGAGATTAAGTATTCTGGAAAGGTGTCCTTCTCACCTTGACCTACAGTGTAGTGCAATACAACTCACTTTTTGCATAGAATATTTAACATGTCTCATAAAATGTTTATAGGGAGTGTCAGCCAAGGTAGGGAAAGACTATAGAGAAATGCAACCCCCAGAGCAAGTCATAAGTAGTTGAGATAAAAGTTTGCACAATTTCCTGTTCTCCTTTTTCTGTCCCTACCTCTTGTAAAACCTGCAGATTTTTCCTCTTGTATTCCACTCCTTTATGCCTTGTTTCACACTTAAATGTCACAAGTTAATGTGAGATGTCATGTATTTATTATTTTAATTTACTTGTCACATAAATTTATTCTTCTGGCTGCTGCTGAGTTGAGTTTACAGCAGAAAGGAAGTCAGATCCCCTGCACCTGGCAACCTCCTAATTGTGTGTAACACCGGTAAATTCAATGATGAAATATTTTCAAAATAAAGGGAGATTTATCCGCTATTCTCAAAGTAGAAGTCTTACAAAAATTTTTCTTTGGTACCTCTTCAAAAGAAAGAAAGGCCCAGAAAACAGACGTACTTGTTTCTCCTGAGAAGCAAACCTAACCTTTCTACTTCTGCTGATTCCTGAAACTGGAAGGAGAAAGGGAGAAATTGGTGGGGAGAATGTGAGGAAGACAGTGGTTTTTTGCTGACAGGGTGCAGGTAAATAACAGGACACACTGGTCAAAATGCCTCACCTCCACAAGTCTTCACAGTGAGACTGTGGAGGACACCATCAGGAGGAGTAGGAATCTGAAGCCATTCCAGCAACAGAGCCATGTGAAATGAGCTAACAGGGAGTTTTCATTTTTATAAGATCTAAGTGTGATTTAGATTTAGAAGTTGGGTTTTGATGTAGCAGCTGTGTGGAAAACAAATAAAGGAGATAACAAAATCTTGGGAGGTGCAGTGCATTCACATTGCCAAGTCCATCCTGTTATACTGTCCCTAACTCTGATGTTAGTGGAGCTGTGCTTGCAGATGTCAAGGCTCATTTAGGCCCATTTACAGCTATTGAACATGCCAAGCTACATCTGGTAAAATGGGAAAATGAGGAAAAAGTGACAGGAATGGTGGTAGGCTACCATAAATATACATATATATCTGAGCAAGGAGCAAAAGTCAAAAGTCCAGCAGTGTCTTGAAACAAGAAGGCAATGGGCCAGGGCAGGGGAGAGGTGTCCCTGTGGTCTGTGGAGTCAGGCTGCAGGGCTGCAAGGTGATTAACCCTTGCTCTTGTGTCAGTACCAGACGGCAGAGTGAGCACAGCTGTGGGACATGCACTTGGGCAGAGGAACTCTGCTTCACTGTCAGGAAGCCTTCCCCTGAAAAAAGAAGGATGCTTTTCACCTGAAGTAGTTTAGTTTGGATGGAGCATCCCTAGAACAGATTAGTCTCCATACAGCTGCGGAGTTTTGATTAGAATTTCTAGAAATCAAGTTTCATTATAAAAGGAACCAAAACATGGATTAACCTCAACACAGCATGCTCCTCATCCTGCTGGCCCATCACCAGGATTGACAAGGGTTTGCCTGAAATCCCAGTCTTGACTGGTACCAGCTGTCACATCCTTCTGGAGACAAATCTCTCCACCTGCTGGTCATTGTTTTGGGATGTAGGTGGCCTGTATTTAGAAGAGCAGTTAGTTCTTCTAAAGTGGAGCAGCAGCTCCTTGTTAAATAAACTCTAGCAGCTGGAGGAAGAGGGAGAGAAAAGATTTGTATCTTTGCACTCCCTCCATCTAAACACGACTTTGCATCAAAAAATGAAGGAATCTAACCAGGAACCAAAGATGCTCCTCTGTTTAAGGTATGTATATTTTGCTAATTCTGCCCGCTTATCTTCCTTGTATTGAGTGGGGCAGCAGAGCCTTCTGAGTGGGACAGGACATATCCAAGAACAGAGTTAGACTAGTTGTTTAATTAGTTGGATCATCCAGTGATCCAAGAGGATGAATTGGAGGACTTGACTCACAGCCAGACTTCCACAGTGGATTGCAGAGCCCTGATTGTGGTACTGTAAGGAAGAACTGAGCACCATGTGGGATGACTACTAGAGCATTAAACACATTCCTTCACCTAAGGCCCAACGTCCTTTCCAGGATTATGTTCTGAAGAAAAAACACCTTTTCATTGTCTACTACAGATATTAAAGTTGCATAATTTTGAGATTTCATGACTTCTGTGTTGTTTTATTGGAAAATAAAACCTCCTTTCAGCTACTAATGAGAATGAAGTACTTATATTTAATAAAATTTAAGTAGTAGTGGAGAAAACCTGTTTCTTAAATTGAGACTTCAGCTCTTAATTGGCCTTCCCAAACTGTATGAGACCATTTATATACTGCAATAAGTCACTGCAGTACCTAGCCATCTGTATAACCCTCCGTCTCTATTTTGCTTATGTGAATTATAATGGAGATTTACAGGAATCTGTGGTCTGCAGAATATCTTTGTTTAAAATATAATTGCCGTGTATCAGCACGAGTTCTCCTCTGAATAGGCCTGAGCAGCCGGCGCAGATAAATATTCCGGACAGCACATTCTTTTCCTGATTGGGTGCATATCATGGACAGAGCAAGGCAGACCAGGAGGTACTTTGTGAGGCAGCAGATATTAGCTAGCCTATTTAGCTATCAGATAGCTAATTTAAAGTACAAGTAATGAACTGCTTATGACTTAATTTTTTGGTGATGAGATATAGGCAAAACAAGTTTTATACAGACAATGATACAATGCTGTATTTGTCTGCTGTGAAAATAAATGGAAAGATGACAAAAAAGGAGTCAACACATTTAACTTAATGCAGAAGTTGCTTTTATTTCTCACTTCATGTTGCCTCTGAGGACTTATTTAATCAAAAATGGTATCCTGGTTGATCACAATATTTCATGCTTTTTAATATAGGAATAACAACTCCCCAAAAGGTGTCTGGAAAAGAAGACGTTTGTTGAACAGGTCAGCCTCGAGTTTTGCTACACTTTCTGAGTATAGGTCTCCTTCCTAATGCTTCTCATGAAACGGCAATCATCTGGTAAGGAAGGTTATGTGTTTTGTACATCCCTGATGGAAACAATTACATTCTTACATCACACGCATATTTGTATATATGTGTGTGTTTGAATAAGTATGTAAATAAATGTATGTAAGTATGTACAAGCTGTAAAACAACGTGATTTCTCCTTTGCCTTCTGAATCCTCGTATATTAAACTTGTGGTGAGTTCCTCATAGGTGAAGAGTTCTAATGCAAATCTTCAAATAACCTTGTTTCTACTAAGCTGTCTTGTTTTCACAGCGGTCTGTTTGAAGTATCTCATTTTACTAAGAAATTGCTTCAGAGATGGAAGGTCATATTGGTTTTTCTTTCTGACTTGCTAGTTACATGCTTCTCTACTGCAATAACAAGGTTAAGGCCCTGGAATCAAATATAAGAGGAGAATATTTTCCATTTGAGGGAAAATGAAGATTCTTTCAGATTTTCTATACTGACTTGTAGGGCTTGCACACCAGGATTTTTGCCATGACATCTGATCCCATTTTATGTATTTGTCAGTGTGGCTCTGCAAAAGACATATTCAGCTTGAACACTAAAACACACTGATGGCTGCTGAAGGGTAGATTGATTTAGAGTCTCAAAAGACTTCACATGATTCATAACTCTTACAAAGCAAGAAGGTTGTAGGTCTGTTAAGACCATGCTAAATCACACACCAATAAGAGGTAATGAACACACTAAGGAGGTGAGATTTTTCCCTTTTTAGATACCCTTGGGCACATAGTACCAAAGTGTTTCATTACCCCAAGAGAAACCTGGTGGTCAAACTGTGATTTACAAAGGGAATAACTTAAAATTTGCACTCACTGATTTGCAGTGAAAAAATCATTCATTTGGGTCCAAGAACAGTGCGGGCATATTTTAAAATATTTGCAACAAAATGATACTTACTTTTGTGCTGAGTTTTTTAACTGTCTTTATCATTTTTTTGGTGGTTGCTTATGTTTAATGATCCTAATAAATAAAGATGTTAAATATTTTCTCCAACTGACCATTATTTCCATTACAAAAATATTCTAGAGGGTTAAAAGGCAGATATGAGGTGGAATGCAAATATCTAAGCACATCTGTTTATTTGCTATTTTAATTGCCCAGCAAGACGCTTTATTGAAAGGGTCACCTATAGGTCTTTTGTTACATCTGCCAGCTCTACATAGACCTGTCAGAGAGAGAGTGTAGAAAATTACAATAAGTATCTACATTAGAGTCCTGAACAGCCCTCTGAGTCACCTGAAAGGGTTTTTTTCTATAAGTAATTTTTTATTTTTTTTAAAGCACCTATGCACATATTACCCAAAACTTGACAGAAGTAGACAAACAAACTTTGCAAACAGATTGCAAAGTTTTGACACTTGATATTTTATTGCATGTCAAGCTTGCCCCATGAGATTCCCACCACCTCAGTGAAAAAAATATGATAGTGATGTAACTTGGATGAAAATTACCACATCATTTCAGTTCTTAAATAGATTAGCATAGTGAAAGCAAAATTTTGGCTAAAGGAAGTCCTTAAGTATATAATTAATCCCTACAGAGAAACAGGACTGCTTGTGTGCTCCAAGATAAACGTATTCTTAAATGCTGCAATAAGCTGAAGCCAGAGAAAATAGGTATAGAACAGAGACATAAAATACATGTTTGTGGAAATGTAGAATAAGAGGAAAAACCAGTGCAAGAAGGTGAGAGTAAGACATTTCAGTCAATCAACAGGAATAAGCATGGGGCAAGAACCTGAAACTATTTTCTGGGAAGGAAAATTTGAGAGGTTTTTAGCTAATTCTCATTCAGGTAGAGAAAGTTCTTAGCAAACAAAAGGGAGCATTTCCCAAAGAGGCATTTTTCACTAAGCTTTATGAGATTTTTCCTTTGAGATACTTCATCATATGAGTTAAATTCACCCCATCAATGAGCTGCAATACCATAAGATCTGTGGAGCCCAAATAAAACAAGATGTCTCAAATCAACTAAGAAACGGAGATCCTCTGCCAGGGAACCAACAACAACAACAAAGACAAAGGATAAGTAATGAGGCAAATCACAAATTTTATAATTAAAACACTTGTGATTTGCAAGCTGTTATGTTCACATCACAGAAAGGAAACTATATGGATTTGTCAAGCAGCATTTCACAGGAAACACTTCCTTCAGCTTATAGTTTTTCTACTAATGTGATTTGTTCTGGGTGTTGCAGTTGAGCCCACATATTTCTCAGAACAAAGGTAAACTCCACTGTCTTGGTCCTTGTTTGTACTGTTGGGGAGCTGAATCATGCCAAGCTTGGGTGCACTCACATGTACTCCAGAGGTAAAACTGAAATTCCTGTTTCTTTTTCCAGTTGACATCCCCTCCAGCTGTTATCCACCTACCAGTCATTCCTTGCCAGCAAACTCCTTCCAAGGCTGCTTTATAATCCAGATGTGTTAAATTATACCCTTGGCATTCACAAACTAGCTAGAGGACAGCTAGAAAAGCAAGAGATTGAATACTGCGTGGAGGAGAAAATTCAGATTAAAATGTGCCATATAGTCATGGTAGATCATTCAACCAGCTGAGCTAGATGTCAAAGTGACTGACACTTAACTCATGCAAAACTCCCACAGATTGGAATAAGAGTGATGCATAAATAGTGACTTCAGAATCAAGTCTGTTCTTGGGAACTACCGAATGCTTCACTTCTACTGCAGTCCTGGAGTACAGTCGTCAGCATCCAAGACTCTGCCCCAAATCCTGGTTCTGTTTTACAGATCACCAAAAACCGTAAAATTCTCATTTTATCCCATCACTGAACAAAATCTTTATTTCGCTTTTCTTAAAAAAAAATAATCATATGTATGTTATTAATGGTTTTAAGGATGATTTAACAGGTAGAAAACAACAAATACACATCACCTCCAGTTTTATATAATGCAGAAAGAAAAATAGTTGACTTTTATGGCCACTAAGGGGCTGATGTACTGTTTTCCAGAGGTTGACTGCATTATTTGTAGCCATTTGTGCCTAAATCTTGTTTTCTTACTAAGAAACAGTTTACATAACCCAAGAAGTTTGTACAGACTTTCATCCTGTACTACTTTCACCATAATTCCTTCAAAATCAAAATCTTCTGGACTGAAAAAAAGCCTCTGTTCTTAAAATAAATTAATTTTAATAACTATGCACATAATGTAGACAATAAAGGTGATTGAATATTTGAGCACCACAGCTATGCAGTCCATATGAAGGCCATACATAATTCTTTGTCTTGAGTAACTAACCTTAACCTAAGACAACTGAAAATTTTGGAACATTTCTATACTGTCTCTAGGAGGACCCTAATGAAGTGTTCTTCATTCCTGCAAAACAAAAAAAGACTTTTAAACATTTTTTTTAATATTGCCAGAATTGCTTGAGCAATTTTTCAAAACAGAAACATCAATTAGAATGAATAAAAATTATTATTCTATGTAAAGATAAAACAGCTTCATGAATTTCAGGATAAGCACCAATAGATTTCAACTCTTGCTGAAGCTGATTCCTGCAATACAAATCATTATATTTTGCTGTGGAATGTGAGAATATATGAAGATGGAAAAGGGAAAATATTGCTTTCCTCCATTGTCCCTCCCCAATGTGGCAAGTGCCTCTGTCACATTAGTTAGATGAAATCTGTACCTACCCCAAAATAAACAGAACTACCACGTTTGACTTAGACAGTAGGCAGTGTTTTAGCAAGACCCTTTCTCCTTAGCCTGTTTGAGCGAGGGAGAGGAGAGTTTCTCTGGTAAGCTGCAGAGTTACACAGTTTCAGCATCTTGCCAGAGTAACAGTGTGTTCATCACTGCTGGCTCCAGTGGAGCGAGCAGCCTCAGCGGAGCAGAGCGCAGGCCGCGTCTAACAGGCCGCTCTAATTCCCTGGTCTGTTGGTTCAGCAAATGAATGCATGTTCATTGGTAGAAAAGCAATCTAGTTTTGTCAGAAATACCTATAGTCTGTCTTCTGCAAAACCTGCACCATTAGCACATAACTCAAAGCTTTTAACAGTTTCACCTTTTTCTGTAATTTTTCTTTTTTTATAACATGTCCCTGAATATGTAGTGTCAGCCAACTGTACATTTTTTTTAGAATCTCAAGTTATAAGCAAATGCTTCAGTGTTCATATGAACCTGGGTTCTTACTTCTTTTGTGAGAGGTGCAACCTTCACAGGATTTTCAACTGCTTTTAATAATTACTCCTTTTTTTGGTGCTCTTTGTAAACACTTTGACAGCAGCTCTCACTTCACACCTGGATGTTTCAGGAGCAGCAACCTGACAGCCCTCTCTGCCTTCAGCTAAATAAAAATGTATAGTCAGTTTTCACGACCTTGCACAGAATTTCACGCAGAGATGCCCAAAAGGAATTCATCAGATTTTGAGTTTCACCCCAACTTACATTGCTTCAAAGTAATTTCACCTCTGATGCCCCTTTCAGTCATATTCACGAACTCCAGCTTGCCCCAGTGCTGGTGTCCCAGCTCCACAGGAGTTCTGGCAGGCAGGAGAGCAGCCAGGGAGTGCTGATGGTGTTGCGGCTTCAGGAGGGACCAGAGTCAGATGTGCATCTTTAGAGTATGCCAGTTGGGCATGGGCTCTGCTATAACCACAGCATCCTTCTGTGTAGAAACATTTTCTCCTTGTGAGAATGTTTTATAATTAACTCAAAATCAGAGAGACAATAAATTAACATTTGAAAGTTGTATTGGTTTTGCATAGCGTGGTTTTGGTACCAGGATGGGAGGGGTGCAAAGAGATGGTTTCTCTGAGAAGCTGCCAGAAACATCAGAGCCAACCCCTGATGGCTCTGAAGATGAACATGCCACTGGCCGAGGCTGGGCCAACTAGAGATGGTGGTAACGCCTCTATGATAACTCATTTAAGAAGAATTCAAAACAAAGGTCATGGTGCAGTTGTAATTCCAGTCAGAAAAGAGTGAAGTGAGAGCATGTGAAGGAAAACATGGAGATACCAAGGTCAGTGGAGAAGGAGGGGCAGGAGGTGCTCCAGGTGCCAGAACTGAGATTCCTCTGCAGGCTGTGATGATGACCACAGTGAAGCAGCTGTGCCCCTGCAGCCTATGGGGATCCATGGGGGATACAGAGATCCACTCATGAGGAGCCCATGAGGGAGGTGCCCACATCAAAGTAGGGAAGCCTGGAGGAGGTTATGTTCCAGTGGGAAACCCAGTGGAGAGAGAGGACCACTGCTTCCAGGCTACTCCAGGCTGGAGTAACCTGTCCTCGGAGCACTGCACCCCATTGAAAGAGAGACCCATGTCACAGCAGTTTTAGGAGGGCTGTTGTCTGTGGGAGGGACTCAAGTTGCCTCAAGTTGCCTCATGTTGCCTCAGACAGCTGTTGCCTGTGAGATGGACCCATTGGAGAAGTTCGTGGAGCACTGTCTCCCATGGGAGGGACCCCATGGTGCAGCAGGTGACTGACTCCTCTCCCTGAGCAGTGAGAAAAAACCTCAGGTAATGTACTGACCATAAGACCCATTTCCTGCCTCCTTGTGCCACTGGGGCAGGAGGTAGAGCTGAGACGGAGGGAGGGGTGTGGGGAAGGTGTTTTTAAGGGTTTATTTTACTTCTCACTATGCTGCTCTGGTTTTGTTAGCAATAAATTCACTTTTACCACTAAGTTGAGTCTGTTTTGATGTATTTGAGGAGCAATCTCTCCTGGTCCTTATCTCAACCCATGAGCCCTTTGTCATATTTTCTCTCCTCTGTCCAGCTGCAGAGGGGTGAGAGTGAGTGGCTTTGGTGGGTGTCTTGTGTCTGGCCAGCATCAGCCCAAGACAAAAGTGTATGCTGAAACCAAGAAAAAACCTCTACTTTTGTATTAGTATCTGTTTGCTTCAAAACCTAAGAAATTAAATCTCCTGAAAAGAAGAAAATAGTTTGTTCTAATTTGAATAAACATTTTTCTTTTATGTATCTTTCTTTAAGCAAATAATCATGGTTGCAGCCAACATACACCCCTCAGTTAAATTTTCAGAGGTTGGCTGAACATTTGTGGAGAAGTATTTGTTCTCCAGTCTGCACCAGAGAGCAGCTGATTAGCACAATGCAATGCTTTTTTCGTTAGCCACTGTGGCAGTGACACCATCGGTGACACTAAGCATGAGGCAGAAAGTAAAGGCCTTGTGGTTGAGGTGCAGAAGCCGAGCACCTTAGTCCTATTCTTGGCCCCACCACAGATTTCCTGCACAGTCTGGAGGCAGAGGCATAATCGATCTGTGCTTCCATTTCTTTCTCTCTGAAGCCTGCCTATGTTTTTATCACTGCAGTTGGGGAACACCTGCTCAGGCTAAGGCAAACAAATGCTCAGCTTCCTCAAGTTTGAAGCCCCTCCTTCATTTCAGCAAGACCCTTGGAGGCAGAGTGCAAAATGTTCTGCAAACCTCCCTGTCAGTGGAGGCTAGAGGCTGGATCAGCAGCTCAGACACTTCTGTGATGCAGAGACTGTGAATTCCACCCAGCTGATGACAGAAACCGTAGTGTCAGGAAGATAAGGATAGTCAGTATTTCACAGCTGGTTATGCTCTCAAATAGCAATGAAAAGCTTCAGTCTTGAAAAGGTCACTGAGGTACAAATCTGACTAAGTAAATAAATGTATAGGTTGCTATTAAAATATTTCATATATTTAAGACTGAATGCTTTTAAGTGAAAAATTTTTTTTTTTCAGTGTGTTCTTGAACAGCTCCCAAAACTGAGATGATGGTAAATGTAGAAGTACAATGCAATCCAAGGTCTGAAATTTAACTTGCACATCATATTACCAAAAAGCTTAAAAATTTCCCTTTTGCTTTTGTTGTCCTTATGAATTTAAATAAAAGATCACATAAAGAAGAAAACTGAAACATTGCTTTTAGAAAAAAATCTGCTTTGAAGTAAGAATGAAGTACAGAAAATCACAAGAGTAACCTGTTCTAATATTTTCTGTTGTTATCACAGTGATTTTCCAACTGAAGGGATTCTGATATTGCACATTACCATTAAGTAAATATCCAGAGTTTTGGATCTATAGCTGAAATAAACTCTGAGTGTTGTTTGGTGATGAGTATCATTACTTCCCAGATCCTCAGTTGTCCTGAAATGACCTTGAAAAGAAGCATCACAAAAATACATTGTAGATTTTATGAGGTCAGTTTCAATTATATCCACTCTGTTACTTCTAACACACTTCCCTCTGAGTGCTGTATTATTTGAAAACACTCCTTTGTATTTCCAGTGATATCCTCCAGTTTTTTAATAAAATTCCTTTGAAAATGTCTATTTATCAATAGCAGGCATAAGTCTGATTTTTGCCTTGGGAAACAGTGATATTCCTGGAAGAATTACTTTAGGTAGCTAGAAAGATTAAAAACATAATTTAATCTTATACAAACATGAAACATGACTATAAAAACCTGCCCTTCTAGATATGTGATTTGTTCTTTGGTCAAAATTAAAACAAAAAATGAAAATACTTAGCTAAAAGGTGTACTTCTCAACTCCTCATTCTTTATAGCAGAAATCCACTTATCTTGGATTTCTATATAAGGTATTTTACATCATCTAGAATTATGGCTGGGGCTGTATAAAGGTTGTGTCAGCATTTCTATTATAAAACCATATTTTAGGAGGTTTACAACTCGGTCATAAAAACTCACTCTACACTGAAACTCAGCATGCAAAATCCCAACTTGGAACACTTTTTTATCATGATCATATTATTAAAAAAAAAAGTAAAAAAAAATCTGAACGTGTTTGGTTGTTTCTTAGTTTTCTGAATGACACATGAGATGAGAAGAATTTCGGGTGGGGTGAGAGAACAGTGGCTGCCTGGTGGTGATGTTATACCTGATATTGGTGTACCCAAGATATACCTGGCCTCATACTCTGCCAGTGGAAGAGAGAAGGTGGCTACAAGTGAAAATAGCCTCAGAAAACACAAAGCCCATCCCAGAAAGGACATGCACATAAATCCTGACAAGTTAAATGCTAGATGTCAGGAAGGCCTGCCAATTTAGTGAGGAGCAACTTATTAAAGGAACTTGTTAAAGAAACTCGTTAAAGGAATGAAAGTTAATAATAAAACCTTTTTCAAACATTTCAGGAGCAGGAAGTCTGTCAGAAAGTAAGTGGGGTGAATCCCAGATCTGAGAGAAGAAAAGTTCTTGGTGACAATAGAACCTTCAGAAATGTTATATGAATTATTTTTATTTGAAACTCATCTTTGTAGAGTCAATCACACAGGCTCCCAAACCAAAGCTGAACTCTGGGAGAAATGAATTGAAGGACCTGGCTCCAATTGAATCTGTAGAAGAAGGCTTTTTTTTTTTAATTTTGAGAAAGTGAAAAATGTTCTATTAAGAAAAATGGTTCTCATTCCAAAAATGCTGAAGGGACAGATTCAACTAAATTGAAAATCATAGTGTAGAAATTATCACTTAAAACAACCTCTGTGTGCCAGCATCTCTACAAGTCTAGATAGATTGACCTTTGCTTTGAGACAGGATGGAGGACCTTATGGTCTACCTACTTACAAGCTTTTTTTTCCTTAAAATTATATTCTTATATCTTGTTCCTTTGCTTTGTTCCTTTGCTTTGTTCCTTTTATGGAAGCTCAGCTTCTGGTGACCTACATACTCCAGTTACACAAAATTAGAGATACCAATACAAAGTCTCCTTGCTAGGGCTTCCACCTAACATCTGCTAGACTGATTGTTTTCACCAGGAAGTGGCAAAAGAAGCCATTTGTTTGTGATAATATCCAGGAGATCAGTCTCACATGTTCCTGTTTCCTTTGCACCACTGAGCCCTGTGGTCTGGAGAGTGTGGTCACCATGTTAGAGTCATGTTGCTGGGAAGGGAAAGTTTATGAATGTTATGTCAAAAATCCACCACTGAGCAAAGAGAGCCCTTCCACGACAATGTTTCTGGCTCAGAGGAGTCTTTATTCATGTCTGCTTATGTTAAAAGGGATAATTACATTAATTAAGATCTTTAATCCTTTTGAAACACATTCACATCTGAGGCTGTGAATGTATCCCCCAAGAGTGAGCTGTACTCTGAGATCACCCAGGGCTGTGAAGCTGTCCCAGCCGCCTCGGATGCTTTTGAAGAGGACTACTGCAGTAGCAGGGGAGTAGTGCTGTGCCATGGCCTTCCCTAGCCCCTGCAGGCAGTGCCTTTGACTTCCCAGGATGCTCCTCCTGCCCTCTGCTCCAGCAGTGAGGAGCTCTCCAGCCCTGCTACCATGTCCTTCTCTTACGAGATGATCACCTTGGAAAAGTCATTGGTCACAGAAGCAGACAGTTCAAAATCCTTATGCCAGGTCACTGGTTGTAAAAACTTGCTTTTATTTTTTTAAAACATAGCTTCTTAGCTATACACATTGTTGTCACTTAGCTTCCTTCACTGTGAGATGCTTAATTGCTCTCCATTCCTACAAAGAATTGTTTGAAAGGTGGGAACATCCTCCTTCCCAGAACTACAGCACAGTGTCACCCACACAGGCAGCATCCTGCCAGTTAATTGCAGTTATTGTCACTCAGGGAGAGCACTGGGAAATCACACAGCTCTGCTGTTTGTGCTGCCTCCTGCAGAGGAAAACAACTCTTGTCTGTTTTCTAACGGTGTCCCTGATTATTTCTGCTTCAAAGCCATTTCTTATAAGCTTTGGTACTTGCTTTGAGTGTCATTTTGGTTTCTTGGTTACGCATCTGCCATAGCTGACTCCTATAGAGGGGATGGGTGGGGATCTCACCTGTGGAGGCTGCCTTCCAGCGCAAGACTGGACATCACATCACTGATACTTCAAGTTAAGAACCTTTACTTTTTTCTTCACTCTTCCCCACTTCTACTTTATGAAAGACCCAATATAGCTCTGGTACTGAGAACAACTCATATCTTCATGAAAAAAAAAAAAGGTTGAGCTTTTTTTCTTCCCTACGTCAAAACTGTGGACAGTGTGTAAAACATGATGGCAGGCTCTCCTTCATGGGTGGTATTGGTCTTGGCTGCAACACACATTCTTTCCAATGGGGATGTGGAGGCAGAAACAGGGATCACCAGCTCTCACACTCACTCACCTGAGCAAGTCCTGACAGGCATATTCATTGATAGTAATCCTAGTTCCTTGTTCAGCATCTCCTGAGAGACAACATACTTTTTAATTAAGTTTTTTTGACCTATCTTCCTGTAAAAGTGTTTTTGATGCAGTGTTTCTCCTCAAAATTACTTTCCCAGAGCCTTCCGATTCTTAACTCAGGTTTTCATGACCATATGTGTTGCACACTAAGGCACGAGAAAACATGTATTCCCCTCTGGCAGGGAGCAAAGAAATTGTTCATTTCTCTACTACTGCCACATCATCTTTCAGGCAGAGAGGGTGAGTTCTTCCCAGCCTCCAGGCAGGATCAATATGATCCAAGTGCAAAACATACTCATGCTAGGGAAGACAAGGAGCTAAAGAAAGAGAAGCTGAAAATGCTGCAAACCTCTGAAAGACTTCAGTGATGCATTTGCTGTTCAGCCTTATAATGCTGCATATCATACTGCTGGTTTAGTGCTAGCTGTGCTTTCTCTTGTCCTTCACAAGTATTTTATAAGAGCAGTGCCAGATGGGATTTAGCAAATACTGACACTGCAGAGGTGTCACTGGGGTCATCTCTAACCTATGCTTATCCCATTACTCATGTACTTTTGCCATTTGCCACCCCTTTCCTAGTGACAAAAGTCATGGTGAATTGGTACTTGGGTACTAGTGAGAGATTCTTCTGTCACAGCGCTGGCGCTTTCCAAGGCTTTGAGGAATGCTCCTGTTTCCCTATAGCCTGAATGGGCCAGGCAGTGTGGGGGACTTACTAGACCTTAAGACGTTCCCTGAAGTGATCCTGGAAGCAAAGTGAACCTAGATGATGAATCTGAAGGATAGACAGAGCATTTTGTGGTTGCCCTGGAAACTGAGACCATAGTCCAGACTGCATGTTAGAGAAGAGGATGGGGTTGGACAGGTGAAGACAAGAGCTGTCACAAGCCCAGGATTATCTTTGGGTGACCTACAGAAGATAAAACAAGAGATGCACAGGTGAGAAAATAGTAACACTAATAAGGTACCACATTTGTTTAATGTAGACTGTGAAGTTTTTCTCCTCACAGTGAATAGGATGTGATTTACTCCCATTAAGTGGTCAAGGACAACCTGTGAGCAGATTAGAGAAGGCTTCCCACCTTCACACAGGGCCCAGGGATGCTCCTGAGCATCATAACCTGCCCCTCAGAAGATAAATCTCCTCAAAGGCTGATATATTTAAGAAATCTTTTGCAGATAATTTCTTTTCAAGGGAGCTTCTCTTGGTTTATATGACTTGAATTGCAGTCTTTACTGTAGCATAGGGAATGAAAGTTTTTTATTTTCTCATGACACTAGATACTGAGATCTATAAATGAATTCCCCTTGGATAGAAGAAGGAAAGAATTCAAAAATACCATAAATTCTGTTGATTTCTGCTAATTCTGTATTTGTTGTCATGGACAGAACCCTATAGTAGTGTAACATTTTGAGCAGAGTATCAGAAGAAAGCCTGAATTTGATTTTATCCTTCATCCAGTTTGTTGTTTCCTATATTTTGGCAGAGAATGGTCTGCACAGCTTCCAGATCACAAAGCAGAAGTAGCACTTCAACAAAAGAAGAGTTGGATTGCTCAAAGTGGCAAGTAATAGTAAATCAAAGATTGAAAGGGGAACAATTGAAATAAGGATTACTTCAGATAGGTATTCCCTTTATTCTTTCCACTGTGTCAAAAAAACCACTCAACTTCTCATCTGCTTTCTGTGTTTCCCTAAGGCCAGGTCGAGAATAGAACATTCAGGTGGATACTACTTGCAAAGATATAATTAAGGGACAGTTTCTTCCTACTCACCCTGAAAAATATAGTCACCAGCTGTTGAAGTGCAACTTTCCTACAACAAATCCAGAAGGAGAAGGGCTTTTGCAGACACAGGTACATTACTCAGCCCCTCCTCCTGGCACAGGCTGATACAGTTATGACGGAAAACACTGGTATTGTAGATATGGTTACATTGCTATTTGTGAGTAATTTCTTTCCTATAAACCACACCAGCATTAAGCAGAAAAGCCTCACAAAATTAAACAAAAAACAGCCAACAAGCTTAATTTTAATTATTGGATGTAAAGAAGTGCTTTAATCCCTTCTTAATATGTGGCAGAAATATAGGGAATTCTAGGCCAAACGCAAAAATCTTGCTGTGTTTGTTAAATTGCAGCTCCTAAAGCATGTGAGAAGATTTCCACAGGAGGAGAACTACCAATCTTAGTGATTCTAGGGGACTCTTCTGTGGAAATCCAAGTCAGATAGGAATATCCATGTCAGATAGGAATATGTGCAATGAGTAATTGATTAATTGGTATCACATCTTCCACTGTATAGCAAATGATTAAACAGATTGATCTGAACTTTGAAAGAATGGCAAGTCTTCTGTTTTCTTGTGATAAACCCATTCTTCATTGTGCTATCCAAGGTATTGCCGTATATATTCCCTTCATGCTAGAAAAGTTTAAAAAGTGCTTTTTCTATGAGGAGAGTATAAATGTTATTAATGATCAGAACAAGAGATGTAAAAAATCACACTTGTTCGAGTTGAACATTTATAGGAATTTATTCAATGAGATCAATAACTGAGTATTTAATTATGTTGATATTGGTTTTGTTGCTTTTTTAAGGCCATTGTCTTTTTTGTAAAATATGTGATGACATTAATTAAGAGTTAAAGCTGGAGTAAAAAACTGATCAAAAATTATTTATGCGCTAGAATGTTTATTCAAACCCTGAACTAGATAACAATAGCAGCTGTTTAGTTTGCAAGTGGAAACCAGTACAGCTCGATTGACTGTAAAAGTGAATGTCAGTCAAATTGCACACTGAAAGCTGTAGAGTCAATGGAATATACATATATAAAAAATAAATATTACATACACCTCAATTTAACCCATTTTAACCTGCATTGTCTCATATCACATATGTGCATATACACATCCTGCATTAGGTTAAATCAAAAGGAGAGTCCTAAAAGGAAAGGAAATTTATGACAAATTTAGGGACCATAGTGGAGGATATAATGGATTATTTGAAAAGGATAAAGAAGCACAAAAGCATTAGTGCACCTCCCTGTCCTGGAAATATTTATTTGATAGCATCAAACATTTCTGTGCAAGCTACAGGCTTTGAGGTCTGGAGAGTAAGACAAGGGAGGGAGCTGGCAGAGCCAGAGAAAGCATCGAAAGAATGTTCTTCATTCATTTCCAAGATATAGATGCTCCTACAGTGGAACCCACCATCGGCTGCAAATAAACCTGATGGTTTGTTTGGAGCATAGATTGCCATAGTTTTAATCTTCCAATATGCCTCTCAGTAAGCAAATGACTTTGCTGTCAAGGAAGGTCTTCCTTTACCCTTATCACTGCCATCAAAAATTCCCAGGAAAGGAGGTTTACTGATGTCATAGCCCACTTGACCTGTGTTTCCTCTACTGAAATATCAGAGATGGAAAGCTCCTAGAGGGAGGGTCTTTGGTGCTCAGATGAGAAATAGGGGACGGAGTCTCTTGTCTGACACCCTGAGGATGGAGAAGAGGCTTTAAAACTTCTTGGCCTGTTATTCATGACAGGTAAGCTGATGCTCCTGCAGGTCCTGCCCCCAGGATCAAGTCCCTGAACCTGCTCTATATCCAAGGGTAGTGTGGGAATGGCTGTGTGCCAAGTTTTAACCAAGTCCAGCCAACATCAGCATATACAGGATACCAGGATAATTGCCTACAACACCATTGCACTGGAAACTAAATCCTGATTACTGTAAGATATGGAAACAAGACAGTTCATCACTCACACAACTGCTGCTGCCCGCTAGCTGCAATTTCTCAGGTTTGTTGAAGAACATGTAAAGGTCAAAATAAACATCCAGAAGATATAAAATCCCATTTCCTTTTCACTTGAACTGTCTCCAAAGTACTGAAACGTGAACATATGTTACAGTATTACTCACTACATAAAAATACATATGTTAGTAGATATAGAATATAGTTAAAACACAAAATTGTTAAATCCACATATATTCACATAAACCTCAAAAAATGTAATCTATCAACACACAGTCAATCAAATCCTACATATAAAAATATTTTCTCATCCTCTGACACACACGAGACAAAAAGTTAGAGAACTTTCAAATATCTTGAAATTTCATTACATTTGTAAGTGATGGGATGTTTTCTAATCAAAATATACAGTGTTGTCACTTCCCATGATGTCAATGATTCTCATTAGCTGATGGTTTCTAAAGTCTCAGCTCATGAAACTCCATCTTTTTATAAACAAGGGCTTTTGTCTTTATCCTAGAGAGAAACAGCTGATGTCCGTTTTGATAACTAAGCATTAAATTACCAGAAATAATTAAAAATAACTCAACTCAGTATTTTGAAAATCTCACTCCTCACTCTAACAGGAAAGTTTATGATTAATCCACAGGAATCTGCTGATTCCTTTTTTCAGACACATTTCCTTGCAAATTATTGTGGTTTAAAATAAAATGTAAAAAATGTCTGCTTTTTAAAATAATTTATTAGCATGTAAAGTCAGTTTCCAAGCCTACCTTTCCTGCTGGAAGTTTCTTTAATTTTTAAATAGCAAAGGAGACTTGAAGGTTCAAGTTTAGCAGAACTTATTGATTTTTAACCCTGAAAGCAATTTCAAAAAATATTTTGTCTTTGCCTCCACCACAGGTAAAATGTGTTCTTTCTATCTTCAAGTTTTCTTTCCTCACTGGTGGCTGAGGTCAGAGCTTTCGATGCAAGCAAAGCACTTGCAGAAGGCCAACACCTCTTTTGTATTGCTGTAAGAAGGTATAACAGTGAGTAATTAGAACTTTTCCCTTACTTCCTCTCTCCTATGAAACATCTGAGAAGAAGCTGCAAAGCAGCACTTATGTATAAAAACCAGGTCCCACTACAAAAATAGCAGATGTTGGGGTTTTTTTAATTTACTGTCAGGAAATAGAACAAAATTTATATATAGTTCATGTTTTTAAGCTGGCTCTATTCAGATTTTAAGCCAAAGCTACAGAAATATTTTTTGGCAATTGGTTGGATTGGCAGCCCTGCCACTGATCACCAAGGCAGACAAGGTGGTTGAAAAATTTAGAACTTATGACATTCAGATTGTCCAAGACTGGTTCATTTGCCGGTAATTAGAACTGCTGGAAAGGTACAGTGTAATCAGCAGGGATGTGAGATCAGTAGGGGAAGCTTTAGGAGAGCCTCAAACATTTAAATAGACACGGGAATCCAAATGGTTTTGAATTTTCCAGGTAAAATTTGCTCTTTAGGAATTTAGCATCTAGGAAAATGACAGCCATCTAACAGCATTTAGGTAAATAATATTTGAACCACAAAAACCTCAAGTCTGTGTGTCTAATGTCAAAGCCCTACATTAGTGATCAAGGGGTAAGTACCCTGACCACTTGCAAGTCTCATCTTCACTGCTCTGGGGGATGGATGTTTGGCACTTCTCTGAAGAAAGAGGTTTATATTTTTCTTACTCAGTTTCTGTTACTGAATAAACCTAAAAAAGGCAGTCATCTTCTAAATGCTGCCAGTTTCCAACTTTCAGGCTTCTCATTCATTTATGGATTGGATGTCATTTACTTTCTAGGGAAATTTTTAGACACGTAAAGTTTTTTGAGAGAGCTTCAAAAAGAAACTTCCAAAGTCTTCAATAAGTCAATTCTTAGGAGCTTCTAAATAATGTGCTTATAAAATAAATAAGTGGAAATTATGAAGTGAAGAGGGGAATATGCACAAAGCTTTTTTTCCTGCAGGGAATTGTTCCAATAGCCCTAGCAATTTTTTTTTTAACTAGCTTAAGCAGGATTATTACTTAGTTAATTCTTGATTACTTTTGATGTTGGAAAAATGATTAAATAAGTCAACACTTGCTTTTGTCTGACCCTCTAAGGTCTACAGTTTATTTTTCATAATGATGAGTAACAGCCTGAATATCTGTTGCTGCATAGATCTCTACCTTCTTGGACATGACAAACAATGTAAATCTTTTCTCTTTATACGTCTGATCATTTTTTCAATGTACTGAAGTGCTTGAGTTTCCAGGGTCACAAAATGAACTAAGCAAAACATCTTTTGATAACATAAAGGGAAGATAAAAAGAATGAATTCTTATCGTTATAATGTTTTAGCTGCATGACTTCAAGGTTCTTATGCTATCATAGTATAATGTTTATTAGAAGCCAAAACAAAGATTTCTCTCTTAAAGGAATATCGGGATGTAATACAGAAGGCCATCTGAGATATATCCTATTCAAAAATAAAGTACTGTGTTTGCAAAATGCTAGGGAGATTAAGCAAAAAAAATAAAGTTTAAAACCAGTAAAATGAGAAACTTCATTCTGGGCAAGACACTTGTGGTGACTAACATGTTAACAATAAAGACATTCAGTTGAATGTATAACAAATCTGAGGGACTTTTATTAAAAAAGGGCCATGGGCATCCATATTTTGGTTTTGGCTAAGCCTCAGTCATCGTTTTGATTTAGAAGGAGAAAAGCCAAACCACCTGTGGTTTTCATTTTTATTTCATGGCCCATAGGAATACAAACTTTACACTTTCCAATTTTTCCTACCCATGTGCAGCCTGTTAATCAGGAAAATAATATTATAAAGCTATTCTTATCCATGTGTAAAATTTTAAAGAGACTGAAGTGAAAATATACAGAAGACAACATCAGTATTGTCCATGAACACACAGAAGGGACCTTGCAAATCCAGACCTCCAACCTGGGTGTCACAGGTTGACCTTTCTAGACAGAGCACATTTACTGCAGTGCCAGCTTCTCCAAACTGAGGTTATTTTCTTTCAGTAAAGAATAGTGTTGGAGATAAGCAAAGTAAGAGCACTCCTAATAGGACCAGGAGAGAGACTTCTCCTAGGTAAGGCTGATTTTCTACAAGTACATGGAGTGGTATTAAAGAGGCTATGGACCACAAACTGCCTCACTCAGTCCTGATTCACGTATGAAGCTGAAGGAAATAGGTCCATACTCTGGAAAACTAGAGAGTACAAAACAGAAAAACATGCACACAATATCCAGAGGGGGCAGGGGTAAGATATCAAGGGAAATGGGACCACAAACATTCTTAAACCTGGCAGCTGAGGTGAGGGACCCTCACTTCACAGCTGTGCCTCATGCGGTCATCCCTAAGATGATTCACCAAAACAGAAATATTAGCCAAATGTTTCCCCCTGTTTTGTTTTAAAGGAAAAAGTACATTTTGTGTGATAATCTGCCACAGCAGACTTCCAAAGCCTTCACCCTTTGTCATGCAATGAAGTGCTGACACACATTTCTTTTGTCTTAACCCACATCTAGCTGGATCTCCAGCTGGCAGATGTTACTGCAGCTCTCTTTGAGAAAATACACAGGGTGAAAACAGATCCATTTGAAGACAGTGGGAGATTTGCCATGGACTTTAGTAGGGCCATATTTCACACACTTCTTTTTGATAAAGGCAACAAACTAATAGAAATAATTTGGTTTTTAAACTTATATATATAGTAGTGGTACTTCATTTCATAGCTAAACTAAGCTTCACCTTCTATGCTATAGCATATCCACTACAAGCAATTAGATTTATATATTCAAATATTTGTATGGATGCACAAATATACATGAATATAAAAGATGCACAAATACAGTTTACATTAAACCTCTTTCAAGAGCCAAATACATTAAATTGAAATCTGGTTATGCAGGCTGTTACCTTTCTTTTTACAGTTAAACTGTTTTCATAATAAATGGTCATCTTCACCAAAGAAATTAAAAATAATATAGCTAAAAAGATAGCATGTAAGTGTATATATACCCATTATTTATATATATATACATCTAAGTAAAAAACCCTCAATCTTTTTCACTCTCATGTATATATATATACATACATGTATATATATATATATATCAACATATACATGTGACAGTACAATTTAAAAAAATAAAGTCCTAAATAAGGCAACTTCTCTTCAATATTTTTAATTAAACTGAGAGACCATGGTGGCTTTAAGAACAATTCTGTGGTGAGAGACATCACCATGCAAACTACTCATGACAAAATTATAGTTTAAGGTCTCCTGTAAAACCACCATAAATTCCAGAGACTCCCATCACATTAGTAGAATAACTAATATTCATGTTTGTAGGTGCAGATCCTTCATTCTAATGAATTAAAGCAGCCTTCTGTAAAGTCTCTGTGACCTGCCTCCCCATGGCATTTTCTGAAATGCTCCCAGAAGCAAATTAGAGAACCAAACCCATATTTAATTGTTATTTTGCTACTCTCCCTGCATTGCTCCTTCATTCTTTAAGTAGACATATATCCATTGAATTTTTATAGTGATTTTGCTCTAAGTTTCGTAGCAGGATGGGACTTCTTAAATGCACTTATCCTTTTTAAGGTTTTCAATTGTTTTACCAATTTGTAATCTCTAAAATTGTGAATAACATCATCCGCTGACACAGCAGCATAACAAACATTTCCCCAAAAGCACCTAAAACATAAAATATGACTGAGCCCAGCAGATTTGCAAGATAGATAAATATTATCCACATCTCATGAATGAGGAAGTCTAAGCAACAAATACTTGACAAGTGAAGTACAAGATCCCTAGGGCAGCAAGGAGGGGTATCAGGAAAGCAGACTTTGACCTCTTCACAGGTTTGCTTGGTACAACACCATGGGACAAAGCACTGGAGGAAAGAAGCTTCCAAAAAGCTGGATTTGGATATGGTTGATGTTCAGGGATCATCTCCTCAAAGACCAGGAGTGATGCTTCCTAGCCAAGAGAACGTCAGGCAAAAATGCCAGGAGGTCTGCATGCATGTACAGAGACCCTGGGCAAACTCAAACACAAAAAGGAAGTCTACAGAGGATATGAACAGGGGCAGGTAGTCCAATTGGAATACAAAGATATTATCAGAACAGCCAGGGATCGGGTTGGGAACTCTATAGCTTGATATAATTTAATTTTCCCAGTGAAAATGTGAGCCTTCTCTGACAGGAAACAGGCCGCCTGGTTATCTGGTATATGAGAAAACTGTGATACTCTATAACATTTTTGCCTCGGAATTCAGCAGAGAGCATTGGGAGCATGAAGAACTGCTCACTGTAGTAGAAGATCAGGTTCTACACCATTTAAGGAACCTGAAGGTTCACAAGTTCATGGGACCTGATGAGAAGCATCTAGAGGTCCTGAGGGAACTGACTAAAGAAGTGGCTAAGCTACGATCCATCATGTTTGAGAAGTTAAGGCAGTCCAGTGAACTTCCTGCTGACTGGAATAGGGCAAAGATAACGCTCATTTTTAAAAAGGGAAAAAAGCAAGACCCAGGGAACTACAAGGTGGCCAGCCTTACCTCAGTGCCCAGTAAGATCATGGAGCAGATTGTGGCAGGTTCAGTTGAAACCGGGCGGAAACACCAATTACGTGTAGTGGTTTTAAAATTGCCAATTTGAAATTTCCCGGCCAATGCACCAAAGAATGTTGTGGGTTTAGAGCTAGCTAAAACTTACTAGCCTACTTATTTTCTGTTGTGAGATATGATTTTAGAAGAAAGGAAAACGCAGGCTCAAACTTAAGACTATAAGGAAAATTTATTAACAAAACAAACTAAAAAGAAAATGAAAAGGAAAAGTCCAAATGAAACTTCCAGAACACTTCTCTCCCCTACTTACTTATTTTCTTTCCCACCTGACAACATAAAACGAAATCTGGGATTTTTAAAATCAGTTATC
>VWYI01014730.1:105057-186720 GCA_013399455.1 Anthoscopus minutus | reverse complement strand
TCTCATGAATTAAAGGAAATGCTGTAGTTATTATAGTCTATCTCCATGGTGTACCAAAAGAACTTTCAGTCTCAATTTTCAGGACATCTCCTTATTCCCTCTTTCTTCATTTTAACACCCAAACTCTTTCCCAGCTGACCCAGTTCTGTTCATGTTGTCACTCTCTGGATTTTCTCTCGCCCAAGTGAGAAGTCATGGTCTGCGAGTCTCATCTGGGCGCTGGCAGAGTTAACATTTCACCCAGGTCGGCAGTGGCTGGAGCAGTCACGGTGATAGATTGCAAGAAAAAACGGAGCCAGCACGCACGAGGCCGCATCTTCTCTCCCCCACCACCTTCAGAAGCCGGAAACCGAAAAGAGAGAGTTCAGAGTTTCCCGGGCTTCACAATGGGTATTCACGGGGGTGGAACTTAACTCTGAATGGCTTATAAAGCTGTCAGTTCTCAGAACTGGACAGACACTGGCTCTCTTTGAAACTCCCAAGAGTCTCTCTCAGGAGAACCATTTCCGGGGATGTTTCACTTCCTTCTTTTCCAATACCAACCAAGGTCAAACCAGCACACAGATCCTCCTGGAAACCATGCTAAGGCATGTGGAAAATGATGAGGAGATGGAGACAGACAACAAAGCTTCACCGAGAGCAAATCAAAAGCAGCATGGCCAGCAGGGAAGAGGTGGTGACTCCTCTTCTCTGTTCCACTGTCATGAGACCCCGGCTCTGGGGCCCCAACAAAGGAAAAACATGGTGTGGTTGGAGCAAGTCCAGGGAGAGCACTTTCAAGTACCTAAAGGGGGCCTTCAAGAGAACTGGAGAGGGACAATTAACAAGGGTATGGACAAGGAGTAATGGCTTCAAAGTTAAAAAGGGTAGGTTTATATTAGATATTAGGAAGAAATTCTTTACTGTGAATGTCATGAGGCACTGGCACAGATTGTCCAGAGCGGTTGTTCCCATTCCTGGAAGTAGTAAAGGCCATGATGGATAGGGATCTGGGCAACCAGGTCTAGTGGAAGATCTCTCTGCTCATGTCAGGGGCATTAGAAGTTGATGATCTTTAAGGTTCCTTCCAACCCAAACCATTCTGTGATTCCATGAATACCTGGCAATACCACAACAGAAGTGAAACTAGGTCCAAAATCTCCATTTATCAGGGAGGAAAAGCGGGCATCAAAGTTAGTACCACATTTCACCAGACCAAAAGAATTGTGGATATCCCAGTATTCACATTAAAGCTGTCTTTAAAGATAATATATTTTTATGTCTATATGCCTATTATATTTAATGTATTTATATGTCTTGATCACCTTCCATAGAAAACCAGATCTGCCAAAAGCTGAATTTCAGTCACCATTATGCCTTTCACTTTTAGATTGGAAGTGGATAAAAGAAACACAGAAGTGAAAGTCAAACCAATATTTGTTTAATGAATAGTCCAGCTACTAACTCTTGGGTGTCTTCCTTAGATGGATGCTGCCAAAAGGGTCTGGGATGGAGAGGGAAAAGACACAGTGCAGATTTTTGGGGGAGAAGAGTTTGGAGCTGATTTGATCCAATGAATAAAGCAGTATTTAAAAGTTATTTGTAAAGAAAATACAAAAATAACACATATCCAGAGATAAATTTATAAAACTGGAGAAATTTTGAAAGCCTGCCTATACAATATAACTGAAAATCTCCATCATTTTTATCCTGCTGACTTGCTTATATTCACGTGGTTTCAGTCTCACAGATGTTCTGGAGGCTAGGGCATGTAATCTGGCTCCATAGTTTTCTAACCACAGAATATCCAAAATATATAACCAGGAAATCACTTGCAGTCTGTGTGGGGTTTGGCAGATGGTATTTCTAAAAATGCAAATATCCAATATGGAGGTAGTGGAGAAGACGGATTTCACAAGGGAACAGTGTAACTCTTTATATGGAGTGTAAACTTTACACAGTATTCCAATATAGAACTGGTGAGCACTGTTAAAAAAGTTTCCAATGAATATTCATGTCAGTTTATAAACATATTCTCTTCAACTATTTCAATGCCCTCTTTGTGTTTGCTTACTGTGCATGTTCTAGCTTTTGCATTTACTGGTGAGAACGCTTGTAGAAACAGCAAATTTTAAGCAAGTATTAGAGAATATATATGGGTAATGAATTTTTCATTTGGAAATATAGGTGCCAGCACCAGAATTTCCTTCCAAAAGGTATCCTCATCCACTCTAGAGAGGGATGTATATGATCTGCAAGACTGAATTTTCACAACCACGTGTACTAGCACTTGTCAGATGAGACAAAAATCAGAAAGCCATGCATCCTTCTGGTATGGAAGTTGTATGTAATGGAAGAAAATTAGAAATTGGGATGGTGTGAGATACTGCCTCAGCTGCATTCTGGTTTCTGTTATGATAGCAGTCATACTGGTGGAGTAATAACCTGGTAACAGAGAGAGGCACAGTGCAGAAGGGATGTCCTGCCCGAGGGGCAGTCTCCCAGCAGCCTGCTCAGGCTGTGACCAAGTCTTTTGTCAGTTGCCAGCGCTGCACTGAGCACCCCTCCCTTTGCTCCATAGCACAGTTGTGGGTTGGAGCAGAAGAAAACCTCTTTCCAGTGTGCTGTGTCCCCAACAGAGCAAAAGGCACCACCTGGGACGCAACATGGGGCACACAGTCCACCGTGAGCAGCACAAAGGATTTCCATCTACATTTTGTGGTGAGTTGGAAAAATCCTGAGATGATCAGAACGACCTTCAGCTCCTCACAGCTGAAGGGATTTCTATCACTGATGTTCCTTGCCTGGCAAGCCATGTAGCTTCCAGTTCTGAGGGCTTTCAGAGCTAAATGGTAAATATGAAATATGGACACATGAAAGCTATTTGAGCCAAGTTTTGCTCACATGGGACCTGAATGACATGAAATCCTTGGTAATGACAGTTTAGTTATAGACAAGAGCAAGCGCAGAAAAGGCCAGGCAAACTTCATCTGAGGGAAGATTTCATATTGCATTGCGCAAGCGCAGTCACTGTCTTAATACACCGTGAAACATATAAACCCACGTTCCTAACTGATGCAAGCAATTACTGCTCCATCAAGCTAATTTACGGTGGAACTAAAACATATTATTCGCCTGGTAATTCTACCATAAACATCCTGGATTCCCTCCTAGTATAGACTAGTAGGTTTAAAACCCTTAAATATATTTACTAAGAAATAAAAAAAGAACACAGAGCAGGCAGAAATGCATGTCCCCCATAACATTTTTGTAAAATTTAACAGAAATAAAAATTTTTCTACAACCTTTTTTTACATACACGCCATGGTTTAACTTCATGAACATGTATACACATCTCAAGCACACTACTCTGTGAAATATTTTAATCACTTAAAAGTGAGAATAAGAAACTTAAGATCTGCGTCTTTTTAAGGTAAGAGGTTAAGTTTAATATCTCCTTCTTCTCTATTATTTTTAGTTTTACTTTCTATAAGTTTTTTCAATTCATTTTTTGTCATAGAAAAATCATAAAACAGGGGGAAAAAAGTTATCTGTGTCTGAATTGCTGACTTTACTAAACGGTCAGTTTCTTCCCAAGCCATATCAAGCCCAGACAGATTTCTGGCAATCTCAGTTCGGCTTCAAACAGCCAAGATAATGAGAGATGATCCAAAAGATTCCTGAAATATTAGATATGCCTGTATATATATATTTCAGACTAAATATTTTCATGAATGTAATCACATGAAAGAAAAAAAAATCCCTCACACTTTTTAAAAGCCAGTTTTACACATTTTAGACTCTGCTTATGAATCAACAAGCTGTATAGATTGGATTGTCTCATTCCTAGTGGCTTGCATGGGCTTTGTTCAGAAAAGCATGTTCCAGCTGTGCTGATCTTACATCTCATCAATAATATTTCACCACACTGAATGGACCACACACTCTGTTACAATGACAATCCACTTTCTCATGTCAGAGGGCCTGATTCATGGTCACCCAAGTTCCTTAAGCTGAGGTCATTATGCTTAATTCCTTTCCAATGTGCAAATTATCCGTTTCTTCCAAAAATGTAACAAAATAACCAAAGAATTTTCTGTATATCTGTAATTAAATATTTCTTTTATAAATTATTGTCAGCAAAACTTGTGTGAACTTTTTCTTCATATTCTTTCATGCCAACAATTAGCATGTGATGGAACAAAATACTAGCCCTGTATTTGTACATGTGTAGCACAGCTTTGGTGGAAAACAAATCTTCTTTCAATTCCTTCATTGTTGTATATCAGTGGATACCTTTATTAAGAGGAAGAAAATAATCAGTTCACAAAGCCATGATTCCAGGTTACTATATTTCCAAGCGATAATTTACAGTGATGTGCTATTCAGTTTTGCAACAGCAACACCTGGAGAGACTCCACATACCCCGAGGCCTGTATTCCTGGATTTCACATTTAGACCCTGTATCTGACTCCAGTTAAGCCAGTGAGACCTGTGAGCTTTCACAGCAGTGGAGCACCGCTGGAGTTGTGCAAGATTTCCCAACTCCTCAGCACTCTGTCTCCTCTGCAGCAGTCAGAACATGGGCTGCTCAGCTGAGACAGAAAGTCATAACACCAAATCACAGACCAGAAACATTCAGGTAATACAGCACTATTTTTCTTGGGTTTGAAATGCATTATCTAACAGAAGAACAGGTACAAATCTAAAATTATTTGGGGTCATAGACTTCTCCTTTCTGAAACAGAGTAATTATCATTAGCTTTTCAATCACAGACATGAATATCTGTGACACTAGCACATTTTAAACTTTTCAGTCCAGCCTCACATCACAGTATTGGAACTGGAACAAAGTTTTGAGTATTTTTTTTTCCAAGAAATTTTAAAGGCAGAAGGGCTGATCAATATGAGAAGTAAAATAATCAGTGCCAGCCTGACTCATGTGCTGCTAATGCAGTAAAGAAGGGTGGTAAAGAGTTACTTATATTCCATCAAACTTGATTCTGCTGTGACTTCCTGCACTTTTACTCTAAAATAACACAGCTGGACTTTTTGTAAAGTTTCTCTTTTTAGACTGCAACTGATAGTGGAATCCAAGTATGGATTTAAATGCTTTTCCTGTGGATTCAAACCATTAAAATAGAAATCGATATCTTACACTAGGAGTTTTCTTTTCAGTGTATTAAAGGCAGAATATGTTTTCTTCTGTTATTTTGAAAGCAAACGTTTATGTTTTCCCATTTACAGAGCGCAGAAAGGCACAATGACATTAATTTCTGAATGGATGAAGATAAGCATAAGATAAGACAGCACCAAAGCACTGTTATTCCTCTTGTGTTGATGGCAAAGCACCTTGCAGGAGCATGATCACACTCTAGAGAAAAAGATCTATGATGTTTTTTGCCAAAACCCATCATCAGAGATCTGGGTACAAGTAACTATGGAACAGCAGAAATATGTGAAGAGCTCAAAAATATAAGCACTACTTAGAATCAGAATATGCCACTTTTCACAGATCTAAGATCAGACCTCATTCTTATTTTCTTCCTGTGGGAGGTCAGTGTTTATACAGCAGATGTGTCTGCCAGGAAGAACATTTTTGCACTTGCTCCTCTTCCAGTTGCTAATCTGCAGGTTCATTTGCCTCTGCTTGAAGAATGGCCTGGCTGAGCATTTACAGCATTGCTGGCAGTAGACTCAAACCTTTTCACAGAATCACAGCATTTTTCAGGCTCAGGATGGAAGTTTTATCTTCCCCTGATTTGCCTTTCACACAGTACCAGGAGGTGGCTACCTTCTCTCCTGTCCTGGCCACTCGACTGGCTTTTGGAAGTGGGGTCTGAAATGGCAGGAATCTTGAAAGTGCCCTGCTCTGATCAGGAGGTTGAGCACCAGCTTTCCTGACTGCTGCCTTGGTTCCTCACTTCTAGTAAATTCCCGGGGTGTCCTCACAATCTGTAATTTGGCTGCGTTGGTAGCAAATAAAATCTCCCTCCTGCAGCATCATGACGGCTTTTCTACAAATGCTCATAAAACCCGTTGTTATCCCTGGAAAAAATCTGGAGAAGAAACACAGCACACAATGCCTCATCACTTATTTTGTAGCTGTTAAGCTTGCCACAGTCTTGTCTTTGCCTTGTGTTAGGAAAATAGCAAGGTAACTAAACAGTGGAGTTCATTGTTAGGGATATTTCCTGGAGGAATTAAATATACATTATTCCAGGCAATGCATTTTATCCCAAATTTAACTGCAGTGCAGAAAGAAATGAAAGGTCAAGGTGGTGTCTCCTCCATATTTGTAGGAAACTTGAAGCAAGAACAGAAAGTGTCAGACCTCAGTGTGGGATTTATCCCCCCAAACTCAGGTTTTAGCTTGTCTTAGTGGAGCCAACTGGTGCTGGATGCAAAACAGATGCAAACCAGAATATTTAGGTCTCACTTTCATGCCTTCCTCATTAGAAAACAAACCAAAAGAAAGGAATAAGAAAGAGGTGCATTAACTTCTCTCCCTGCTTTCTGAGCATTTCTCACAAGTAGCATCTGCTGCTGACTCCGTGGCCATGCTGGAGTCTCTGTGCTCTCTGCAGAGAGCACACAGCCTCTCCCACCCTCCAGCTGCACAGCCAGGAGCTCAATGGCACACAGTGGCTTTTTTGAAGGATCCTGTAGACACTAAGCTACTCTCAAAATATCTGAGACTGAAACCCATGACTTTTGTCCCTGCCTGGTGAGTGAAAATGAGAACCTGTGCAGCATTATGTCTTGCTGCCACTTTCCCTAACCCTGCGGTTTGAGGGGAGACCTTAATGGAGTGTTTCCTGCTTTTCTAATGTTTGTTTGGGTTTTGTTCTCATACATTCCAGGAGGTACAAGTTGAAGGGGGCAGGCTTGTGACAGGCTGCAGCCAAAACTCCAACTTGATAACATTTTTATGGGGGTGAAACTACAAAGAGCAACTCAACAGCTGCCAGCAGGGCTGTGTTAGCGTGAAAGAATCGCCAGAAGCAGGCAAGTAACATTCATGCTGAAAATATGATTGATCACTTCTTTTTTTCCCTGCAACTCTGCCCTTGTATAAATCCAGTCTCAGTGAGAAGTGACTTCGACTAGGGATGAGTTCAGTCTTCAGAGGTAGCTGCACTCATTTTCACTAAATCACCAGTTCACATACCAAGCCCAGGGCAAAGGTGAGGGCTTGGGGATGGTGTGTTGTCCTGGTCTTTGATTCACATAAAAGTGACAGAAGTAGACATTGGTCATTTTTTAATTCCATCCAAAGACAAGTCAATTCATTTCTGGGTGTGCCAATAAGCTGAGGTATTTAACTATTCTCTTAGAAAGCAGAGCATGCTGCTAATAAAGGTTACTTTACTTTTGTTTCAAGAGGACCTGAGGGATTTTCCAGACAAGTAAAGGGCTGGATCACTGCACATGCCTCTCTGATCAATATTCACACTAAGAGAAAGCACTGCTAAAGTTAAGGACATTGAAATGATGTGCAACTACAACTGCCCTTTGTTTGACACGCTGGTTTGTCCCCATCACAGGTACCATGCAGAACTTGCGAAATTACATTTACGTAATTTGCTTAATTTAACATCTTGTTTCAGTATTCAAATATCCACCAAAGAATTTGCCACAGAGTAGGTTTTTTAGAAAAAAAATAGTATAGAATCTGGAAAATATATTAAGACCTTCTTCTTAATTCTTTAAGTTTCCTTGCTGCTTACAGGAATTAAGTGTGGAAACAACATCTGTGTAATATTGTGAAGGATTTCAAAAGGGCTCCTCCAAAAGGGCTGACACAATCTTACTCCTTTTAGAAGAGGATATGAAATGATTTGCTTACTTTGGCTATTGCATGCACTCCCTTCCCCCCAGCAGCAGAGCCAAGAACTAGTGGCACGTCTGAGAAATGTTTTTTATGGGGAGTCCTTCAAATATTTTTGACTATTTGCAATAAGACCTAAGAGAGGTCCCCTCCCATAAACATAACAAAGGAAACTGCTATACTATTGCTCCACTTAAGTGAATGAATAATAGATTCATAGAAACTTATGATGAATTATTTAGGCATATGACCCTGACAGATGAAAAGAGTGAGTAAAATATATACAGAAACTTTAAAAAAATCATAGAAACATGTTAAACTTCAATTAGTTATTCAAAACTAGTAATTTTATCCAATCTAGTAGATATTAGATATATGCTGGTAACTATCTATCAGCAAGAAATGTCATTTGACAGTAGGCAACACCTGCATCAGTGAAAATATAAATGGATGCCATCTTCCCCCTTCCTGCAAAAATATTAGCCAGAGTCTTGTAATACCACCCTTGAAAAGGAAGATACTTCCACTCTGGCATATAAGCCCAGGTATGTTTCCAAAGTAATTAATTAAAGCCCTAACGGCAGTATGGAGCTTGATTTGAGTTTAGGTTAGCTTTAAAAGCACTTTAATGATACTTTTAGAACATACCTGGGCCTAATTTCGTATATTTTGCATCAGCTCTGAGGTTAGTCACGTGTGAACACACAAAAATAACATCTCTCTTCTACTTTTCAGAAATACTCTAATTGTTTTCAAGTGAGGAGTTTGCCTAAAAAGAGGAGATGTCCTTTTGAATCGAAAGGCCACAGGATGATTTGGGATGAAGCAGCATGTTACATAAAGACTCTTCCTACCTTAGGGGAGGTAACCATGAAGTTCCCATCAACTTGTAATTAGAACGACAGGGCACACTGATCTCTTTTAAGAGAAGGTATTTGCAAATACTGTGTATCTGAGGTAGGTGATGCGCGTCTCTCTCCTCCCCTCCATGCCCACATGCAGGATTTGTTACTCCCACAACTTCTTTTATCACAAATGAGCCTTGCTGCATGCAACCCTTATTGAACTGCCATGTCATAGAAAGAGTAAATACAGATATTTCAGGACAGAGCCTCACAGAAAGGTCACCAGCATCCTGTGGACTCAGACATAAGAGCAGCTGCTGAGAGAGATTATATCATGTTTTCAGGTAGCCACTCGTAAATTCATACTCTGCTTATCAGAAAATGGCCATGATGGCAACTCCACCTGGATGCTGTTACATTAACAGCTGGACCAAACTGCCCAATGTTGTTCTTTAATTAAAAGGCTGCTCTTCTGCAAATGGGGAAAATTACTGGAGTTGTGTTGTAAAAAATGCAGATTCAACATTTTTAAAATATCATAAATGTGAAACACGATGCAAAACCAAATAAAATACAGACTTACATCCTAGCCAAGAACAGCTCCTGAGTCCACTCTGCAGAGAATCTTTGTCCTCCCTGAGGACAGAGGAGGGCAGACCTTGAGCAGGATAAAGAAAGGTATCTTTTCCAGGAGCATTCCATCAGCTGCAGAGTGGCTCTGCACCTTTGCTCCCCTCATCCCCTACCTAGCACCAGACACTGCTTGAAAACTCATGGTGGTGAAGCTCCTTGTGCTTGGTAAGACAAGGTTGCCTGATTTTCCATGTCTTCCTTTAGTACCAGGCGCTGGAGTCTGGCTCATCCTTAACCCACCAGTTTGGCGGGAACAGTGGAGTTCACTGAAAAGATTATTTGTAGCAAGAATATTTCAGTGCACCAAGCCAGAATGCAACAATGCTCTTTCAAAATAATGCTGTCTAGTAAAATCAACCAGCTGAAAGGAATTTTGTACGGTATCAAAAATGTAAATAGAATGGACAGTTGGCCCATTATTATGCATTTGTATGTATATATAGTCACCAGGAAAATCCAAAACACACATGTAGTGTAGAAAATAAAACAGAAGTCTGTAAAAATGGATTGTTTTATAACAATTTGTGTGTAAAATTATGGTGCTATTGTTCCTGTGTAACAGGATAAGGAAAGATAAGGTGGTTGTATTCTCCCAGTGATGTTTTAGAACTCTGCGCTTGCTCTCATGAACTTCTTATTCAGAGAAAGAATCCCCAGTGAAGCCAGCAAGACTAAGTTTTCTGGGATCAAGCCCTTAATATATGCTTTAACAGAGTTTGTAAGCCTCCAGTATATTTAATCTCCCATATCTAAAAATTTCCCAGTAGTATTACAAATACTTTATGAGAAATAAATATTTAGACAAGTGTAGAACCTATTTAACATTGATTTTTTTTCTTTTCATTACAACTCATCTAGTGTCATAGGCTGACTAGATCAGCCCGCATCCATGTCAACAAAGCTTGCTTGTCCTCAGGTTGCTAATTTCTAAAATTGTAACATTTGGGAATAAAATGTAAATAAAATGCAGCCAACATTTGATCTCTCATTTCTAAAGAGAAAAGTAGCCTGAAAACTAAAAAAAAAAGTCAGAAGAGCACCAGCAGTAGGATCAGAGGACTTTTTCTTCACTGACACCAAGGACTTCAAAAGAAGCAGCCAAATCAGGCAGCAAAGCAGGGCAGGGCATTAGCCGTGCCTTTTACCCATGGAGCTTTTCAAGGGGATCGTGGTATCCTGCCAAAAGCTGCATCCACAGAGTGGGTACATGTCCAGACACATGATTCCAATCAGGCCCTTGAAATAACTTTTTTGTTAGCAGCCTGGGGAAGTCCGGCCAAGGCACCACTCTGGAATGGAGCTGCTGCAAGTCTCTGATCTGCTTTGCAGCGTTCTCCTTGGGAGAGAGCAGACCTGCACCCAAGAGCAAGAGGATGGGTGTGTGCCGGCCAAATCCCCAGAGCTGCCATGTCATCTAGGACACTCAGTGGCTTTCCTGATGGCAGCTTCTGCCATCTGACAGTCCTGGGGATATCTCCAGGCTGGTGGTAGTTCATGGACAGCTTGTGCTGGGTGGGGTGAGGCTCTGAACTGGCATCACTACCCTGAAATCATGGCAAGGGAGAGCAAGCAAAGGGTCATGCAATGTGGAAAAAACCTCCTCCTAAGCCCTGAGGCAAGTTGTCTTGGAGTCAGATGTCCGGATATGAAAGCCAAAGAAGCATTTGAGCCCAAAAAAAGATTAAATGTATTTACTGAGTCCAAAGAAAAGCTAGGCAGAAACAAGGAATAATGTATACCGTCCTAGTCTCTTCAGCTCACTGCTATTCAAGAGAGAAGAAATATCAGTTACAATGACCTGGGAAAGGATTTTTTTGAATGTGTGAAGGGAAAAAAAAATATTGTTATGCTTATTTTATGTTGTCAAATATTCCAATCTGGGAAAGAAATAGCCATACAGATTTATGTATATTAAAAGAAAAGGAAACTGGAGCAATGAGGGGACATTATAGGCTGATGCTGGAGAAACAGTTCTTTCAGGTTACTTTGTCAGTGGTCCTTTTCTGACACATAGTATTTGGGTAAAGGCTGACTGTAACATGGCCATGTTATTCAGGAACCACCAAACTGCCCAAATCCTGATTTCAGCTGCCGTGTTGCATGTGATAATGGATGCAATCCAAGTAGCTTCTCTGTTCCTCTAATAACCTGTTTCCTGAGAGTCAAAAAAATACCCATGATCCCCACTTCTTAGAAGATTCACCTTTTGAAATGAGTGTTTGTATGCAGGTATTCTCTTTAGTTATGTTTGTATTTAACATCCACATTTTTAATACTCGAAATCTGCTTTTCTGTAGGAGACACTTCAATAATCTGATGTAAATAATATTGATACCTAAGGATGGACAGAAATTCATGATGCCTATTTTGTTATTCAAAAGTAGGTGCTGAGATTTTGCATTTCTGCTAGTGTAACAAACTATTTGTTGGAAAAGCAGTATGATATAGACCTCCATTTTTGTTTAAATTTCACCTGAAGATAGAAAAATATTAGTAAAGACACTAATTTACATTAGTATTGCCTCTAATTTACAATAACGTGTCATAAACAGAGCTTTGTAAAATAGCACAAGTTTCTCTGTGGCTCTCAGTACCAGATCTCCAGTAACATTTTCATCCACTCCTATGAACTATTTTTTTTTGTTTTTTAGGTTTTCCCTCCAGAATATATGGCCTTATCATTTCTGCTGTGTTTCTACATTGGTACAAATATTTTAGTGGTGTAAAAACCTGTTTGTGTGTCTCTGAAGATCTCTTTCTTGCCTTATTTGGGCTTCTTTTCCCTCTTTTAAAGCATGAACAGAAACTTGTTATGGGAGAAATGCATGTCTGCACATGTATATTCAAGGCCACATTTGTTTGCAGCAATTTGCTGACACGCTGCACAGTCACGTGCCTATTTCCTCATTTTCAACTTTATGTAATCCATTTCTATAAGGATGAATATCTGGACCATGAACTCTCCTTTATCAAAGCATATATTTGTAGGCTGTGATATCTCTGAGTACACAGATACCTGATTAGGTAACGTGTTTGCATTCAGGCTATTTGTGCAGCAATTGAGCAGCAAGAGCCACTGAAGCACCATCACTGAGTGCCAGATTTGCTGAAGTCTGAGAACTCTTTATGGCCTCAGATAGCAATGCTTTGGTTCCCACTCATGTGCAGAGTAGATAAATAAGTTATTGTGGTGTTCTCCACCACCAGTCAAACAGAAATCATTTTGCCATTACTCGGCTTTAGAGTAGGGAATGCACATCAGGATTTCCTACTGACATAAATAAGAAGAAATGTGTGCAGCACTTGAGCCTGGTTCTCCTATTTTTTTTCCTCTAGTCCATGTACTTAGACCTATGAAAAGTGGATGTAAAAGGGCTCAAACTGCGTGTGTTGTATGCAAAGCCACATGTGTGTAGCACAGAAAACATGTTACTCTGGAAGCATGTCTACCTTCACCTGTGTGATTGACTCATAAAAAATGCTGTCTTTGAAGAATTTCAATAATTCATGTGGGGAGTGGGGTTGGTTTTGTTTTGGTTTGTTTTTTGGGTTTTGTGGTTTTTTGTTTGGTTGGGTTTTTTTGCCAGGGACCACAAACAATGCAAGAAAAAAAACTTCATCAAAGGTATTTTCTATCCTGCCATGCTCCTTGCAGACTTTCCTCATTCCTTTTCAAAGGAATAATTAGCTTATAAAAATTTTTTTTCATTTTGTCTGGGAGAAGACAGTGCATGTTCTTAATTAAGGAAGTGTTATTAAAATAAACTTTTCTAGGAAAATGTACATGGGATAATATATAACATAATTTTAAAATACTTTTATTTCTTCTTGTTTTTTTTTAAATGGCTGACTGAAAATTTTTAGCCAACTCAAGTATGAGCTTTATCCTCCCTTTCTGTTCTCATCCTCTTGAGTTTACTTATTTCTTTGGCTCATTCTTTTCCTCCAAAAGCAGTTTCACAGATTTTGTTATTTCACCTTCTATCTTGTCTCTAAATTTACATCCAGAAAAAATATGTATATTTTTCTTTTAATCAGTGTGTGTTTCCAAACTTGGAGTCCTGCCTCTAGCACTTGCTGGTCACATAATTTTTATGCTTCATTCTTCTCTCTTACTATATTGCATCTGTAATAGCTGCATCTACACATACAGAAAGAAATTCCAAGATTTCAGTTAAATGTAAGTCCTGCCTCACATGTTTACTTCTACCAAGTTTCGAACACAGACTCTCTAAGCTAACCTGCATTACTTTAAAAACACTGGCATGCTGTTGTCTTTCTTAATGGCTTCAGCTTTGTGCTGATTTATTTTCTGAATTCCTCATCAGTTACTAGGGGTTGAAGTTTATACAAACGTTATAATTGGTGCAAACCTTGTATTAGCTGGGCTCTAGGGAGCCTTCAAACCACCCAGCAAACTGTGTGTTTGCTCCTGTAAAATGCAATTGAACTGTAACTCTTTTCTCTTGTGCTGTCTCATTAACTTCAAAATATTGCTTCATCCTCAGTGTCTGTATTGGCCTGGCCTCTCTATAAAATGTTATCAAAAGACATCCATTTTTCCAATATTCTCTGACATGCTGTCAGCATAACTGAGTGAGCTGCATTATTCAAGCCACATGGTGAAGGTTGCTCAGGTAAAAATGGCAAGCAGAGCAGTAGGTCATGTCACACCAAAACAAAATGTGAGTGCTAGGGCTCCTCCACTCCGAGGAAAAAAGCCACAGGTCCTGATTTTTGCAGCCGGTGTACCTGGCAGAGTTTTGTTTGTAAAGTAGCCATGTGCTGATTCAGTGTCTAATATCAGGGCTGGATTGTTTGCTTGTGATAGATGTCACTGGATAGTAACAGTGCTTCAAATCTGTTTTGTACAAATCTGAAAGTCATCTTTATGATATTTAGACCAGTGATAACTTGAAATCCATGAGATGCTCACTATTAATGCATTTTGCAGACTATCTATAAATGCCATTTTCTTTTTTACTCCCTATGTAAAGCTGTGTTTGTTATCTTCCATTTTCTTCCATCATGCCACACAAGTATACTGTTATTTTTACCCTTCTTTTAATCTTCAGCTGAGAACTTAATAAGCACACTGACAAACTTGTTTATTGTAAGTTCTAGCACATTCAGAAGTCAGTTTCAAATAAGCTGTGGTGCATAGGCATAAACACATGTTTTAGACTAAAGTGATGGAGGAGATTGGTGTTGTAACATAATGTTGATATCAGGTGCTTTGCCATCTGCCACAATCCCAAGTGCCTAAGTGACAAAAGGAAGACTGAAGAAAATGTGAGGCCCTCAGGAAGGAAACAGGTGACCTGGTTACTTAGGACATGGAGAAGACTGACATACTCCACGATGCTCCTGCCTTGGTCTTTACTGGCAAGTGCTCCAGCCACATCGCCTGAGCTGCAGATGGCAAAGCCACTGACCATCATGGCTGAGAAGATGTGGAAGTCCAGTGAAGTCCTCATTGACTGAAAAAGGGGAAATGTGACACCTCCCCATTTTTAAAAAGGGGAAGAAAGGAAATATGGGGGACTACAGGCTGACCAGACTCATCTCTGTGCTTGGCAACTTCATGAAACACATGGAAAATAAGGAGGTTATTGGTGACAGAAAATGTGGCTTCATCAAAGGCAAATCATGCCTAACAAATTTGGTGGCCTTCTACGATGGGACTATAGCATTGGTGGAGGAGTGAAGAGTGATTATTGTTATCTTCGTGGACTTGTGCAAAGCATTTGACACTGTATCACACTGTCTCTAAACTGGAAAGTTGTGAATTTGCATGGGGAGATGATGTGTTGGCAGAGCACACCACTGGAGGCAACAAAGCTCTGTACTAGTGCTGAGATGAAGATTTGTCCGCCTAATTGCCAGGTCAAGGTCAAATGCAGGTAAATGTATGTAAATACATGAGGCAAACTAAGGTTTATGTGAATTCTGGTATTTAATTAAACATAAACTGTGAAAGAAGCAATAAAATGAATGAAATGGCGTGCTCAAAGGAGGATACAGGGACTAAGTAGGGTAATATAGGAAGCTTATACAATTGGCATATGTTCCTATTTAATTTTTATTTTATAACTAAGGAAGGCAAAGCCTATTATTTCATCTAAAGTGTAGTTAAAAGTGACTGTAAAAATTACATTAGACTGCTTAAACTCTATATTTCATTTACTTCCAGGTATAATACTCTTTACTGTTTATAGATAAAAATACTCTCTTTCTGAACTGTCAGCTCTGAGCCTCTGAGATCTGGACATCTCCATGTGTGATCTGTTCAGTAATAAAAGATATGTGGTAGATCTTCAGCCCCTGCTATGCTACAATTTGCATGCCAGTTTTGGATAAAGGTGTGAGTTTATCAGGCACTTGAATATGAAAATTTTGTTATGTGCAAACAAAGGGAGATGTCAGCTATACAAATAAGCATGTATGTAAACCCTTCTCATGTAGAAAAATGCCTTTGTATTTGTCAGCATTTTGCAGAATACAAGAGCAGAGACAATCCTGGCTGTTGCTTGTCATCAGTGTCTCAGGAAGGCGCTGTGGTAGCTTCCCTCCTTTATTACCAGAACAAGGCTCAGCCTGCCTCTGGCCATAGAAAGCCCCATTCAGAGAAAATGTACAGGGAGGGGTTTCCAGGAATTAGTTTATTCTCTTTGTTGCCTGATATTCTGCCAGATGCTGCACATGGGGAGGGATTCACAAAAACCTGAAGAACTAGGCTAATCTCCTCCACACCCTCTGCAGTCACTGGAGGGGTAGGTGACCTCCTCCCTGGCACAAGCAGGCATCAGCACCTTCCCACGAGGGATTCTTCAGAATTCAAGGATGACCCTTACAGGCTCTGGCAGCAACCCTTCCCCTAGTCCCCACTGGATAGACGAGTCAGCTGGCTGAGAGCCCAGGAGCCTGGGAGCTTCCTCACTGGACACTTCCAGAGACATTCCTCATGCTCCCCCCCACTTCCACCATCCCTGTGCGCAAGAGAAGAGGGAACCCCAGGTAACAGCACCTGGTTGGTTTGCAGTGGTCCAGGGGACAGATTTTACAAACTTTAACATTTGTGCTGGGTTTGCCTTTGAAAATGTATCCTTTGCACTTGAAGAAAATTGGTTCTCAAAGTTGCTTGAAAGAGTCAAGAGTCATTAAAATATGTAAATGGTAAAATTGTACATGGATAATAGTCTGATTACCATTTCAGTGACAGATGTTCTCACACAGAACCAGATTTTCAAAGGAGATCCGGGTTAAATTTTCAAGTATTCAGCCCCACATCTGGAGCTGAATTTTCAGATGAGCCCACCTCTTACTGAGGCACAAAGTGGGCAATTCTCTGTAAAGCCCTCAACGTGTTGTTCCAATTCTGGTCCTAGTCAGAGCTTTTTTTTTTTTTTCAGTTGCAAAAGAAAATTTGCAAGCAACTGAACTTGTTTGAATATCTGGCCCTGGCTCTCAGTGCTGAGAACTTCTGAAAATCCAGCTCCTCACGTGTACCCGAGCCCCACAAGCGCAGGATCCTTGAATCCTAGAATGCTTTGGGTTGGAAGTGACCTTAAAGATCACTTAGTTCTGACCCCTCCAGCAAGGGGTAGAGTTGCTCCCCACTAAACCAAGTCACTCAGGGCCCCATCCATCTGACCTCAAAGTACTCCAGGGATAAGGCATCCACAACCTGTTCCATGGAACAGTACCATGGAAGGATATCCCACATGCCTTCTCCTGAGGGGTTTATCAGGGATCTTGGCAGAGCAGAGTGGACTTGCTTGGCCTACTTAGGGCATTGACAAAGGCCTGTTATACTACATGCTTTGCACCAGTCTCTCTAGGGCATCAGGGAAACACAAGGAAGTGGGTGAAACTGTAAAAGCCACACTGAGACCAAAGGCAGGCTTCCAAACACTGGCGCAGTGTGCATTAGGTACCAGGATCTCATCTTAGTTGCAGTAGTTCAGTATTAGAACTACTATAAAAATCATGGGAATCTAAGTGTGACTGGGAACTGACTTTTCTATGTGCATGTTCACGTTGTCCAAAATACAACAGAACCTCTCAGGAGACCTTCATCTGTCTCCTTAGAAAGTTTCAAGTTAAAAAAAGGAGCCTCCAATAGCAGCTGACTTCAGGAAGACCATCACCATTTGACCTGGGTAGCGTGCAGCATTCTCATGTAAGGCACTTGGATCCTGCCAAAAGGACTATGAACAGAAGCCAGGATTGCTTAACTGAGCAACTGTTAAGCACCTTTGCAAAGAGACCTGTGTCATTAAATCCACATAGCATGCAGCTATGACAGCCCAAATATATCCAAGAGCAAACACCATTTCTGTGCTGCTGCAGTGAGGAGATGCTGCAAGGAAAGATGTGGAGAAGTCAGGGAGAAGGTCCCAGAGGCCACAACTGCTCTGGGAGGGTGCAGGACTACCACCTGCACCATCACCTCACATGGTGGAATTATCACCTGTACAAAAATAATTTATCTGGGTTTCTGCTATTAAAAATATGCATCTTTTATCAATGTATGTAAATTGCTTTATGAGGGAGAAAGATGTTGAAGTACGATGACTCATTTTTGCATTCATATCTAAGAGTATACGACTAATACTGAAAGTACAGAAGTCGTTCTTGCACATTTGGTTTATTATGTGTTCGGTTTCTAGAGTGTATGAAACACTTTCATAATCACTTACTGTCTGACTTGGGCTTTTTCATTACTGGGAGGTACAACTCGCCCACTCCACTCACTCAGTGCCTTTTCTTATATTCATGACCTTCACAGTTCACTCATATAATAATGCTAAATTAGTATTCTGAGGGCAGGCAATTCTGCTGAGGTCTTTTTTTCCTTTTACTTTTTATTGTATTTTAAGAAAATCCCAGCAACTCATTTCCAAAACCTGTGACTTTTTTTAACCAACATTTATTTCAATGTGATGCATCAATGATTAGAAAAAGGATTTTTGGCAGGCATTTCCTAACAAACTCTGACCCTCAGTCATTGCTGGCTGCCTCATTTTAAAAGTGAGGCATGCATGTTTTCTACAAGAAAACCAACAAGCTTTAAAACTGCAGGATTATAACCGTCCTTGCTCAACATTTGTGGAAGGCTTGAAAATCTCACATTACATTATCTTTTTCACCCAGGATTTCCTGATAAGAACTTTCCTGTTGGAAGGATTTACTTTTGAAAGTGTAGATTCATAACCCTTTATTATGCTGCGATGGCAGAGGAAAATGTATTT
Organism: Anthoscopus minutus; assembly: GCA_013399455.1. Lineage (NCBI taxonomy): Eukaryota > Metazoa > Chordata > Aves > Passeriformes > Paridae > Anthoscopus > Anthoscopus minutus. Next base: position 168,178 of record VWYI01014730.1, on the reverse strand, counting down.
TAAAATTTGCCCTAGAACTAGTGGCAGGATACCTGGTAGTGTGGAGAGCTGGCTAGTGCCTGATTGCTAGCACCTGCATATCGTTGATGGGTGCATCAAAACGTGATGTTAATACACCCTTTATCACAAGCTGCTAGAGGAAGCCATCTGAAATGTGGCTATCCTTGCTTAAGCTGCTTCTTACAGTTGGGAATCAATGACAGGAAGTAGGAGCTAATTGAGATGTGGGATAGGGAGAGATTAGAAAATTGTTCTAAAATCCTATAAAGGAATTTATAGGTGTCTAATTTCCAGAATTATATGCAAATATCAATGAAAATCTCTTCCTATCTCCCTAGATAAATGCAAACATTTCTTGCGTTGGTAATAATTATTAGCCATCTTTTGTCACTCTTATTTGAGTCTGCAAAAAAAAAAAAGTTCTATTAAAATCTAAATCACAGCAAGAAGATGTTTATTAATTCTAAGTGCGGTGAGTTTAACAACCACTGGTTACCTTCTGTGAGGTGAGTTTCATGGTCTGCATCTTGCTGCTAAAAAGGCTCCACCCCCAGCTCTCACAGGTTTTCTATTTTGGTTGAAAGTTTTGCCTTGGTAGTGCATTTCCTAGTGTTGTGAAAGGCTGTGATGGAAGCAGGTGAATAGAAAATAAATACTTCTAGCTAGAGACACTCCTAAAAGACACTGCATTGATTTCAGATTTTAGCCTTAGTAATCACTGTCTTGGTGGCTGAGGACAGGTTTTTCATCTTAACTAGCACAAGTTTTTTCCTTTAATCTTTCCTATGAAGTCAGACTCACAGAATTTATCCCACTTTATTTATTAGCAAGTCCAGACAAATGCTGCCGTTACATTTTATAATTGTCTCTGAGGATCTAACACGCAAAATACATGTAATATATAGTTAAGTACAAATCTCCATACTTCACCTACACTAACTCCACTGGGAGCCTGACAAGCATCTGCTCACCTGTGCATCTGTTCAGCAAAGATTCCTCATGGTTAACAAGTCCCTATAAAATGAGCTGTTTGTCACTGAGGCTGCTGTCAAATCCTGCAATGATTTTCCACTTTGTCCAAGAAGTTTGGGAGAAACTTGATCACTCTCTGTCAGACAGCATCAGATTCATTAAGAGAAAGCTCATTCTGATTAACAGTAATCTGAGGAGGCACTAAAGATACTTTCTTCAAAAAGTGCTTTTAGGTGGAGAGTTTCCCAGATGTCACAGGGTAATCAGTGGCCTCCCCTGGAGGGGGATCATGAAACAACCAGGGACTCTGGCCAAGACCAGCCAATGGCTGCTCCTCTGCAGTGGGGACATCTCATTCTGGAAGTGCTCAGCACTGCTGTGCAGGAGGTGATCCCATAGGAAATCACATCTTTTCCTACCCCGGAGAAGACCACAAAACCACCACATGTGCAATCCTCAGCTATCAGCATCTGCTTGCCTTTTCCTCAGATGCTGATATTGTACTTCACAGAGTTGTGGAAATTAGATTAATCTGCTGGGAACATCAGAATGAAGGAAAAAGCTGTGGTCCCGCTGAGACACATGCCAGTCAGCTTTTGCTGTACCAGAAGTGTGAATTTCCACACATGGCACCATCAGAACACAAGGATACCATGGCATTAGAAACAAGGCCTGGGGTGAAGGTAGTGTCCTTGGTTCAGACAGGAAGGGAGGGTGCCTGGCGCCCACAGCAGGACTCGTGCCAAAGTGTCATTGACACTGTTGAGGCCATTTTTGTCTTATTTCTTTTATCTGAGACCCAGCCAAGAGGCAAAGGGCAGAGGGCTGCTGCAGGACATTCCAGAGATGGTGAGCACTGATTTGGGTGGGACTGGAGACCTCCTCTTTCCTGGTCCCAAGGTGTTGAGCTGCATTATTCTCTTCCTTTTGTGCTTATTTTCATCAGCCATAAAATACTGACAGGGCATATTTAGCTCTTAGTCATGTTGTGAGCATTATTTTATGAGTATGTTATAGTGCTTTGAAAACTCAGTGTTCCCTGAATTACCGTTTTAATGCTATGCTAGAGATCAACGACACTGATAAACTGGGGTTGCCTGCTCATTAAATCATAGGTTGGACCAGCACACACCAGGGAGAACTGTGAGCTCTCCTCTACATCATGCCTTCACCGGAGCTAAAGGCTTATCTGTGTTTGCTGAATCATCTGCTGGAGCTGAATAATCAGTATATTTGCTATGGATACTATTTCCTGTGAAAATAACTGCCTGTGAGGCCACACCTCACACTTCTAGTGAGATAAGTGGTTAACCATTGTCTCAACTGAAGATTGACACTAAGCTACTAAACTAACTGAGCAGTGACTTCATTAACTCCCTACATGCCAGTCAATCAGGGAGTTTTACAAGCTGACAAGAAGTTAAGGCCTCCTGAAATGCTGGGCAGGCCTTTCCAGCTATTCCCAAGTGTTTATTGAGTAAATGTCCCACTGTCACTGCACATCTGTGTCAGTTTAAAGCCTGACACTCATCTGATTCAGCTAGTTCTGTAGGCATCTGCAGCTAGCCTCCACCACAGCTGAGTGTATCCCTTTGGGCATCTTGAACAACCTTTCTAGTCCATGAGAATGCACTTTCTTATCTGTCTTCTTGTCTCCTCTTTTCTCCTTCACAGTAAGAAAAACCCAGTTCAATCACAACATGAATGGAGCACCACAGTGGTCGAGACACAGTTATCTTCACTCAGAGGAGTTGTGCAAGTCCTCAAGATGTTTCTGGATGTGCCCAGAATGAAAATGTTGCATTTCTGCCTTTTGTCTTTTCCAGATGTTGCATGCAGCTGCTACACTGATGGCATGGAGACACTGTTTCCTAAAGAGCCTGAAAGAACCTAATTGAAACCCATTTGCTCTCAAGAAATCCCACTAAGCCTTTAGGACTGGGTGGGTGAGAGGTTTGTGGTCTTACAGTTGACTCAGATATAGTTGTCAGGCTTGTTTGCTGTCTTTTCAGGAAACCAGGGGCTGAGTGGACACACTTCTCTGACTCAAGAGTTGTCTTTTCAGGTAGGATGGAGGCACAATGCTAGGATAACACAAAAAAATCTGACACAACAGCACAACAGTGCTTTGAAAGTCCTGTTGAATCCCAGGATTGAAGTGTCCCTCCTGCAAAACCTCCAGTCTTTGTCATGTATTCTGCTGAAGCTTGGATGGTGATGCATAAGAAGTTTCAGTTTCTCCAGCTGTTCATCCAGAGTTATACACAGGGCCCCAAACCTGCAAAGTACAACTTCTGCTGCTTAAAATACGTCACTGTCCCATCCCCTCCCCTCAAACAGACTTAGGAACTCAAGAATCTACCTTGCATATATTACAACAGTCTTGCTTATATCAAGTCATCAGGTGCAGAGAAAAAATATTTGATTGCTCCAGCTTATCCATCAACAACTTGTCCTTGGACTACATCATAACATTTACAGTGTGCCTGTGCAAAGCATACTCTGCAAAGAGATCCCTGACTCCTTGCACTTGTTATTCATACATTGTTTTCTTCTTTCCTGTGGGGGAAATCTTACTGAATCTTTCACACCCCAGGAGATAGGGTAGGATTTTTTTTACCTGAGTTGCAAAGTAAGGAGTTCTGTACCACAGCAATTATGGCTTATTGTTTCTGTTGGTAAATGTTTAAAAAAGCAGACATCTCTTAAGACCATACCATAAAATGTGACTTGCACAGAAACTGTAAATAAATAGAAATAATTGCTTGTGCTACAAGATCCATCTGGGGTTGGTTTCAGCTTTTTGTATAGTTGAAAATTTTCTGTGCATCTGTGAGCAAATCAGTTAATCTTCCCTGTATCTCATTTCCATTTTAGTACAATGAGCAAATTTATTACCACTATCCAGAAGATGAGTTCTGTAGTCTGACAGAGCCCCAACACACCCATCCCTTTACCCCCTGCCCCAAGAAGGACTTTTGCAGGATCAAAGTAAATAGCTTGCAGTGATTTCACATATTCCCAGCCCCATGGGCTTAATATGGCATTTTAAAAAGGGAATTAACTTCTAGTCAACCTGTGGTTTAGCTGTTACCTATTTACATCAAAGATCCCAGAAAGGGTTTTAGCTAAGGTGTGACTTCATTAGCAACATTTCTTCTCACAGCTACGTACACCACCCTCTTTTAACACTGTCACTGCCCAGAAGAGCAAAGGAGAATTTCAGAAGTCAGGATTAACATGAGGGCTACAGGCCACAGCTGCTTCCATAGTTTTGAGACAAGAGCAACCAGATTTGTGCTCTGGTGGCTTCCTATACTTGCTCTGTCATACTGGCAATCATGAAGCACTGGAAGCTAGAACCAGTGCTTGTTTGCCACCGGTTATCACATCTAACCATTCTTGCAAAATTAAAGTGCATGGGCTCCTTCACCCATTTCCCCACCAATTTCTAGGATATATCTGAAAAATCCTTGTGTCTCCACAGGGAGACACAGTATGCTTGTGTTTTTCTGAAGACTTTTTCCTGCTGAGTTGGTGATCTTGTCATCTGTATAGAACAGGAAAAAAAAAACAAAAAAAGACTCATTTCCAAGGAAAATGAAAAATGGATCTCTGCAATTACAAGGAACTCGCCTCTCTGTGCTTCACAGGTACCTTCACTATCATGACAGTGGCTACCTAGCAACTGTGCCTTTCGACTCAAGCCACCTTTATTTAGATATATTTGTATTTCTACTGGCATTCCTATGCCAGTAATGTTGGCCGTAAATGTATTAATTTACTTTGACATGATAAGCTAAAGTATTTTTTTTCAGAGAATTTCAAACACTGTTTCAGAAACACCAGCAGTTCTTTTGTTGACGTGGCAGCTGTACCTGTTTAACCTCACTATTGAGACATGATTCTTGTCAGGTTAGAGTGTGCAAAAAGTAGTTACTGTAAAAAGTAAAAACCAAATCAAAACTAAAACCACTCCCCACACCAAATCTCTGAAAACAAGACCTTAAGGTTTTCTAGGAACAAGCCCTCTTCCAAATAATGCACAGCAGCAATTAACCAGTGTGTGGTTTCTGGGCCTACCTTAACTAAAGCTTTAAATGTATGTGCTTAATACGGTTACTTATTGCCTAGAAGACAGGGTGGAGTTAAATGTGCTTAAGATTTGTAGACAGAGGCAATCTAAGGCAGTAAAGCTCTTTTGCCTCTCTTCTGTCTGAAGGAGAGCTAGATTAACCTTATAAAGCCATGTAATTGTGCTGGTTGGTTGTATTTTAGATCATTGCCCTCCATTTCAGCCCTCCCTCCTCCCTTCCCACCATCTATGAAAAACAGAATTAAGCAGAAGCAGTAAATCACTGTATGGAGGTACCCTCATCCCTCTTGCCACTGACAAGATGCAAAACCTTGCTGATTTTCACTCAGCAATACTTTTGTCAATTCATGGGACAAGATACCCTTCCAAAAAATTTCAATATGGTTCTGTATTCCTCCCAGATGCTCCTCTGCTCCATGCTGTAGCCTTGTCACAACACTTTTCTACCTGGATTTGTTTCAGCCTTCAGACTGGTGTATATAAAGCTTTTCATAATTTCAGTGTTATTTACTTAGTATTATCAAAATATCTTTGAAATTTTTCCAGTATTTATTAATTAAAATTCCCAAAATTTCTGTGGAGTAGCAGGCTGTTACTTGTCCAATTTCACAAGCAAGGAACCAGGGTTTGTATTTAGTATTACTGGGGAAATGTCCTGATTCCACCAGAACTGGGTACTGAATAAAAGGCTTTTGTAGAAGCAGACATTATCCAGCCAACAGTTAGAAAGACTGAAACCCAAACAGACAGTAAGCAAATCAAAGAAAGGAGGGGGAATGTGTTTCTGTAAAAGCAGACATGGTAATAAACAGATATTGTAACATAATATAAACAGATATTGAAAAAAAGAGCAATTCTATAGAAAGTAAGAACAGACAGTATTCTGTTGCAGAGTCAGATGAACAGTATTTTTGAATACCAGGCTACTCATCCCAGGTTAGGGGTGTGAGTTCAACTTCCGGCTCCTACAGGAGCTAATGGTCCTCTAAGAGGTTCACAGCCAACAAACAAATACAAAAAAGAAAGGACTGAGCAAAATACAGCCCCAGGTAAAGCACTTGGACCCTTGAGAAGCTCTGAGTGGGATCCTAAATAGGTGTCACTTCGGGTGGGGACAGAGAAGAGACTGAGATGTGAAAGGAGGGCCACTGTCTGTCAAGGTCTCAGTCACCTCAGGTGAGGCTTTAGGAGTCACTTTTCCTGAAACCCAGTCCACTGGACATACAGACTCTGGCACATGTATGAATAATTTTTCATCATTTTTCATTGTTTGAAGAACAATATACAACTTTAAAACCATGGATTAGATCTCAGGCATTCACCACTAATGCCTTAGTCATGTAGTGGTAATTCCTGTCTGCCTTTATGCTATCCAGCTGGGTTACCCTGGAAATTCTATTTTATAAGGATGTGTCAGTGAGTCACCCAACATCTCCTGTGGCCCTGACTACTGCAGACAGAGTGAAGCATGGCCTCCTATTGAAAGATGCTGAACCCACAGGTCTCATGAGCTGGCTGACTCTTTTAAGAGGATAGAGAGGACAGCACCAGCAATTTAAAACACAGCAGCTACAACTGTTTTCTTTGTGAGGTGCCCATCCCTTCAACATTTGAGATACGCCCAGAGTAAGTGTTGAATTCTAGGTGAACATGGAAAAAAAAGTTTGGGTCTTTTTCAAAACCCATTTAAATCCTCCTGTAGGCACCAAGTTCTTGATCAAGATGTGTCTTTGACAAGCCCTTGAAGCTGCACCACAAACTATGGCCCCATATCTTTAAGAAGTCATGCAAAGGAGAGCAGTGCCCTGTCTTGACCACCGTTCCTGCTTTCATTAAATCTTATATCAAACCTGTCAGACGGAAAAAGGCAAAGAGACTCTGAGACAAAGAGAAGGTTCAAGTTTAGCATGGGCTGTATTCAAGGTCCATCAAATGGGGATGATATCACCTGCCTAACTCACAGGAAAGCTAAAGTTTGCAGAGGGCTCTGCAGATGTCAGAAGAATTATAACAATCATTAACTAGAGTATGATCATTCAATTTGGGTTTTTATTCTCAACATACTTTATCCTCTAGCCTTTCTATTGCAACTGCAGAATTAAAATTTCATTTACCTTCATTGTCTGCAGTTTTGAAGTAATGGAAAAAGTTCACAGCTAAGGCTTTGAGGTGTCTCCATGTTATCAAGGGTTCCTATTAGCTACATGGAATTGATTTAAGCCTATTAGTTTATCGAGAGCATAATCCCATTCTTTAGCTTTCAAGGGAAAGCAGCAACTATCTCAGTTAATTACTGTTTCCTTGCTGGTACCCCAGAGCAAGCAAATGTTCCGTGGTCCAAAGTAATTGGTAATGATTGGGAATGAATGTGTATGTATGGTCATACTAACTGTAACTTGTAAGGTTAATTGGAAAAACTGGGAGAAGTGTGGGATGTAAAATAAATGAATCTTCTGCACAAAAGAAGATGAAGTTTTCATCGTACTGAAAACATAGACAAGTTTTACTTGGAGTTTATAAAAAAAAAGAGGTCAGGAAAGATCCTTGAGTCGCCACAGAAATGATTAAAAACCAGTTTTGCCAAGGAGTCAGCCATTTTCAATACACAACTGTGGGGAAAACTGCAGGAGCAACCCTGCTCAGTGACCACAGAGGTTCAGCTGCCTGTAGATTCTGCTTGCCCTCACCACGGGCAGATTTAGGCTCCCTCTCCTGAAGAGCCTCCACTTCATTCCATGCCTTGCATGCCACCAGCCCCACAATGACATTGCAAGGTGCAAGCATGACGGGGGTGGTGAGGGTGAGTTTGTCTTGGCTGTGTGCTGCACAGTCTTATTTACCAACAGAGGATAAAGGAGCTAGTGATTTTTCTGGATGTGAGAGGTGCAGGTAGATGGAGGACTTGAATCCCAAGATGAAAGAGATGAACAGGACTGAAAGAATGGGAATGTGTGGACAAAGCTGTGCGCAGGGAGAGGCATGAGGAGAAATCATGTTTTGCCTCATAGGGGTTTGAATCTAAGACAGAGAATGCAGCAAAGTAGGAATCTTTCTGAATAATATTGCAGCAAATTTTCTCAGATTGTTAGGAGGTTTCTAATAAAATAGCCCTGTCAACTTCAGTGAATCTTTGATTTATACTGACTGGGGATTTATCCTTCTGCTCGGGCATTTCTAAACTACCTGTAATTTTGTTATGCTAGCAAGTCAGAGATATTCTGATGTATGTATTATTGGTTAATATGGACTGTCATCAACCCTTCAGTCAGCTGGCCATGATTCATGAAAGAAAATCACTTCTAATTAAACATTCATCTAATTATTCTTGCCAGAAACAAATGAAATATGCAACCAATATGTTCCATAACAGCTTCAGAAGGGTACCACTAGGATTTGTGAAGCCAGATGATTGAATGCATGGGGAAGCTTTTCAGCACATGTTGCATGAGAAAATGATCCATTCCTACCTTTTAACTGTCTTCTGAACATTTCAAGCAGTATTTAATGTCAGACTAGATTTTGGAACGAGGAACATTAATGACTACAATAATTGCTCTTTGGGAGAACAGATTTGAGTGACAACACTTTCTCTAACCTCCAGAGGCTTACTTTCCTATGAGCAGCTTAACGTTTAAACAAACTGATTTCTCAATATTTTACCAAAAAAAAAAAGAAAAAAGATCCCTGCAGAGGCTCATGTAGCTATTTTTCTGTATTTAATTAAAAAGAAAAGCTCTAGCATAACATTTTTCTTTGATGTGTCAGTGTATTTCCTCTCTGTTTCATACCTGCATCTAAGTAATATAATGTTGACCCCCCAGAATGACTTCAATATTCCTGTAGCTTATCATTCTCCTTTGTGTTTGAGACTATAAATCCATTTACCAAGTGCATGGAATAGTTTTGTGAGTCCTGCAAATTTCTTTCTTGCCCTAACATATCGTGGCTTACAACATCTTGAATATGCAATAACTGAAGATTTTCTTCCTGATGTGTAGACATACATGTTGCAAATTGCTCATATATGTTTGATTGCAACCAGTTGAATTTCCCTAGTACTAAAAACTAGTCCAACTGACTGAAAAGAAAAACAGAAACAAGGTTTGGCAATATTTCCCTCGTCAAAAGGGCAAATGCATAAGGTTACAATTTAATTTATTTTTTTATGGTATAATCCAATAACCTTTAACAGATGAACTGCAAAAAGAGATGTTATGCCTCCATGAAAACTACAGTAACAAGAATAAATTCTCAAGATTTGTTCACAACTGTAAGCAAATAATTTCTGTTAAGAAATCTTCTCCTTCTCAGTCTGAGAAAAATGAATTACAGGGAAATAGGTATCAAACTGGGGAGGATATACTGTTCAAATATGTGGAAAAGTGTGATTCTGATACTGTCATATCTGCAGGTTATCAGGCTCTGGCGTGCTACTTCTCTGTAATTATTTATTTAAAGACCTAAAATGAATGTTTCAAAAGGATTTTGCAGAGCTGTTGGAATTTGGGTTTGTTTCTCAATCCTGCCACAGCTTTTATGTGCAGGGAATTTAGAACCACACTGGCTGAAGCAGGTAGGTGACAAAATCAAGACTTACAGATGTTTCTTATGAAAACAGTGGGAAGTAAACCGCTAAGAAACTTCAAAAATCTAGTTTCAATGCTTTCTAGAATAATCTCTGGTTGGAAGTAAGCAGTGCAATGTCTGATATGGCTTGGGAGTAAATTGATCATATCATGGGGACATTTTGAGATCAGTTTGGCTTTTCAGAAATATCTTACTGTTCTGAGGCTTTCTTTCATAAACATAAAATATTCCAGTTTCTCACTGTAAGAGTTATATTCTCTCCTATATAACTGACTGTTTAATGATTCTTTGATTTCAAACACTATGTGTTCCATATTTGCTAGAGACAGCAGGACAAGCAGCTGTAGTTGAGAACAATTACTGGAGTCAAGATGTTGAATGAAGCTAGATGCCATTGTTGTTTTATCCATGCTAAATATCTGTTCTCTGTGGTTCATGACAACTGTGACAAGATCTGGACTCTGCACTACCTCTCCCAGAGCCACAAGTGCATTGCCTGAAGCTGGCATTTGCAGTACAGCCAGCATTTTATTAATATACTCATATATGATAGGGATATTTTGAATGCCACCATCAAAACTTCCTTTCTCATTCTGAAAATACAGGCAATTTAGCTTTGTTTTTCAGTTTTCATAACTAGAGATTACCACCGACCTTAATCCACAAATCATGTCTCCCCTCACTGACCAGAGTAGTCATCAAATAGTCAGATCTGTAGTCATCTTTCGCTCTTAGTTTCCTTTATTATCATTTTATTAGCTGCAAATTTCTGCAAAACCACACAGACTTCCTTTCCAAATCTGACTACCACAGCTCCCATAATCTGGAGGAGTATTTCAGCAAGCTGTGACCAGAGAAGAAAGGCAATTAAGAAATTGCCACTATGGCTGCGTCCTTCTGTGATTTCCACCAGAGTAGCGAGAAGCCGAGGAATCCCCAAAGGCAGAAAAACTTCAGCAGAGGGATGTACTGAGAGTCTGAAGGTGCAGGATCCCTGGGAAGGCTGCCCCATACCATTGCTCATACATCCAAAGCATCCAGTTTTCTGCTCCAGCTGCCTCCTGCAGCTCCCAAAGGCACAAAGTGCATTTTTCCCATGGGAGATTTCCGTGTTCACTTGTGCTGCAACGTGAACTTGTGAGTCACTCCCTATGCAGCAAGAAAAGCGCTCTCTCCTCTCCCTGCACCTCTGGCAGTGCTGCCTGGTGCCTGCATCATCCCTCCTCCCACCGGAACCAGCCTGGATTCAGACCCCAGGGAAACGGCCATGGGAGCCAGGTCTTGTGAAATGGACAGAATCAGGGCCATGCCCTTTGATTACTGTTTTCAAGTTGACAGGTCTCCACTTAGCCGTGAAGGATCTTGTTTTTTCAACAAGCCCTTTCAATGTGGCTGTGTGCTGTTCAAAGGGTCCAAGCACTTAACTTTAGATTTTTGCTTCTATTCCAGGGACCAGTTGGCTAAGTATTCAATTTTCAGCATCTAAACATATGGGCATCGACGTTCTTTATCGCATGTAGCTGAGAGTCCACTGAGCAGTGAGACTTATTTATGCTAACTGTTCATTTTACATTGTTTTTAATATGGCAAAATAAGGATTTAAATTTGTTTGCAGACAAAAAGCAAATTATTTTTATGTTGTGCTGCCAGAGTAAAATTTTGTTGCATGCAGCTTTCCTCCTCTTTTCTCAGAAGCTATCTAAAAATAAATGTCGCACACCTGCCTTGTCTCTGTATACCATCCAGTAACTAAAGCTAGACATGCATATAGCACTCTGAAAAAAGCCCCAGTGAAGCCTGGAGGGGAAACTTGGCATGCACTGCCTTTGCCAACAGTCCTACTTGCCTCCCACATCGAAGAGCTTAGACTATCCTAGCCCAAACTTCACCCAAAAAACACCTTTAATGTAACATGGACAGCCCTGAAGTGAACAGGAGTTGGGCTTGGTGGTCACTGTAAGCCTCTACAAACTGAAATATTTTATTCTACAGTATTCTAAACAAAAAAAATCTATTTCCTTGCTTTTTCCACCATGGAGTTTTGCCCAGTTTCCCCATTCAGTTTATTTCAGGCTGGATTCTCACCTTAGCACGCTGGCAGACGTGGCAGTGCAGGTCGATCACGACATGAACCAGGGCCAGGAGCACATTCCAGCGCTGGGAAGATCCCACACCTCACACCGCAGCTCCCGCTGGCAGAAGGGAATCACAAGCCAAAACGCTGCTGGCATGCTAGTGTGCATGACAGATTCATTTTCCTGAGGTGTATGAATTGGCAAATTATGGTTTCTGAATCAGATTGGGCCTCAAGAAGTCTTGTGCTGCCAGATACACCTCAGTTTCTGGGATTTTACGTCATCCAGGTTTCTTTTTCACACCAGTAAATTCTGTCTTCCGAAAGAAATGCTCTATTTTTCTCATTAAGGAAAACATTGTGACTATTTTTATGCTGCCGCAGCAATACACCATTGGCTAAGAGCTATTTTGGAATTCATGTCAGGTCTGTTCAACCATTTTCTTCTTTTCTTCTCCATTACATTGGAATAGAATCCTGGGCCACTGTCAGAGAAATCACAACCACTGATTTCTGACTTGTGCTAGTTAATGCAATTCCCCTCAAAACTTGTGGTAATCTCATCTTCTCCAGAGTTATATGGGTGATCTTCTCATGAGCCAAGCTGGGAGCAGCTCCTGTTTGATTTCAGAGGGACAGATTCTCGTTGTGTGCACAGCCAGCCTCTGGGCTTCTGCAGATGAGAGGCCATCTCTAAAGCATGATCCAAGGAATACTGAGATGAGATGATGAGATGAGATGAGATGAGATGAGATGAGATGAGATGAGATGAGATGAGATGAGATGAGATGAGATGAGATGAGATGGCCAAAGCAAAGCCTAAACTGAGGACCAACCAATCTGATCTGACCTAGCTGTGTCCCGCTGCTTTTGAAAGTGTACTGATTAAAAGGCAAGAATACATAATTTTGAGGAAGTTTTTCCTGCATTGGATAACCAAGCAAAGCTCACTACTGGCATAAAAAGCATTTTCTGGAAAAGGTTATACTGTGGTATGGATTAAAAGTTTTTCACTTTTACCTGCTACATTGAAATGACAAGTGTCAATCCCTGAATTTTAAAGCATAAAGTCAGAAAAAGATTCCCTCAGGATAAAAGCTTTGCAAAGTTTTGTCGAAGAAAGGCACTGTAGAGTAATTTTACCTTCTGATGGAACACCTATATGAATATCAGTGGAGACAAGTGATTGGACTAGTCTCTGGTGTGTTACATTAAGATTCCTACAGAGGGAATCACTGTAAAATTACTGAGAGACATGAGAGGTTCACACCGTCTTCACCTATGAAAATTAAAATCTTGTGGGTAGGTTATGGTATAAAACATGTAATTGCTATCAATCGAGCACAAAGAGGTTTATCTTTTATGATGATTAGCTTTTTTAGATGGCATGTTTTGAGATAAGGAAATTATTTTTGTCATTAGTTGTTTAGATATTTTGCTTCCTAGGTCAAGAGCTCAGGAGGCACCAATAATCCAGTCTAAGGATTTCTCTCTTTTCCACAAAATGTGACTGCAAAAATATTTTAGAAAACCTACCAACCCGAATGACTGCAATAATTTGTTAAAATTAAGGATGGATGTGATGGATCCTCAGATGTAGTAAATCACTGGAATAGTGGGGTAGAATACAGCAGAATGCCCTACAAGCAGTACAAATACTGTCACCAGTCACTCAGCATTGCTGCAAGCTTCCAAGGCAGTTAAAGTTGTGCCCACAAGGAAAATAAATCAGCAATGTAGTAAATGCTTCAGAAGGCTTTTGAACTGGAATCCACAATATCTTAACATGCAAAAATTGAATTAACCTTCATTCTGCTCTAGAGACCTCAGAGCTCTATCCTGTAGTTGGGCAAAGTGCCTGTGAAAGTCGAGAGGACAGCATGGAGCCCTTTCGAATGAGAAGGGACACATAGCTTGTACTTTTTCTAATAAATCTACAAATATCTCAGCCAAGCTTTAAATAATGCAGACAGGCTCTTTCCTTCTTCCTATAAATTTGCCTTTAAATGGAAACACACACTTCCTAATTTGACACAGTCACTCCTAATGGCAATATGGGGTTACATCCAAGTGATAAACTTCTGATTCTAGAGTTAAAGAAGCAAAGAATGTTTGCTTCAGAGCAAATGCAGATGCTTTAAAATCCTTCCTTGCTCATGCTATTGTATAGTGAGAGTATCATTAAGCTTTTTCAAACTATCATCCCAGATGAATCAACACAGTGCAAGTGGCTTTGAAAACTGAGGAAGTTTATCCCAGGTGAGGATGCATCCGGCAGTTCGTGCCTGTGTGTGCGCACAAGCACGTGCTGGGGAGGAAAATGCAAGCACCACCACAGATTCCTCCTTTTCTCCATTTCTTTATATTTAGCAGTTTCTCAGTTCAGCCACTGTTTAAAGTGTAAGCTCTTTCAAAGCTCTCTTTAAAGTCCTACATTGTTTGAAAGAAATTTGAGAAAATGTCTCTCAAAAAGTGAGAAAATAACCTTTAATGTGCCCAAGCCTCATAAAAGAGATTTAACCACCTCTCAGTTAGCACATAGTCAATCATCTAGTAAGACTTAATCCACCTATGAGACCAACTAAGAAATTGTTCCGAGGACAGTTCTTATAAACCAGGAATGTATTTAGATAAATAGCAATAGCAGTGATTTAGTAGCAGCAGTAAATATTTTTTGACCCATTTCTACTTTACTAAGTCCTCTGTCAACTCAATGTAAATCCCACTCTTACAGTTAAAAACTGAATTAGAAAAAAAACCATAACAAAACATCTTTTTGATTACATAGGAAATGAGAGTGACATTTCTTCTACTATTGTTTAACACTTACAAGTTCTATTAACTTTAAAAAGTAAGGAAAAAACCAGTGGTACTGAATAACTTCTATATCTAAGATGAATAAGTAACTGTAGATTTCTTGAACTGATTAATCTCCATTCCTTTCTCATAAAAAAAATATTCCATGTGAAAATAAAATTGCATGTTTCTTACAACAAGGAGCATCTTTACCTAACTATGTAGAAAAGTCTTCCACTAAAATGTATTTATCCTTAGGCAGAGCATAAGTACACATGGTTGTGAAGGTCAGCTTGCTTTCTAATCTGAGTGAAATACATGTAGCATATTTAGCAGGCACACGTACAAGTAAGCCCATACAAGAAGAGAGAGTGAGAAAAGCAATTATAATTGCTGTTCTCCAAATATATAATGAATTCTCAGGTTTTCATCTTATCCTTTTACATTCCAAGAAGAAACCATCGCAGGTCTTATGGAGTGGAGGTAAGAGAGAAATTTCAGCTTCTGATGGGACTCTTGGCTTGGTTAAATGTTAAAACAAAATTTGAAACATCTTTGGTATACTGAAATATTAAAGCTTTGTGATCTTTCAAAAATTATATTAATCCAAAGAGCAAGTTTTATTCTAGGCAAAGTTGGATTGCAAAATTCTGCTCTCGGTGCAACACTTTGGATGCCCACGAATTGCATGAATCTGTCACTGAATGTTGAACTGAATGCCAAATATCTGTATTTTCAGCATCTATTGACAGGCCTACAAATAAGATTTCCAATTAGTCTGCTACAGAGAGAATAGTCTGATCTTTGTACTTTAGGGAGCTTTTGCATTTAAACAGCCTCAAGAAAGACACCTTGGCATAAGGATATTAGTGGTTTATGTATCCACACAAAGAAACATGATTGATTTGCTCTTTGATCACTATTTAGACTAAATCAAAGCAAACCCATAATCTTCAGGGATTTTAGGCTTAATACCTCTTTCATAGACAAGTTAAGTCCTTTTCCATGTACACCAATCATTGTGGCAATGTACATGGCATGAGCTTTTAGGACATATGGTAAAGACAGGAAGATTTTTACATATCTTGAAAGGGTGAAAAGTTAAGAAATTTTATGCATGTACCAGAATGCCACAACTGTCAAGGTCTCATCTCTCTTTCCCTTTTTAATTCTATTGTAGCACAGGAAGAGTACAAAAATTCAATAGAAAAAAAATTAAAGAAAAATCATTACATTTCTTACAGCAAATCATGAACAATTGTGTGGTGTCACCAAAGAGTGTGAAGTGCAGTCAAGTCTAAAAGCTGTAAGTGCGCTATTATTCATTTTTACTGAAAATCCAAGAGGGCTTTTTGTAAACTCAAAATTTGTCATATGGCCCTTGAAGAAGGCCTTTCAAAATTTCATACAGTTGCTTCAGAACCATGAGTTATTTCTGCATTTATGGGATTCATAGCATTTATAGACAGTTAAATGCTGTGTTAAGCAAAAAATACAAAATGAAAACTGGATCTTTTTCTCTATCAACATAAAACTATAACCTATATTCAAAATACATACATATAGAGATTGAGAAAATAACTGATTTTCCTCTTCCATTTAAAGAGCTTAGTTAGTTTTCTGTTTTCACTTCTCTCTAGCTTTACAAGGATTACTTGTAAACCAAAAAGTCTCAGTCTAATTACTGAAAGAAATGTCTTCAAAATCTGAGATATCCAAAACATAGCTCCTGAGCTCTGGCAGACCAAACCACCTGGCTTGGTTCCTTATTTCTTGTAATGATGGTGATGAACCTCAAGCGTCACCTTATGGCTATGCCAAATTCTGACCTTTTTTTTTGGTTGGTTTTAATTTAACATCTTCTCCATTCTGTAATAGACAATTAGGAGCTGAAATTGCACCAAGTACAAGACAAAATGTCTATGGAGATCTCTGCTTCCTAAGAAGGGAACTTAGAGCCTCAGCACCAAGCAGCAGCAGCAGCCTGCACCCATCCTGTATTCCACAATCTGTAATTTCAGATACATATCTATTTATTCCAATGCTGCAGTATTCCATTTCTGAATGAGTTCCCACATCATGGTGACACATGCCTAGCATTATTGCATTTTAGACAGCCATCTGTACTGATATATTCAGCCAATAATTTGCCACCAGGAAATTGGTTCCTGGGAATATATTTTTTATGCAGAGTGCATGCATGCCTGTCTCTAATTTCTAAAATCCATATATCCTTGATGTGTCTTGTAGGAAGATGAAATCTTATTTCATCCTGAACCACCTGTAAAATGTAATTCTTGGTATTAATTAACGGTCAAGAAAATTTATGCCATAGTTCATCAGCAAAACCTTTGCATTAGTATAATAATCCCCAAAAGGATAAGTAGCAACATGGTGATGCCAGTTAGCTAAATATGGCGAATGGCAGGGAAGAATGAAATGAGTCTAAAGGGACACAGATCCTCTCACTGATGAAAGACATAGGCTAAAAATATACTTCAGTATGGATAAATATAGAATAATGATTGTTAAGAAAAATAATCCAAACGTGGGTTGCAGCATTTAGTGGAGCAATCTCTCGGGATCCTGAAAAAAATAAAAAAAGGAGTTGGGTAGATATTAGTGAATAATCCTCCAGTATATTATCAGATTGCCCTAGAATACCATTATGCAGTGAGAAATGGCCACCTAACTTTAGGTCATTAAGTCCATCTCCTGTGACACTAGAACATGGCCCACCAGATGGGAGACACATGAAATATTAAAAAGGATACTAAACATGTACTTTAAATTTGGACAGAAAACCAAGGGGAGCAGGAGCATGGGCAGGAAGCTCACAAGGGGTCCAGAGAGGAAAGAGTTCCTTAGATGAAAATTTTGGTTCAAATGATGTGCAACACAATTTTCATATCTGCTAAAGAAAGTGATTTCTTTTCCTTTTTTTTTTTTGGAGAGGGGGATGCCATTTTTTGGTCTAGAGGGAGGTAGAAGAGGGCTAGAGGATTTAAAGGGAAAGCTTTAAAGGATAGTTCAAAATGTTAAAAGCTGGATAAAAATTCTGTTACTTTAAGCTAAGAGAGAAAGAGTGTTTTGGAAATAAAGTGGGTTTGGTTTTTTTTTAATTATCAGAGATTTTCCTGTCCTCACACAGACACCAGGCTGCTAATCAGTGGCATTCACAGCAGTTAATTCCATTTTGAGTAGGATTAGCTCTAATATTTAAATACATAATCTCCACTGCTTTGCAGTTTTTGGGGTAACAGGGGTTTGGGGGGGAGGAAACTGGTAATGAAGGGAAAAAAATGAAGTCTCTAACCTCTAGCAGATCTGAAAGCTAAGCAGGAAAACTGGGAGAACATCTCATAGGGCTCCACAGCCCTGGAGGAAATTTCAGAAGAAGTGGTTATCCAGTTGAAACAAATATAAATTATGTTTATTTTTGGAGGAGAGAAGACATTCACAAGTATCTCTATGACTATTAAGTCTTTCCAGAGAGAAGACTTTTTCATAGTGAATAAGCAGCCTCCAAAGAATTTTTGAAAGCGTGCGTAAGTATTATTTTGACTTATACAAAATAATCTTTGGTGTGGACTGATTTTCTCTCTTTATTTTGGCAAATTTACACAGCACTTCAAAAATGCCATGTTTTGCAATAGACGCCAGTTGGGTTTTATATTTCAACTGTTTACTGTCAATTTAAATATTTTCACAAGAAAAAAAAGTCACCTAAATATTATTTGGGGTTTGTTCTCTTTCTGTATAGAATAAATCTTCACTTTTGTATGTTTTGAACTTCTAAGAGACCATCATAGCAATACTCTCAGTACGTCATAGTCAGAAGTATTTCTGCACTCTTGCCTTTTCTAGTAGACTGGTATTTTATGTAATGTTCTTTTCCAAACACATGAAAAAGATGTTTAAAGTGGTTTGGAATTAGAAAGGCTAACCCATTTCTTTGACTAATTGTAGACTGCAGACAGGCTTTGAGAAGAAAAAAATTTTGGTAGCAATTTAATTGGAATGCAAGATTTTGCAGTAGGAATCACATCTCCAGGATATTTTTTTAGAACAATACTGTTAAATGAAAATATGGCAGAAATTCCTGCAAGAAGGGGACAAGAAAAGTTAGGTCAAGATAAATGTCCAAGGCGTATACTTACTCAGGGCTCATTCATCCTAAACTGGCACAAGCACAATCTTTGGCACAGCCTTGGATTGTTTCCAGCGGGGGAATCATTGCAGATTAATGCCCCTCCCCAACCCCACTGCTGGCTGCACGGCCCCACATCAGTGGGAACAGGGAATTTGCAGGAAGGGCTGCAGATGAGGGTCCTGCTGCTCCCACCAGCACTTGTCTGATTTGCATTGCTGAGACCTAACGCACACTCTTAGGACAAAAAGCAATGGTTTCTATTTTCATCTGTCTGCCTCCAGCAAAACTGAGAAATTACTGAGTCCTCCAGGATTCTTAGCTCTACATGGCCACAGATCCTAGAAGAATCATCCTAGAAGGAAAATTCTTATTTTTACTGGAGTCCCCGCCTTACACCATTCTGGATGAGGAACCACAGAGCTGATGTCAGCTTCTTTTAGATTGGTTCTAAAGCCTTTTGGCATTAGAAGAGGAATAAAAAAGAGAGAGAGGGGAAAAAACCCAGACACTCATGGGCTGACTTCTAGGTTGAAATTTGTTGCATATGTTCAAAAAATACAAGTGACATTTGCTCCCATGTATTGCAGGCAGTAGTAACAGAAATTCGACATGTCAAATAGAGTACATGCCACTTAACCTATCCAGCTTGAGATCTGGAACACAGTGTGTTACAAAGACCTGAGGAAAAAAATAAAAAGGAATGTTAAATATATGTGAAATGCTGTGGAAAAAAAGTGTAAATTCTGTTTTTCGGCCCCCAGCTTCACAATTCTTCCTTTCTGATGTAAATAGCTTCCAGCAGAAAGATTTGGAAGTGCAAATCTGTATGAAATGTTGGCAATTCAAAAAAATGTTGAGAGAAATGACATAGTTTGTTTCCTTCAAAATTTCTAAAGTTCTTATTTTTTTTTGAAGTATCAGAAGAGGTTTCATAAGAGATCAGAATTAAATCTCCCTCAAAAGTGTTAGCTTTCTCTTCAGCCCCTCAAAAGGACAATGTGTGGTAGAAGTCTAAAAACACTCTATATTAAAAAAAAATTGTAACTAATTCAAAGAGTTAACATACACTGCAAATAGATTTACTGCACTTCATTATAAAGTTAAAGTAAATGGAGCATTTAAAAAGAAATAACAGATGCCATCATCCTGGATGGATAATTAACAGCAGACTCTTTAACACTTATATTTAAACGGGACTGAAACATTTCAAAAAGATTTTTTGTTGTTGTTGCAAAACATTCAGATGTAAAAAAAAAAGACCATTCTCCTCCAACAACCTCCCTAAGGAAATGAACTTCTGAATAAAACTGAGAGACACTTCAGGACTACAGGTTTCCATTTTTTATGAGAGGATATGAGCTATCTGTTGAGTTCCTGGGGGTAGAAGAATGGCAAAGGTGATGCCTACCCACCCACTCAGCTACCTAACCTGCTTCCATCCCAGCTGGGCAGTTTACTTTCCTCAGCCTTGCAAACCTCAGCTTTCCTGCCTCTGGTGGGCTTTCTAAAGCAACTCTGCCTTGCCTGCTCCAAAACAGTGGCTAACAGAGCTGAGACCATGCTGTCACCTTCTGCACCACCAGATCAGGTAGAGCTGAGTGGGGACACAATTTTTAGCAGGTGCTTAATAATAAAAATAATACTTAATTTCCATGTGCATTTTTCCTGTACTTTGCTTAAACAACTCTGCCCTTTTCCCATCTCCCAGGTTCTGGGGAGATGCATAAAGCCAAGGTTTGCTAAGACCTATTCATTACAAAACCAGACCTACTTTGCTGTTACTTGGCACCTTCTTTTGGCTGCAACAGTAGAAAAACTGGCTCACACTGACAGAAAGGCTGGAGCCCTCCTCTGTTTTCTAGAGGTGATCTCCCAAGGTAAGGATTAACACATTGTTCAGACAGTCTGAGGGAACAAGTGTGCTTTTGCCATTCTCTGCCATTTAAAGGCATCAGATAACACCTTTCCCTTGAATTTTGAGGAACACAAAAACCTTTTTAAACACAGAAAAACCATCAACTGCCAGGTTATAAAACTTGCTCCAAGTTACCTCCTCTGAATATTGAAGTGTAATACGTGGCTGTCCAGAGGGTGGGTATATACCAGCTAAGGGTGGATGGGCATCAGGATATCTTTTTTCCCATCCTGAGTGCCTTCAGCACATGGCACAGTTCAACCATCAGCTGCCTCAATATATCATTTCAGGTTCTGAGTATATGCTTCTTATAAAACACAGCCTTTCAGATAAACACACATTTCTCACTTATTTTTTGTTGTTGTTTACCAGGCTGTATGTGCTACAGATTATCTTCTGAGTCAAGACACACAGATGCTCTCCTTATTAATGTGAGAAAATAATAGTGCCAAGGGGCATTAAAGATCTGTTCATTCAGGTTAGAGGGGGTGGGGGGTGTAATTGCACAATATGAAAAGTCAGAAAAATACGAGGAAACTTAGGACAGCCCCTGCCTTCAACTATTTACTTGTCAAATTGATTTTAATCAATTTTAATCAAGTTTGAATATGTGGTCTGCATACATAGTCTCCCTGTTAGCAGGTGCAAATTAATAATTGAGACTTTTGACAATCCTAGCACCAGAGGCTGAATGTAAGCATAGCAAAGTGTGTGGCATGTTGCTGGCTTGGTAAGGAACTGAACCAAGAGCGTAAACAAGAGAACAAAACAGGCTCCATCTCACAGTCAGCAACAACTGGGTTTGCCTGTGCTTACATAGAAAGCAAAGCTCCATCTCAAGGCATGCAGAGGGTAACTCATGAATGTGAACATCCAAGAGTGATGATGACAGGAAGTTTACATAATGGTAACAGTATCTGTCATACTTTGCAATTCTCCCACATGTGATATCTGATGTCTGACAGTGACTCACAGGCCACGGCTCTCATGTGGCTGCTCAGTTAGGTATGACTAAAACACAAACCCCGAGTCATGTAAGAGGCATGCATGTGTGCCCCGATGCTGACAGCTCGGTGGGCGTTTATTGGGGCTGGTGTCAGACACCTGGATGCATCACCAATATTTAGAGGAAGGCACATGGGCACAAAACTGCATCTTTTACATAGCCGTGATTTTGAGATGTCTGGGAAGTGATACTTAAAGTCACCGTCATAGTCCACCCCCCTCCCCTCCCCCTCTTGATAAGTCGATAAATTATCATTTTTGTCTCATTTCCATTTTCCCAAACTTCTACGTGTATGAAATTGCTATAGGCAACTGCCCAACGCTTTTGCATCTGCTAGAGCTGTTAAGTAGCTGATGAGGTCTTTTTCACAAGATCTGGCTTTTATTTAATTAATTATTTAGATTTCCTTTTTTTTTCTTTTTTTTTTTTTTAACAATTTCTGAAGATATAGAATCTGTTCCAGCAATATGGCAAGTGCAAATGCTTCTATTGGAGACTTGCTGATATCCAAGAAGATATCTTAGTCCTGCTCTTAAAATTATCTATTTAGCATAAAGGTGTAAATAAGTACATGTAAGATGTATGTGTAGAAAAGGGATATTAAGATACATAAATATCCAGTATCAGAGATTTTTCTATGGCTCCCATGACAGAGATTCATTTCAATGGAAATTACTAAAGGACAGCCAGCTTCTTCATGATATTGCTATTGAATATCAATATCTTCAGTGATAAACAGGAAAGGTAGTGGGCTATATTCAGTCTTTAGTGCATGGTGAATCTACCACTGAAATTGGAAACTGTTGACTACATAAAATTATGATTATATATTTCAATTAACTAGGAAGACCAGGGGAAAAAACAACACATTATTTTCCTTAGCTGGATTGTTTTAATACTATTCCACAGCACTTTCATGCCTCAATGGCTTCCCAGGACTCCTATGAATTGTTATAGTTAATTTTTCAAAAATATTTCTTACACAGGTTTAAATTCCCTGAAATCCTGCTTCACTTCACAAGTTCCTTCCATGTAAACTTGTTTGTGAAGGGAGGGTCTCTGTGGTTTGAGGGCTGTCTGCTGGGGATGAAAGTGAGGGAAAGTGCTATAAAACAAATTTAAAAAGGGAAGAGTAAGATCAAAGTACCTCATTAAGGGCTGTACCATTGCAGCCTTGTCCAACCTCTGCCTGCTGAGATTGTACACATCTGTCACCTGTTAGCTGACAGCCTGGTTCCTCACCAGGAGGAGATGCTGGAATCAGGAACATGTGGATGCTAAAATTACCTGTGCTTGCTCACATAAGCTTTATTCTAAGCACTTAGAGAGGCCAGCATCCTTGCTTGACTTTTTGAGCAAATTGTGAGGCTGTTTGGGATGTTCTCAAGCAGCCTCCTCCTAAGTGTCCCTGGATATTTGTCATGACAGAGGTTACTGATTTTTTGGTTGTGTAGTCAGTCACACATGCTTACACCTCTTCTGACAACTGCATGTTGAGAAAAAGATCTTGGAGGAGAAATCACAGATCTCTGTATTTACATCCTCTCCCAGCCAAGTCAGTGACTGGGTAGGCACAGCTGAGCTCTGCCCTTGCCCTCAGGCTTTGGTCATCTTTTGCTAATGCCAGCCTGTTCACAGCAGGGGTGTCCAGCCAAATGGATAACTTTCCATGGTGAGGGCCTGCATGAAGGAATGGCCTGCCTTTCCTGCTCTCCACTGCCAAAGCCAGGAGGACGTCAGACCCATCCTTCCCTCCCAATTGTTTTTCATCTCTTTACAGGAGCCAGAAACTCTTCAGACCTGACAATTCCTCCAGGGCCACTTTCACACCCACTCCTTTTGACTTCTTCTCCAGGCTGTAGAGTTTCCTTCAGGCTGTCACGTGTCCAGCAGAGCCATTAGGAAGGAGGAGGCATCCCTAGGATCTGAACCAGCTTTCTAGCAGTGTGGCAGGACTGGTCTAAGGAATTCGGGTGGCAGAGGCACATTACAATTTGCTCATCTGTTGAAAAGAGGTAATCAGGAGCAAAAGCAATTGGTTTTCCATTCTGCTCTGTGAGCTGGCTTCTCTCCTGCCTCCTACATATCCACTGCATATCATGAAGCTACAGCTGAAACCCCTCTGCTCAGGAGTCTCAGCCCTGGCATAAATTGGCTTGTGGGGCTGTGTTCACCACCTGCAGGTACACCAGCAAACCTCAGCTCCTCTCTGAAATACAAGATTCACGTGGTTTCAACACGAAGAAAGGGAAAGACAATGGTACAGCCAACCACCAGTACAGCTGCTCACTGCCACATCCCAGAGGGATGCCTCCAGAGCCCCATACCAGAGTTATTCAGCTGAGATCAGCTTAAGCCTTGCATGGGCAATTATGAATGGATTGTAAACGAGGAATCTAGAGACTCAGGAACAGGAGGTGGATTG
The DNA here is from genome assembly GCA_013399455.1 of Anthoscopus minutus. NCBI lineage: Eukaryota > Metazoa > Chordata > Aves > Passeriformes > Paridae > Anthoscopus > Anthoscopus minutus. The sequence goes on along the minus strand of VWYI01014730.1, from coordinate 144,154 downwards.
CCTTAGGGCTTGGCTGGTGGAGGAGTGATTAAGCAGCCTTGGCTGTTTGACACAAGTGGGAGAAAGGCACTTAGGTTTCTCTGCGTGTTTGAATGTTGGGGTGCTGCTCTGCTTCAGATGTAATTTGATATTTATTTAGACATCTAGCCTTGGGCCCATGGTGACTATGGAAGCGAGAGAAATCACAAAGATAAATTCCTGCCAAACAGATGGATGACTAAGCAGCTTCAGATGCCTAAATTGATAAGATTAATCATATTCCTTGATGCTAGACGTACTGGTTGCACCTACCCATGGCTCCTAAGCAGAGGTTCAGCAGGTCCTACATCCCTTCAAAGGTGTGGCCTGAGTCCACGATTTCATTTTACATCCTTCCCAAAACACTGGCCAAATCACTAGTGGTGCCTTGCAGACTGTATTATATAACTGTATAATGTTATAGAATTGTATAAATAGCTACTTATAACAATAGTTCAAATATTTGTCAAGCTGTAAGTTTTCTAACCACACCCAAGGGAGCATGATGTGACTCCACGGGAGTACGATCTCACTTGAAAGCAATCAGTTCTCAGCAGGTTTGCTCTGCCACAGTAGCCTCTCACCTGGTCTGCCTGCCCGGTGGAGACCAGGATACTTCTGCAGCATGCACTGGAGGAAGGTCATGTGTGGTCTTTTCTGGGTTGTTTGTTTGGGTTTTTTTTAAAATTACTTTTTCATTACCTACTAATAGCCTGAAAAAAAGCTCTATTGTTTCTTCTCCAGTTGGACAGGTCCGTTTGCAATGTAATTTAGGCCTTCCATCAAAAACGGGAAAAACAGCTCAGTTGTGGTCTCTGTAGCAAAGAACTTACAAAGCGACTGAGCTCCACTTTTTAGGGAATACATGTTGAAGATGACTGTGAATGCTCTCTCTCTGTTATTCTCTTTTTCCCCTCTCCAATCCCTTGCTAATATAACTCTTCCAAGAAGTTAGAAACCACTTGATTCACATCCATCATCTCTTCCTGGTGGTGGTTGTAGCACAAGGTGGCACTGGAGTATTTTTGCGTCTTTTAAGTGACTGCTGGTTTCTTCCGTATAAACCAGGATTTTTCCCATAGGGAATACAAACAAATTAGTGTACCATATAAATAATTACCTTTATGTAAATGCATGTGATAAGATAAATGGAATCTGAAATGATTAACTAACCTTCCTTTTAACAACATTTCTGACATTTGGATAGAGGAATGAAGTCCAACCAGCTTTCCTGTGCCTCTTACTGTGGAATACCAAGGATGTATAGTGGGTATTAAAGTGACTCGGCTATGCCTTGTTCTTGTGACATAGGCTGAAAATATGAAACATGAGGGGAAAAAGGTAAGGAAGCACACAAGGCAACCAATTTGTGATGTCCAACCAGAGTCAGCTGCCACTATGGCAAAAGCACCTTCTTCTCACAGTTTGTCTTCATTGGTTTCTATTCTGTGCTGCAGGTTAGGCTCAGGTTGACTTGAATTGTTGAATCCCAGCACCATCCAACCAGCACAGCACTGCATGGTGGCCGGCGGGGAAGCTGGTAATCCAGAAGCATTTTCCCAGGGCTGGTCCCGAGATTACTGAAGCTTGCTGTCAGTAGCTCCATGCAAGCATGGCTGTTTTGGTTCGAGGTTTGGAGCTAGATCGTTCAGCATTCATCTGGGGATTTCTGCACCACACCTTCCTGCCCAGTGTAGACATGTCCCAGGTCTATCAACATTTTCATCTACCAAGCATTTAGACAAAATAATTAACTTAGCTTTGCTGGCACACATTCTTCACTCTAAATTATTTGTATCAAAGAGCATTATTTCAACAAAATCTTTGTATTTAAATGACGAAAAATAAAAATGAAGAGACTCAAACAATAACAACACTGATTAAAAATATAGACAAACTTGACTATGTTTTCTGGCACAGAGAGATAATTAAGAGGATTTTTAAGGGTTTTTTCTGTACCAGGTAGAGATTTAGTGTTATTTTGTGCTAATCACCTCTAGGCTGCAAAGAAAGTACCACAAAATAAATGACCAGAAGGCTTAATGTTTTTTGTGATTTTTATTTAAAGTGATTTTATATTGCTTATGCCAAAAAGTTCATTTGTTTCTGAGTTTCTGGCTCTGAGGACTGTTATCCACGCTGTGAATTTATCACTGTGTTTGTCCGCACAGTGATTGGAATGCATATAAATAGTTTTCAGGTGCCATTCAAGCCTGTCTCTCTTTTGGTCCAAAACACCACTTTTGACAGCTACCAATCAGAGAATTTTGATACCCGCAATGTTGCATCTGCTGTGAAGATTACTGTGATTCATGAAAAACTCTCTTATGAGGCTAGGAATATCTTCTGCATAAGAGCACACCTGCTGTAGGAGTGTTATACAACACCCCCTGCAATAGGTGGAGGAGTCTCACCAGTCAGTTCCCTACACTGTGAATTAAGTCCTGAGCTGCTCATGCTAGATATTTTACAGACAAGAGGTTTTTTGAGGTATCTTTGATTTTATGTTACCCAAGTAGAGCCTCAGCCACTTTTGGGCTTCTGGACACTATGTTGTCACACCAAGACTTGTCTTGATGTCTTTTGCCACCTCTTCTGTTGCAGGGCTCCCGAAGGAGAGTATGAGACACCTTCAGGTAAGACACAAGGCCACAGCCATCCTCAATGAATTCAGGTGTTGTTTGAGGCTGTTCCAGCTGCAAAGTCAGCAACACACATTCAAAGTGTTTCCTGAGTGTTTGAGGACCCCAAGAGTCTGGAGAGCTGAGTGTGTCACTCACTAACTTCTCCCCTCTCTTCTCTGAAAGGCAGAATGAAACTGTGGCTCATTCTCCTGCTTTCAAGAGTGGTAGGAGAGGGGGCACCAAAAGTTTCGGGGTTTCTGTTACAGGTTAATTATTTCAGGTCCTGCAGCTTAACACCCTGCTTGTTGTGCCAGTTTTCCATAAACAAACTGGGAATCCTTGTTCTAATAGTATCTTTCCATCTTCTTAATGGCTATGTTTTTTCACTCCATATGGCCACTTCATCTGCATTAAGCCTCCTCACTTATAACAAAAAATCCTTCTGTCGTTTCTGTGTTTAGCCAGGTCTGTTGCTCAGATGGTGCAACCACTGAATGCTTAAGCTGAGTCTGTGTAAAATGTTGTTTCTCTAGCTATAAGCAAGGTCAGAAATAAATATCTTTAGAACCATATCTATTTAACTGAAAATCTAACTAGACCTCCAAATCTGTGCGCTTGGCCACATATGTTAGAAACAGATCCTCTAGGAACTGATTTGTTATACCCATTCCTACCACCACCTCCTCCTTCTCCCCAGAAGCCTGACTGCTGTTGATTTCCTCCTGACTGTGTCCAAGGAAAGTTGTCTGCACTGAGGGAGGCCGAGAGAGAAATTTAATCTTGTTTTAATACCTTTACATCTTGGCTGTAGTGGACCAAAAAGTCCCATGTTTCCAACATTAGTTGACAAGCAATGTAAGTAAAACAGAGAAAAGCAGCAGAGCAGAGAGAACATATAGTTTTTCCTCTGTTCCAGGAATCTCTGCTCATCCTAAGCCATGTAGAATGTCCCTGCACCTGTAGGTCTTCCATGAATTTGTCAAATAACTTCTTAAGCACAATGAAAACTTGAGCATCAGCAGCATTCTAAGACCAGCACACGGCAGGGTGACAAAATTCTTCCTCTTTGTTTCGAACTTGCTGGATGATAATCTTATCTGGCCAACCCTAATCTTATCACATGCAGAATAATGACCAATTGTTCCTAATTCACTTTCTCTATTGCCACAACTCCACAGATCTCTACTGTATTTTTCTTTCAATTTTATTCTACTGAGTTATTTCTTACAGTATCTATCCCATGTTTGTTGGGTTTTTTCTTTTTATCACTGTTTTTCTCTTCCCCTCCTGCTTTATTTTTAGGAGAAAAAGATCAGAAATGCATGTAGTAGCAAGAGCAGGAACTTGGAGTGACTGAAAGACATCTCTTNCTAGAACCAGAGAAGCAAGCAATTAGGTGATGCAGGAGCAGGTGAAGAGCCAGTCACTGCTTCTCTTCTCTTCTCTTCTCTTCTCTTCTCTTCTCTTCTCTTCTCTTCTCTTCTCTTCTCTTCTCTTCTCTTCTCTTCTCTTCTCTTCTCTTCTCTTCATCTCTTTCCCTTCACTTCTCTGCCCATTCCTATTAACTCTAAGATAATTGTGCTCATCAAAGACCTTAATCCAGATTAGCTTTTGCTCATGAAGATTTCCATTAACTTGGAATTGAGCCAGGTGTTGACTTTCCTACTGTCTAAAGGTGGAAAAACAGAAATGAGAAAACACATTATTACAGTGATCCAACTGAACTGAACACATCAGATAAAGACCAGTCCATAAATCTAACAGACAGCCAAACCTGGATTTTACAATGTTAACATGATCCATGCCATTGACTTCAGTGTAGTCACACTCCCTCTCCAGGTCTTTATTTCCCTCTAAGAGCCAGTAGTAGAGTCATCAGATACCCATGACAGCACACTGGTTGCCTCAGTCCCCAGGTGACTAGACATTTTCTCCTTCCCTGTAAATAAGCCCAGGATATTTAAAATTCACTGACAGATTAGCTGCAAATAGACTGGTCCCTTTGTCATGGCACTCAGGATGACAGTATTTTTCTTTGAGGTGATCATGACAGATTTCCTCTACAGTGTAATCTTCTTGATCTTTTAAAGTATTGTCTTAGATCTTCATTTTCAACCAGCTTTTTTTTCCCCTAAAGTTATGCTTACTCTTAACACTTAGACTGGCCATGGGGCTTTTATTAGCAATGGAAGCTGATTTAATTGGGCACTGGGAAGCTGTGGCAGTCATTTGATTTCTTCATGCTCAGAATTCTTCTCTCAGCTTCTGGTGATGCATTATTTCTGAATTTCTCCTTGCATATTTTCCCTTACCAATTCAATTTCCAGCATTAAGTTACACTTTTTTTGCCTCAGAGACATAAATATATATCCAGCGGCCCCCATGACAAAGTGCTTTTCCCCTATATCACCAGGTGTGTCTTGAAACTTTGCCTCCACTTTCTACCCCTGCCTTCCCCCCATCAGGAAAGCAGATTTTTCAATCAGGGTACCTATGCAACAGGTTCAAAGGCAGGCTAATTCTTCAGTAGCACTATTAATCAGCATGTCTCTCTACTCCTCCAGTTCAGCAGCTGAGGCCTCCTGGTGCCATAAAAGTCACCACCACTGGAATCTTTGCTCTGTGGCTGCACATTTTTGGGCAATAGGGCATGTAACACACTTTTGAGTCTTCATATGCCAAGATGCAGAAAATCAATTTTAATGTCCCTACAAAGAAGAACTAGTGAAGCAAGAGCCTATCAATACTGCCAGACACTTTCATGCACTGGAAGTATGAGGAGAAACACTACAAAAATAAAAAGAGTTTCAGTGCTTTCTTTAGCCCCTTACTGTTGTGACAGGAATCAGCAGCAGAAGGATCAGCATAGTGCAGAGGCATGGAAATGGAAAATGAGTGTTGTCTTCATTGTGTCCTTAAAAAATATTTGCCTCATTAAAATGATAAATTGAAGGATTGTGCTATCTTTATCTGTTACCATAGAATCTTAAAATGGTTTGGGTTAAAAGGGACCTTAAAGATCATCCAGTTCCAACCTCCCTGTAATGGGGAGGGTTCTGTTAGAAATCTCACTGTGCTCATGTCAGCACCAGATTAGTGATCAAATGAGAAAATTGAAAAGTCGCATCTAGAGACCTACAATGCTTGAAGAGAAAGTGTTGAGAGAAATTTCCAAAGACAGAAGTAATTAAACACTAAAGTAATGGTACTATAAGGATCTCCTTGTAGTTTTAATTACAATCCCTACTTCATATCAGTCAGCAATAACTGGTCTTACAATACCTTGCTGCATCTGAGGCACCAAACTATCCATATCTTGATTTTTTTAAGCCCTCATACTAGCTCCAAAATTCATAATGGTTGAACTCCGCAGATGAGAATATAGAAAGTGAAAAGGAGATAAAGAACAAATCAAAGCAGTCTATTCAAACAAAACTGTTTCTTACAAGCTGAACAGTAAATGTCTTCAGAATGCTTCACCTCACGGTTTTGACAGAGGCAAATTCTGAAATCTTGGACTACATGGTAGAAAACAAGTCAACAGTTTTGTCAGCAAGTAACACATAAATGGGAATTATTTCAATCATATGAGAATCTTAACCTTTGTAACTGTGCCTTTCAAGGGATATTTCGAGTAGAGCGTGAACTGACACCCTGTGGAATGCTCACACAAGGCATGTTCTTGTTCTTCCAGTTTTCTTCGGTGCATCTGCTGCCTCTAACCTCCTCCTTCCAATTGCATCCTGAAACAATTTCTCAGTGCAGTCCAAGCACATAGCTATCTGTTGGGATTATTTAGCAATGGGGAAGGGTTCTGCTGGGCAAGTTTTCTCTGTTAATGTGCAAATACTGATACATCGGCGCAGCACTTGGCATGGTGAAATTCTTTTCAGGCTGGCATTATAATAAATATAAACGTATAATCAACAGGTGGGTTTAGCTGGTGTTTTCCCCAATAACAGCATAATTTAAGCAACTTCTGAAAAGAATAATGCTGAGTGCAAAGAGAGACAAATATAATAAAACTGTGATAAACACGTTCACACAGTGCATTTAAATGTGCACTGAATGAGGTGATTCCATAGAAACATCTCCAATAAAATAAAAGTTTGGTGTGAATAGATTTTTCTCTTATGAGTCTATTTGCAGTATTATGCAGGTATCCCTGTTCAACCTTAAAAAAATACAACATAGCTTGAGAAAAATTAAAAAAGAAGAAGTCTGAGGGACTATATCAGGAAAAAATACTGAAGCAAAAATTAATCCATGGCAAGCACACAAAACAGGGACTTACAAGCACTTAAAAAACACCATGGTATCCAGTAGGGTAACAAACATACAGACATGGTGTCAGAAAAATAAGCTAGGCATTTTGAGTGCTGCATATTCTCAAAACACACAAAATTGAAAATAGATACTCAATATGCTATGCAAAAAAATTCTAAATTATTAAATCTATGCTGTTTTTCTGTGAGCACTGCTTGCTTATAACAGCTACTTCAACGAAGACTTTTAAACCCACTGAAACCGTCACAGCTTTTATTATATTATTTCATAGAAGAATCATAGATTAGTGTTTCGCCATGGTGCTTGAAATAATTTTAATATTTGTACCACTGAAAATACATGGTCAGTTTTCCACTACTGCAAATGGTTACGTTTTGTTAGAAATCCACTGGAGATGGGATGATTGGTGGCTGTGAATGCACATGTAAATAATGAACTCAGAGTGCACACAGCTGTCATTTCCGGAAATAAATAAATCACATGCTGAGTTATTTTACTGAATTATAGTATGTACAACACTTTGATATATAAAGTAATGTTATATTTTTATCTGAGATAGAGAAGAATTTCACAATAATTAAGTTTAATGCATATTGTAACTTATACATATAGCCATGAAACACTGAGAAATTTGGGGTAGATTGGCAAAGATGCTTTTCTCAAGAGTAGGGAAAATACATACCTTGTAGATAAGGTTTTAAAAGAAAATTCCAGAGGGAAGAGGGGGGTGGTTTCTAGCAAGGATTTAACCTGCCTGCTTCCCAGCCCATCTCTGTTTTGATAAACATGCCTTATTTCCATTGGAAAGTGGTTTCCTTGCAAAACTCCCAGCCAGCTAAAATCGGGACTTATGGCTATTTCTTACCAAAGTTTGCTTTCTACAATAAAGCAGTATTGGTTACAAGGCTTGTGACAAATATGTCTTCAACATCAATGGCCAGGCAGCTGCTTTTCCCCAGTGCTTGCCAAGCTGTGCAGGATCAGTTGTTTGTTCTTCTTCTGCCATGGTTTAAAAGCAAGTGTATGAGATATTACTGCAAAACTCACTTCTGTCAGTACATGAACACTAAAAATGTGTTGCTGCTTTTCACACAGAATATTCTGCCATTATGAGGATTTGCTCACTGGGGGACAAAAAATGGTTTCTGATATAAATCCAGAGATGTCCAAGTCTTTTTTTGTGGAGGGCTTTTTTTCATGTTGGGAAACAATTAATTTCATGGTGTTTACAACCTGTTAAAAATAACTATACCCATTTTTCCCTTTTCCACATTCAGTTCTCAGCAGAGGCTACCACATGAAAATTCAGTGATATAAATCTCGATGAACCTGCAGACACATTTATTTATGATGCATTTTAAGAGCTTAAAGCAGAAATGCAGTGCAGCTCATTAACTTCCCTTTCAGTGGTCCTCAGGCACGTACCAACAGCTTATTACACTGATGTACTATACTGTTTGCTTTTTGCCAGTTCTCAAAAAACCAAACAAGCCTATACAACCAAAATTGAAATGATAACTTTTGGGTTCACTTCATTTTACTGCATGTCTTTCTAAATGCAACATGTATGTACTGCATCACATTTGCTCTGTTCACTTGGTATTTATTCACTTGGCACTGTGAATAGTCCCTCCTCAATTTGTGTATTAATTTGGGTGATTGGCAGAAGCTGTACCTACCATGTTTTCAGGTGTTGAGTCAGAAATTCATCCTGTAGAAATGCCTACCAGCACTAATCTCTCAGGGCATCTACACATGACTATAGGTGTAGGCAGGATTAAGGTTAGCTATTTTTTGACTCAGTGGCATCTGTCAGAGCATTCCTTGCTCTGCTCATATATTTCTGCTGGAGTAGTTAACATGGTGCAAGAACTGGTAAGTGTGAGATTTTTGTTAGCCTCTAACTTAACATCTGCTATATGTTTCCAGAAGCCTCATCAAGGTTAGGAATAAACTGACAATGTAAATTTAATAACAAAAAACAAAAATAAAAAACCAACCAACCAAAAAAACAAAACCAAAATAAAACGACAAAAAAAAGTGGTGTGTCCTTTCTTTTGTGTTTTCTTCCCTCTGGTAGATGAAACTTATAAAACCATCAGTGAGAAATAGTGACCATAATGTTGGCCTAAAGGAGCAGGGAATGGATAAGACAAAGAGAGAAGGGAGAAATTTAGAGAGTGCAGAAGACACCTGAGTGCAGCCTCTGCAGGTGTATGAGGAAAGGAATGGATCTCAAATGGTTTTAATCTCAACTCCCTTTCCTTCTTCTGACTTTCTTTCCAGTTTAAGAAACGACAAAGGGAGCAGAGTGTTTTATTCAAAGCTCTTCAAGCCATCAGCTGGCTGTTTATCCATCAGAAGCCTCAATGCTCTGACAGAAGCTATCAGTGAAATCAGCCACCATCCTCCTTTTTCCCTCTCAGCCTGGGTTTGAGAGCATGCCTGATCAGAGGGGTAAAAACCCTTTCTATGTATTCTGAGTCACAACCCTCCATTGAAAGGGTGTAGCATCTCTTTATATAGCAAGAGACTTTTTTGATTTGGAAGGAGCTGCTTTGGCTCCAGAAAGCAGCACCAAACACTTGTCCTACATTGCTTCCTGAAAGGGAGCATTTCATCTGCCACTGAATCTGCAGGAAGACTGCCAGAGGACAGTAAACATCAGTCCAGTGCAGGACAACTGCAGCACCTCTACAATCCATCATGGATACCTGTGCATCCTGTCCTGCAGCTTAGAATAGTAGAAAAATTAGAAATCTCTCTAGCTAATCTGTTATTCAGAGAGAGCCTCCCTCCCTGGATCTCTCTCTCCAGCTCACTGCTTCATCCCTTTTTCAGTCACTCCTCCTCCCTGCCCAGACACATTTCTTCTCTGCCCCTCCCACAAGCCAGGGGCTGGAGAGCCTTCGCAGAAGCCTTGGGTTCCTTACATGAATGAATGGCTATAAATGTTCTCAAATGTGGTAGCTCCCATACATTGAAAACAGTTTTCTTTATCCTAAGGGAAAGACCATTATGCAGATAAGCCTTCCCTAATGTTTTTATTCCTCTGTTTCCCACCTTACAAACAGCAAATTGAATTAGACTCTCAGACAACTGTCAATGTGGGAGAGGAAGAGCAAAATCTGATGTATACATACACACTTATTAAGGATCTGCCTCTTCATTTAACAAAAATAACCTTGTTATTCAAGCTTAGTATGCCTAGATGATTTAAACAAAAGCTTTTGAGCATTGCTACACATTTCCAAAGAGGCATGTGAGGGGAGCAGAAGCTTTCCATGCAGCTCTTATCTCACAGCTAAGGTTTGGTTCATCCAAGAGGATGAATAGAAAAAAAACCTAAAAACTTATTTCCAGAACATAGACTTCTCTAGACAATGAGGTGCAAGAGTCTTAGCTCAGCTCCAGAGCATGACTGCAAAGAGCTCCCAGAGGAACCTAGGGCCATGAGAACACACCATCCTGCAGATAATGCAGCAGACAGCCACTCATAGCCGCTGCAGAGGCATAGGTTGTGCCCAGACATCCTCACACCACCATCATGACAAATGGGATGGTTTACGCTGGAAGCATTTCCCTGGGAGACCCATCCCAAGCAGGGCAGCCTCCCAGGCAGCACCGTGCTGGGCGTCTCCTCTTCCCACAGGCCCTTGATCCAGAGGGCTCTCCATGGGTGTTGGTTTTTGCTTCCGCAGTTTAAACATTTCCTGAAATGCCAAAACTTGTCATCAGTAACTGGGTCAGACTGGCTGGAGCACTGTATAGGCTTGTCCTTAAAGCTCACCAAGGTGTCTCAACCTCCATCCTTTCATTCCTGGTCTTTTTGGCCATGTCCAAACCCAAGCCATACCAATAAATTAAAGTTAACCCTGAAACTCACTCTAACTTTTGTCCTAATGTGGCTTTGAGCCAAAGGCATAAGTCAGTGCTTTAATCCACTTCACCATCTATCCCTCTGGGGGTTCATAACTCAGCCATGAATGTTTGTTTTGAGCCAAAACTTGCAGTGCAGGTTCTCCTCCACAGAGCCACTGCAGGGCAAAAGGCTGCCGCTCTCCAGAGAGCACCCTGGGGCTGGGAAGTGGGAAAGCAATGAGGGAGAGGAAGGGCAGAGCCTCTCTGCAGGGAGAGAGGTGGGAAATGAGGCAGAGTGCAGTCTGGAAGGGAAGGATAGAGGAAAACACTACAAGACATGCGTGCACTAACACCTTCATCTTTGACTTGCTCATTCTTACCTCTCTTATGGTTTGTCTCGATTGAATTTTTAATCTTCACACAGAGACCGGAACTTGTTTTCTCCTCAAACTGGTCAGGTAGTGTTGGTGTCAGCATAGTGCTGACATTATAATCACAGCGATAGTAATATCAATGTGACGGTTTCATATTCCTAAATTCCACATTTGAATTTAGGAGCATACACTTTTACATCCTTGCAAGATTTATATAGATTTTTAGAAGATTCAAGCAAACAAAGTATACCTTATCTGAGGTCCTACCATTGGGATGGTGTCCTGATGTCTCAGGCTTTAGGGTCTGTTTTTGATTTTTTTTTTGGTCTGGTTTGGTTTTTTTTATAATGCCCTTGAGAAGAGTGGAAATGCTTCCTTTGTTTTACAGAAGAGAAACCAGGGGTATAGAGCAGTTAAATGCCTTCCCTGAAGCCAGGTAGGGTGTCTCAAGCAAAACAAAGAATCGCAGAATCCAAATTGCTGAAGTCCTGTGGTGGATTTCCAAGCGCAGGTACACTGAGATGTGAACCATTATCTCTACTGACTAAAAAATAACACTAGACATTCTCTTATCAGAACACAAAATAGTTATATATTCCATGTTTACCAACTGTTTTTTTCGGTCCTGATTTCTAGAATAACATCTTTAATTGCTTTAGTGCAAATCTTGGTGGAATTATAACATTAATGGATCTAATGCAAGATTTTCCATTTTTAAAATCCTTTTTCTGACATGAACCTTCTAAGCATGTCTTACTGAGCAGCTCTCTTATTTCTCTTACACAGCTACTCCTTATCTTAAAAGTCTTTCTGTGGGTAGTAGTTAATCTGAATTTTGAAACCCCATAGGCAAAAACAATCTTTATAACCTAATGTCCTCTTTATATGGGTACACCAACCACCATGCCTGATGGCAGGTACACAGTCAAAGATTGCTGTGGATGTGAGCATGTTACATTATGTTTTAACATGCTTAACATTTATTTAACAGGGGCACAGTCACCAAAGTTGTAAATTTCCTGACAACTTTTTGATTGATCCAGGCTGTTTGATTTGCAACAGAGACCAAGTTGCAGTAAGAAAGTTTGTGGAAAATCATTGCTTTTTAACAGCTGACAAGTCAGTGTGAGGATATCCATGCTTAAGCAAGAAGCTGGAAAGCTGAGGATGAACAGCTCCAATGAGAAAAGCACATCCCGGTTTCCCATGGCACCTCAGTGTCATGTGCAGTACCAAAAGGAATGACTGGTACACCCTATGTAGTTCTACGCCTTGGAGAGGAAAATGTCCAAAAAGAGGTGTCACATGAACACAGCAGACATAATTCACAGAATCACTAGGTTGAATGAATTCACAGAATGACTAGGTTGGAAGAGACCTTCAAGATCATCGAGTCCAGCCCATGTCCTAACATCTCAACTAAATCATGGCACCAAGTGCCACATCCAGACTTTTTTAAAATATGTCCAGAGATGGTAGACCAGGGATGGATACCTCACAAGGCAGACCATTCCAGTATTTTATCATCTTTTCTGTGAAGAACTTTTTCCTAATATCCGACCTAAATTTCTCTTGGAGGAAATTTCCCAGACACTGTGTCCTCTGGCTCTGTCAGTTGCTGACTGCTGAAAGAGACCAACCCCCACCTGACTGGAGCCTCATTTCAGGAAGTTATAAAGAGTGATAAGGTCACATCCGAGTCTCCTTTTCTCCAGGCTAAACAACCCCAGCTCCCTCAGCTGGTCCTCATAGGATTCCTTGGTGTTCCAAGCCCCTACCAGCCTTGTTGCCCTCCTCTGGATGTGCTCAGATGTCTCAATGTCCTTCCTAACCTGAGGAGTCCAGACCTGCACACAGCACTCAGGGTGTGGCCTAACCAGTGCCAAGTACAGGAAGAGTGACCTCCCTGCTCCTGCTGGCCACACCATTCCTGATACAGGCCAGGATGCCGTTGGCCTTCCTGGCCACCAGGGCACACTGCTGGCTCATGTCCAGCTGTTGTCACCAGCATCCCCCAGGTCCCTTCCTGCCTGGGCATTGTCCAGCCACACTGTCTCCAGCCTATAATGTTGCTGGAGGTTTTATGGCCCAAATGCAGGACTTGACACTTGGGCTTATCCTATCGGACTCTGCCCATTTTTGACCACCTGCAGGAGGCTCTTGCAAGAGAATGTAACCACCAGATTTGCAGTCCTTGTCCTTGGGAGTCCCATCAGTGTGCAAATAACAATGCTGCAAATATGGTAATGCTGATAAGGCATTCTTTGGACCATCCAGCCACACCTCTGTCATCAGCAAGGCTTCTTTGGCCAAATGCCTTGCACAAGAGTTGCTTTTGACTAATGCCATTGAGCAGATCAGGACCGCAATAAGTGGTCAGTCCCACTCCTTGAGTTGCTGAGTATGTAATGGGAAAAACAGGCAGCTATCCACTCTACATGCATGGGATGGGTGCAGGGCAGTGTCTGTGCCGTGCTGCATTACCAGCTGGCTTGCCACAAAGAAAAATGTTTGCATACTTTCCAAACAGTATTTCACTACATGCTAATGACAGAAAAATCCAGAAATTTTGCTAGGATACTGTCAGGGATAGCTACAGAAGACCAAGGGGTCTAAGACTCATGGATCCTCATCTATAGGTGCTTTGCACTACAGGCACGTACTCCATCAATAAATGTGAATGAGCACAGGAGAGATGTAGGAGTGTCATCCTAGGAATATTAACTTAAACTTCCTGAAAGGTATGCTTGCATTTCAAGCACATCTGATACTTGAAAATATAGCACTGATTTCTCTTCTACATTTTAGTCTGTCCCACTCGTGGCATTACAAAAAGTGGCTCAGCTTTACTCCCTAATGTATGCAATGTATACTTCACAACTAGCGGCCCAGGTGAGAAACCTAGCCTGCAGGCAGGCAGAATAAGCCATTACTGAAGATTCCCTCTGAGATGGAAAAATGAACAGCCATCAAACCCCAGTATTAATGTGGGATATGAAAAGATGCCTCAGAGAGGTCATGCATCTTGCCTGCCTTCTCATTTCCAAACTCAAATTAGACATTTTTGGAAGTACCAGTGTTTACCCAGGAACCATTAAATCATCTATGGGTACAGGCAAAGATCTAATGACTAAGTAAAAACATTTTACACCTCCTTTCAGTTGTGCATGTTGCTTTGAACTGGTGCTCCAGTCACAGTGTGGGCTCTGGTCCTCTGGCACTCTACTGGGGAAAAGGGTGTGGGGCTCACCAAAAGAAAGCTGGTTCTGGGAAAGCCTTCAGACAACAAGATCATATGCTAGCAGTCTCCACCCACCTGCCAGCACAGGCAATCTTTCACCTGCCTGCTCTCTCTCATCTGTGTTTATCTGGCAGCTGAGCTGCTTTACTTTTCATTAAATAGCACAAGACCAACATAATTTGACCTCCTTCCACCCAGCACCCTGTCCTCTGTCTTGTCCTTCTCCACAGCCATGTGCTCATAAAAGAAGCAGGAATAACAAAAATCCTTGAGAGAGAGAGAAAGAGACAGCTACTTGTGCAATCTCCTAGCTCCCTGAGTCCCAGGAACTAGTATTTGCTCTTCCCAGAGTCCCCCTCTGAATGCGGCACCACAGGCTTGCATACAGTGGGACTGTGTGCTCTGCCTTTTTCAGTGTTTTCCTTTTTCCTTTGGGGGATTATTAAGTGTTCACTTCTCCAATATTTGTCTCTTTGGTCTAGAAATAGCACAGGAATAATATTTCAGCTGAGTGAGAAAACGCTGACTTTTGATGTTTTCCACAATAGATGGGTTGATGTGAATATGAAAGATGATGTATTTGATTTGCTTCACTTTCACCATCCTCTGGAGAGTTTAATCTATCCAGAAAAGAAGTGTCTGCTTTTCTCTTCTTATGTGACTGGCTGTTCATCATCTTGTAAGAAGGAGTCATTCTAAACACAAAAACGAGTAATTCATAAGGCTGCTTGATAAGTTTGACTCACCCTATTTGCGGCCAACTTCCTCTACGAAGTTATGAAGGGATATGTTTAATTGCCAGGTATCATCAAAAAGGTGACACCTGAATTCAGTGCTTGGACTTTGAAAGAAAGGGGGTTTCTTTCTTCTTACCAATATTGACTGAATTTAAACTGCCAGGTTCAGCTTTTAAAATTGGCCCAAAGCAACACATGTTTACTTAATGTTTGCTTACAAATGTAAGCTTATTTTGCATAATTCCTAAAAGTCATTTTCAATCATTTTATTTTCCAAAGGAAAGAAGAAAATTATTCAAATATCATAAAACAAAATAAATTTTTCTCATGCCATGTATTCTGATTTTCATAAAGCCTTTTTTTAAATTGTCACACTATGAAGATTATACACTAAATATTATTAACAAGGATGGTCCTGATTCACTTTTCTATGAGGATAAGTCTGGCCAGAACAGAAAAAGTCTGTGAGATGGTGCAAAACAAGAGGTCTCTTGCTTGATGGTCACCAGCAGAGAGACCCCAGAGAGCCAAGGCACCTCCTTACACCTACAACCTGTCCTGTACCTGAGGGACTACCACTTGCAGCCCTTCTTTCAGCCAAAAAAATGAAGGACACTTATTCTTCAATTTAGTTCCTGGTACCTCTAGGTCAAATTCTGGTAAATACAGCCTTTCCCTGCTTTTATCAGATGCACAAAACCTCAAATGGCACAAAAAAATATGTAAGGGCATAAAACAAATGGATGTTGAGCAAGAGCTGCTGCTTCTCTTCCCTAGTCATACAAAGATAAGGTGACATTCAATTACATTAAAAGTTGGCAGGTTTGACTAAAGTAGGTCCTCTTTCACATAATTAATGGATGGAAGTCCTGGCCCCAGGATGTCATTGAAAAGAAGTGCTACTCCTTGACTCGGATGAATCTGCAAGGATCTGCACATGCTCCAAATCCATGCTCGGGAATGCAGTTGTCTCTCTGGAATTTCCCAGGATCTACAGTCTGCAAGATCCGATGATGCCTCTTTGAAGGACTTTGCAGGAAAAGAAGCAGAAAAAAGGCCTCCTTTGAGAGGCACTGAATGTTTCTTACATACAACATCTGTAAAGCAATTGTGGAGATTTGATTCACCAGCAAAAACAAGTGATGTGTAGCTTTCCACAAGCAGCAGAGCACTGACAGCTCTGCTAGGACTCGGGACTTCATTGCTAATGATTAAAGAATTTATGATTAATGTTTTTGGACAACATTTATCAGCTACAAAATCTTTAGAAGTTCTACATTTTCATTTCCATCAGGGCCTGCATTTTTCCTGTTAACATTGGTGTTTATTTTGATGACTGAAAATAAAATCAGACATCTACTTCAAGCAGCACATTGGCAAAATTAATAAAACGAGCAAATGTCTCCTGGCAGGTGGATAGTTTTTGAAGGAAAACTGAGTATACCCTGTGACAAGGACCAATAGCTAAATAGTCCTGGTTCCTTGGTTACCAGAAACTATTTTGCCATGATTTAATAAATTTTTCTCAAGAAACAATTTCAGATACATCTATTTGCATTATAAAAGTAACATCTTCAGCAGGTTGGAAGTCACCCATTAAGTCATCCAACTTGGATCCCCAAGACCTGGAGTGGCATAAATTTGGTATCTTCTACAGTTTCACAATAGTCTTTTATTTCAAGTTTTATTTATAACAGAAGGAGGTGGCTTCAAGGGTGCTGGCATCTAGATAACTAATGGGGGAAATGAAACAACAGGTGGAGCCAGTATCTGCCCAAATTGCAGCACAAGTGCATCAGAGTTGTTGACAGGGTGCTCTTTTCAGGGTATATGAAATCCCAGATTGGAATTTAATTTTGTAGTTCAAATGACATGAAAGTATTGTATGGCACAGTTTGGCAAAGAAAGGGAACAGTTAATGCCCAATATCTGTGCTGGGTACTGCACCTCTTAAAACTAAGGCATACAAGCATTTTTAGCAGGTGAGACCAACGCTGTGTTTTCCCCAATGTTCTGCCACTGACAGCTGGTCTATGAATGCCCAGGGAGAAGTAAGACAAGCAACAGGTCCAGTACAAAGATGTTCTGGCTTGGCTTAAGAGACCAGCTCCTGAATTTCCATAAGTATTGGATCAGAAAGTTTAGGGATCCTCTTTTCCTCATGAACATTCATAAGAAATACACAAGACACTTCATTTTCAATGTTGTACCCCAAGTAATTTAAAGAAAGTATAGCTGTATTGTTAGAGGTTGAAAGGGACACATGACTTTTTTTTAAAAAAAATCAGGTTCACCAAACCATTTATCATATTTTCTTCACTTCCAGGGCATAAGATAATGACAGTCCAATGAGGCAGTTGCTCCTGTCTCCTTGAAAGAATGACTCTCCAGGCTTATTTGAACAGGAAAGAAAACTGCAGAGAAGTGCAAGGTGCTGCTACGCTTGGTGTCAGCAGCAGGTACAGATGCACAAACCCACTGGACAGCCCAAAACCAGGGAGTTTTTGGAAGTGTTGGTGAGTTGGACAAACTTGTCCCAATGGTCTGCATATTCCAAACAGTTTATGCAAGAGCCTTCTATCAGTAAGAAAACTTTATGCACATAAGAAGAGATGGATGATTTAGGCAGAGCATCTATTATTTTAATCAATATTTGCCCTTCATAGCAGTTCAGCCCAGTGCCTGACATGCTAAAACACCGAGCCAAAATGCATTTGGCAGGCCAAATACAGCTGGTCAAGATAAGCACCTGAAAGTTGGGATTTCCATTTAAAGCACTTTATCTTTTGAGGTTTGCAGCTCACTATTTATAGCACAGCTAGGTGGGTTCTGGTCTTAAGCACATGAATAGTCCCATTCACTGCTTCTGCTCAGGAGAGCAAGGGCTGTGACAGCACCTTCCACCGTCTCTTTCCACGCTCACCAAGTGCCAGTGCCAAGGCTGCCGAGCAGACCTGTGATAGCCCACAGCTCAAGCTCAATCCCAGCTCATGGGGACAAACCACAGTTAAACCTACAGTACTCCCTGCTGTTACAGCAGAACTCAAACATCTGTGAGCTAAGTGGCGTCGGGATCAGATCATCTGCTTACAGCCTCATATGTTTCCAAAACATTCTCTGATGGGGCTGAAATTTTCCATGATTGATCTCTGGCCAAAGACAACTCTTCTTCTTTTGTTTTGCTGGGTTTTTTTTTCTTTTAAGTGTAAGCAAACCCTTCATTTTCAAGAGAGAAGATGTTGGAAGGAGGGCAGAGTAACCCTGTGAGGAGCAATTCTATAACCCACAGCCTTTTTGTTTGAGCCTTTGTATAGTCATAATGCAAAATGTGATTTATTAGCATAGGATAGCTAACTGCTAAAAAGGCCAAAAAAAGTATAATTGGACAATACCACTGGTTTTATCATGCTTCTTTGATTCATAAACAACTCCTACATATATTTTTCCTGTAATTGTATGCATTGCGTAACAGTGGAAATCAGAAAATCATTGCTATTAGCCGTAAACAGAATGGGAGCTAATAAATCTGACTATAAAACAAATCTTTCTCTCTGTAGTTCCAAGAGTATAAAGGCACCCTCTGCTTTGCAGAGCCTGTGCAGGGGTCTAATCCACACCAAGGAGAAAGAGCAAACTCAAAGCTAGCCATCAGAACAGACTGGAGAGAAGGCCAGCTCATTTGCAAGCGAACAGTTTACAAAAAGCACCAAGAGCAAACCCATTTTAAAAGTGGTATTACTACTGAAAATAATTTTCAAAGGCAGAACTATGAATGCATCTTCTACCATTTGCTGCTGACTTTTGGACAAACTATCTCTTTACTAACTTGGAGCAGAAGATGGAGAGCCCGCATTAGTTTCCCCAGGTTTTTGTTTCCAGCTCAGTGGTTTCTGCCTGACTGCAGCCCAGATTCCCCGCTAGGTCAGCAGCCATTCAAAATCACTCCTGCTCCCAAGGACCAGCCAAGCCTCATTATATTTCTGTGCAAACATCCTCCTAAAAACACAGCTCCACTGACAAACAGTTTTGCACAGCAGAAAACAAGGGGGCAAATCACACCAAGCTACAAGTCGTCACTTTAGTTCCTAGTGAATATGTACAAAGCATGCGACAGCATACAGGCATAAAATCTTTAAACATGACAAAAGCAGGCAGTGCCTGTCTGTTGGCCTAAGGAGGTGTTCAGGAACCACACAAGGGTTGATTTGGTAAGATGGTCACATATTTAGTGGGTTTCAAACATACCCAGACCTGGCTCAAGCTCAGTATGAGTTGCTCAGCAAAAAGTTTGTCTACAATGGGAGCCTAACACAGAGAGGGGAAAAAAAAATAAACTTATTCCCCAGTGGGTATCCATAGAGTTTCTTGGAGGAAAGATCTCATTTTACAGAAGCGATGATAGGCACCGATCCCATCCCATGCTTCCCCTGCCTCTATCTCTCTCTGCTGGCACCTGTGGTCCCCAGGAGCTCATGCCTCCTTGTCATATTAGAAAGAGGAGGGATGGGTTTTTTTTATTTATTTCCATCATTTCCATTCCACCATTCCATCATGTGTGCATCTCCAAAGGTAGAATTCACATTGCATTCAGGGCAAACACAAGAGGTGTATAGCGGACACCATGACACAAATGTTATAATCTGGGAGGTACCAGTGAAGCAAACCTCAAACTTGGTGAGTTACCTACTGCCTGCAAATTCTGAGGCAAATCACATACCTGCTTCACTGGACCAGAGAGCAAGACTGTCCTAGATGCCTGTATCCCCAGTCCCTGCCTCACTGTCCTTTAAGCACTACTTCTGTGTCATCCCGGACTTTTGCAGCAGTGCTGATATCTTATTCTTAAATGCCGCACAAGTTCAGTTCCTCTGACAGCCCAATTAAATTCATTTCACATTTTAATAGTTTTCTGAAAAGGGAGATCAGGTGAAACGAGGATTTCCTTCCCACCCAGGGATGCCATAAACAGCAGGCTTCGGAGACAGCCTCACTGACATTGAACATCTTTGTCTCTGCATGGGGAATACAACCTCCCCAGAGCCTATAGACGCACAGATTCATCCAAGGGCTTGGATTGGAAGGGACCTTAAAGAAGATCTAGTTTTAACATCCCTGCCATGGGCAGGGACATCTTCCACTAGACCAGGTTGCTCAAAGTCCCATCCAACCTGGCCTTGAGCACTTCCAGGGGTTGTGGGGAATCCAAAATTTTTTTGGGCAACAGTTGCCAGTGTCTCACCCCCACAGTAAAGAATTTTTTCCAAATGTCTAATCTAAACCTACTTTCTTGCAGTTTAAAGCCATTCCCCCTCCTTCTATCACTACACACTACTGTAAAAAGTCCCTCTCCATCTTTCCAAGGATAGAGATCCTAGCCCCATAAAGCATAGGATGCTCATGGGAGGCCAAACCTTCCACATTAAGGAAGAGGGGTACCAAAGACACTGTGTTTCTTCTCCACTGGAGCTGACCTCCACTGGAGCAGAAGTCGGGACTTCTGTCAGCATAGGGCTGGGTGAGAAAGGCTGTCAGGGGTAGGGGGTGGCTGCCTGGCAAACATGGCTGGTGGCAGAGGTGTGCTGTAAGACAAGCAGGGTGGGCTGCTGCCTGCAGTGCTTCATGGGCACAGCCAGTGTGGGTGGGGGAAGCAGTGGCTGCTGCATTTGGGGGTTCTGAGAACATGAGGTGCTGCTCCTGTGGTGCGGGCTGCTGCTGAAGTCCCAAAATCATGCTCAGCCCTTGCTGCAGCAGCGATGCTGGGTAGCATCACTGACATACAACTCTTTCCTGCTGACTTGTACAACTAATATCAGGAGAGGTTTGTGATTCTGTATTCATCAAGAATTCTTCCTCAAGCCCAGATTTAAACTTCTGCCTTCTGTCAGCAAGCTGGGGAGAGCTGCCTACTCTACTGCAGGGACTGCACGCTTAGTGCGGGTTAGGGCAGAGAGGCACAAAAATAGTGTGGCAATGAGTGACCACAGAAGCATCATAGTTAGACATGGTTTGTTTAGTGCCAGAAGTATGCAAGTCATTTTGCCAGACAAGAATCTTCCTCTCAGAGGCTCCCAAAGAGCCTATCATCAGTTTTCTAAAGTGCTTGCTGTTTGCTGGCTGAAGCTTTCTACTGGAGTTGGTCTTGCCTAGGGGCTGTAAACTTGCAGAGTTGGAAAACATAGTGTTGATGTATTCTTGCCAAATCCAGCTAGTTCTTTGGATTGTTTCCTTTCTCTAATCACTGTTTATCTTTACATGGGCCAGAATGGCCCATTTCTTCCACTCTTTCACTAGTCTCTGCAGCAGATACATGATCTCTGAAATTCTTCCTTGGCTGACCACAGTTCATTCATTAGGGAATAAATTTATCCCTTCTTTGGGAAATTAGTTACCACTCAGTGGATTTCCAAAGGCATTTGTAATACCTCAGCCACCTTAGATTTCCAGGTGTCAGAGGAGCACTACCCTGTTTGCACACAGGGTTTCTCCTTTTATCAAAGCATATGCCACCAATAGTCCACAAAAGCTCCGTACCTCTAGCGCTTGGACAGGAGCTGACTCCCCACTTTTACAGGCAAGGAAAAGGAAAGCAGTACCCAAAACCTGCCCTCAGCTGTGTATCTAACCAAAGATTTTCACTGCAGTTTTCCAAACTGCATTTGGTATTTCTACACTCATTCTCAAGATATTTGATTTGATTCTTTCTACTCACCTCTGTAATGTCAAAATTCCCAGGCCCATTTGCTTAATTTTCTATTATTGTTACATTTCAGTATATATTCTACTCTGAACAGGTAAAATAGATGAACAAAATATTATCATCCCTTTTGGCAGATGGACA
This sequence comes from Anthoscopus minutus, assembly GCA_013399455.1. Classification (NCBI taxonomy): domain Eukaryota; kingdom Metazoa; phylum Chordata; class Aves; order Passeriformes; family Paridae; genus Anthoscopus; species Anthoscopus minutus. Next base: position 122,174 of record VWYI01014730.1, on the reverse strand, counting down.
AGAGAGAAAGTGGGAAAATTAGGTTATGGTCTCACAGATTGCAGCACAGTGACAAGCAGAGACTCAGTCCCTAAAATCTGGTACCCTGATCCCTGATCCTGATTTTGATCCTGTAATTTTCCACCTGAACCCATTCCAGCTTTTACTGATTCCAAAAAGCTGGATGAATATGCTTTAGCAATACCACTGTCTGCCTGGGACAGCAATACTTTCACACTGAAGAGAGGGGAAGTAGCCAGCAACTAAAACAACGGGAGGCAGATTCAGCCCTTACATAAGTGAAAGCAACTCTCTTCTGCCAAGCCTGAATTTGCCTCTGTATCCATAGCATTGCATTTTTTAAGGTACTCCAGCCAGTATGAAAGGGGTTTTGGTAACCCAAAGAAACCATAAAGCCCAGCTCTGAACTGGCTCTAACACAGCCGTCTGCCATCTCGGACAGCTGGAGATCATTGGGCTGCGGACACGGGTGCCAGCACGCAGATCCATCACCCATTGCCCCCCGTGGGGAAGCAAGGACCATCGCCAGACTATTCCCATCTTGAAGCCAGAACCAGGAGGCTGAAGCAGCTCTGCTGCCACCTCACGCTGTGCTTCTCCCGGCCTGCCTCCGCCGAGAGCCTGCTTTCCGCTGGCGCGAGCGGAAGCCCCCTGGGCCCCACTGCAGGAATTTTCACACATTAGCCTCTGCACAACTCCCACTTAGAAACAAAAAATCACAAGTTTGGGGCAAAAACGTATTTGCCAAGACCCTGTAACTGGATGAGTTTCTATTCAATTTGCCAGCAGTATATTTAGATACAATTTCCAGTCTCTTTCTTCTCGAGCCCACATTGAACACTTGGGGGTGCAGATCCGTATGGCAGAATAGCACTGTGACTTTATAAAAGTCTTGTAAATATTGCCTGTGAAAGAGAGCACATGAGGGAGTTGATGTCCAGGCAGCTGGCATGAAGGTATGGATTCCTGACATTTCCAGAGTCCTCTCTGCCAGCAATGAGTTATACTTCATTCGAAACACCAACATCAGCTTGCAGGTAGTAAAACTAACAAAATTTGCTTGGGACTGCCCTGGAAGTGTTCAAGGCCAGACTAGATGGGGCTTTGAAGAACTTGAGCTAGTGGAAAGTATCCCTACCCATGGCAGGGGGATTGGAATTAGATGGTTTTTAACATCCCTTCCAACTCAGTCTTACATGATTCTGACATCTGAACATGTTGTCTTGAAATCCTTGTGATACACTGTGTTACCCTGACCTGTGCTTCTCTCCATGCAAATAAAATTACTAAACCTATTTTTTTTTAATATATAACATTCTTGTCCATTTTAAACTAGATAATTTAAAACAAAGGGCTGAGTCTATTTTAAGAGCCTTCATATAGCCCCCTTTCCATTTCCCACAGAGAGGCACAAATGCAGCATATAAAAATGTGACAGCATTTATAAAATACACATTTCCAGCAAACTTAAGACAGTGATCCAGAAAAACTGACTCTCCAGAGAAAATGGGAGAAATAAAAGAGAAGGATGCTGAGCCTTGTGATTCTGAGGCTGACCATGAGTGAGAAGCAACAAAACCTGACCTTGGTCAGAAGTCCTTCCTATCCTCTGCCCTAGAGCAACCTCAGCCAAATTCAAAGATACCACAGATGACAACATGACCCTTGTTCACACCTCGTGGCCAAAAGGCTACACCCTTTTGTAGCCATGGTTCCACTGGTATCTCAGTTTAGGCTCTACGGACCTCATGAATATTACAGAAGGTGACTGATGCATGTAGGAAGAAGGTTCCTCTGCCCTATTTCCTCCCTAAGACACCTGTGCCAGAGAGAACTCTATAAAAGGCCACAGTTTTATTTTTAAAAAAAAATTGCTTTTGAGAAAGGGTCTAATCACATTCTGTTCCTTCAGTGCTTGCTGGAATAATCATGATGAACTCTGTCAGTGTTAATGGGGGTGTTACAAGTATCTGTATAGGACTGCCTCTGTAATTCGGCATTAATTAGCTGAATCATTATTTTAGAGTGTTACTGAATTATCTTATAATTACTACCTAACTTGGTGCTTGTAAATGAGGCAACAGAAGGAAATGGCAATTCTTTTAAATGTACTTAAAATTAAGAAGGCATAATAAACACTCCATTTTGTCCTTTTGAGAAGCTTTTTTTATCTTCTGTGAGATGTAAGGCTAGTACAACTGCTTTCATCTGTGCCTTGTAGATTTATTACAATCATTACAACAAATGGAAATGAATATTATTCAGGTTTATTACCCCATAGTATATCTTTATGAACACACAGGAAATCATGTTGCTTCTTTATCCACTGCCTACAAAGAGACAGAAAAAAATCCTGCCTGGGAAAACAGACTATTGTGATTAAAAAAAGATCATTTGATTCTCCTAGAATGTTTTGCTAATAACTTATCTGCTCTGATTCCCAACACAATCAGACCTAATTGTTGCTCACTAAGAAGCCTCATTATGGCTTGACTGGGAAGGTAGTTAGGAAATATCACGTACATTTTTGTTATCTCTGATTCTTCTCTGGAAGTGCTAATTCTGTTGTACAAAGTCTATGGCACCACATCTCCCTGCTCCAAGAGTGCAGAAGGAAAAGGGAAGAAAGGGAATGTTTGTCATCAGGTAAATCACAAAGGCTGGTTTGGGGTTCAGGTTCTTGGGATCATCTTTGAATGCTGGGGACAAGCCCCTTTGCTCAAACACATTCCCAAATACATTCCCAAAAGACTACTCTGCATAATTTTTTTGCAGGATTTTTTGATGGCACAAACACACATTTATAAAATTATGAAAAAGCACGCTAAGACAATCTCTCCCTATTCTCAGGCTTTTACTTAAAAAGTCCTCTTTGTAACTTCTCCGCTCAGACTAAAAGAGATTGTCCAGGTCAACAGCTCTGCCAGACCAAAGGGGAGTCAATGTTGTGCAACCAGTTGTACAAGCAACCAGACATATCTGGCGTGCTTTAGTTTTTCAGGGTGTATTCAGAGATTTGCAGCAGGCCCTTACAGCCTGCCTTCTCTTACTTTTACCACATACTTGGTATGCAGGACTCAAAACATACCTACAATGTCTATTTTCTCAATGTTTTGCTGTTAGAGCCAAGGGCATGTTGGTACTTGACTTCTTTAGAATCTAAGTGATTCTAAATTTGAAACAAATATATATATACATATATATGTACACACAAGAAATAGAGACGCTTGAAAAATCTTTGTTGTGAACATATTTTTAGCCTGGCTGTTCTCAAATACACTGCTTCCTCAATACTAAATATTATACACAGTTTGAAATACTGCAACGGTTTATTATGGATGATTGCTGGGAGGATGGTACTGATACAATGAAGGTATGAAACATTAAATCACACTTAACTTTTATATCTATGAAAAAAGAGATGATTTTCATACCATGGCATGTTTATTGCTTTGAGACCTAGCCTGTTATTTATTAGGGTTTACTCTGTAGTTCTTAGAAATGGTAGAATATTACTATTGTGATTGCTTTTATTGCTAGAATCATGACGGTATACAAACTCCATACAGAGCAGTTTAAATCATGGGAAGAATGCACAACATGTTTAAACAATTTTGTGGCAAAGATAGCCCACAAATAACCCCATCTTACATGTAGTACACTTTAAGAAACTTACCTTAAGTTTCCCAATCCTCTTATCCAAGATCAATCAATGAAAAATGTGTGCCATAGCTGGTCTTTGAAAGCAACATTCTAAATAGACAGCAGTGCTCCATTACTAGGAAATATAGCCATCTTGACAACTAGAATATGAAACACTCAGAAGTTTAGATGATGAAAATATGATGAAAAAATTTTGGTTGGAAGGGACTTTGGGAGCTATCTCCTTCTCAAGGCAGGACTAACCTTAAGGTTTTGTCAGGCACCTCAGAATCCCAAGTAAGCAAATTTTGATTACTTCCTCTGCTCTCCAAATCTCCCAGAGACAAAATGCATCTCTCTGTTCAGTTTATATCCAGAAGAAATCAGTTTGGGTGCATTTAGATGTGTGACTCCTACCTGCACTGCTAATATCAGTACAACAGTAGTTTTACATATTAATAGTGCTGCCAACCTGTTTGAAGAGCCCTCTTCCAATTGTGTGTGACATTTCCAAACACTACAAAACATCTCCACAGCGAGTCAATTCTTCTCTTTGCTTTCTTTTAAATTACAAATTTAAGCTGAATTAGCTGAGCTGTTTCTAAAGAGCAGACTCAGGAACAAGATTTTTGCTGAAAAACCCAATGTCCTCCCATAACTTGAGAGCAAGGACAAGAAGCTCTGTCAAAGAACAGCTTCTCTGTGCAGTTTCTGTGCAGCTCCACACACATCTGGTCAAAGGATGAGCTTTATAAAAATTTTTATGGAATCCATTCAGTGTGGACCTGCCTTGAACAGATGCTGACTGTGAGGATGCCAGCCTCATGGAGCATATTTGAACCTGTCTGCTTTTTTGGAGAGCAGAAGTCAGCTGTGTGTCAGGGTGGGATTTGGGCATAAGCAAGACAGGAGCCAACCTGCCACCAGACCCTGCTACCAAGTACCTTGGTACCAAGCCTTGGACCAGCCAAGTGGACAGAGTGCAAGGGGCCACACTGAGAAAGGGAGCGTGAAGACAGTAAGGAGGTAGAAAAGACAAAGCAGGCAGAGCAATTTGCTCATGGCACTCATCTCTACCAGTCCTAAGTGCTTTACAAGCATCAATGATTTCATTTTCACAGCATGCTGGGAACTGAGGTGATACTATTAACAACATTTTGAAAAAACCTCCAAAATCTGGGTAATAATTCCAAAGTTTCTAGTATTCTTGGTGTCTGTTCTGAGTCATTATTTGTTTTTCTCAGAGCATTTATCACTACATAATGTTTCAGGCATTCAGAGTTCATTACAGATGTAGATGCTCATATGTCTGAAAACCAGAATTCATGGCCAAATGTCTGTAAAAGGCTAAATTAAGGATAACCTGTGAAAAAAATTGTTTAAGCAACTATGCAATGTCCTAATGGGTCTCTTCAGCAGAGCCAAACAAGAAAGAGAATCCACAGCTCAGGTGAGGCTCCCTGTGCTCCAGACTTTCTAGTATGCCTCCACTTTCAGCTGGGCACCCTAGAAAAATCTGCTGTGGGCTGGTTTAGAAGAAGGAATTTGTCAAGATGGAAGAATAATTGAAAAAGTTATGAGAGAATAACATGGCAGGAAATATTATTAAAATATTGATGAATATGCTTAGTTTCCCCTGCTGCTACATCATCTTACCCTTTGGTCTGACTGGTGGCTCTAACTTCTGGACAGACACAACCCAGAGAGCTCTAAGTGACATCTTCCCTGCTCCCAAAATCCATCCAGAATAAACCTCCTGTAAGACATTTCTCTTCTCTAGCCCACAATTAAGTAACTTCTTTCCTGCCTCTTCCTGTTTATGTCCTCCTGCCCCTCAGTTATTGTTCTCAGTGGCTGGAGCATCACATCTTTCTGCAAGGGATGGCATCCTTCCTTCCCTCCCTCCTAAAACCTACTCCCTTAAATTTTCTTCCGTGCATCTTTAATTAGCACACTGCCAGCTTCAGGCACCAGGACACTTTCTCCTGCTTAAATCCTCCTCAAAGTATGATCACGTTACATTGCACATTACAGAGTATGGAAGCGTTTAATGATGAAAAGCTCTTTTAAATGTTTACTCTGTTGAACTTGATGAGATTTTCAATACCCCACTGTGTCAAACCTCCACATACACACACAAATGCAACAAAAGGTTTAGGAATGGAATAGTTCAACCTACACAGTCAACATCTCAATTTGTTGGATTAGGGAAACGGCCTTGCACCTGCACTGAGTTCAGCACTGCGAGGTTAACTCCAGTTTCAAGGCATTAGCTTGAATGCAAATAAAATATGTTTACTCAGTTAGGTTTGAACATGTGTTGCTTCAGTTGCCTGATAGCCTACCATGACATTTATACTTGTGTTGATTCTTACAGTTAGGCTAAATCTCTATAACTTTTAGACTATTTTTTTGTGTGAAAATGCAAAAAAAATAAAAAAAGGAGAAAGCAGTATGTTTGATTTCTCTTAGATGCATACAGTGCTCAGATAAAATGAACCTATTTACCCCTGGGTTTCTTATTAAATATCTCATTTCAGGAAATACTTTACATCAATTTGACACTCTTTCAGGCACAAAACTGTTTGCCTGTGAGCTGGTGCCATCACTAAAAGATCCTTAATTTCTGATTTCTGATGATGAATTTATAGCGATTTATTACAGCAGCCCTAGCCCATCCCAGCACTTTGCTTCTGCAGAACAGGGGTGCTGCCAGTTCCTTGCAGCCCACCAGAAGCAAAACTCAAAGGATGGCTCCTCTAAAAAACTTTGTCTGACGGATCCTCATACGTCATTTCTTGGCATTTATCTGTCAAATTATTTGGCAGTTCTCTCCATATGAATTGTAGCAGTTTAGCTGCAACAATTTCCAGATCAAAGCTGTCAATCACTAGGAAATTCCCATAAGGACATGCAAAAGGACCTGACAGGAAAATTAGCTAAAGCTGCAATAATCTAGAAGATATAAAAAAGATTAAAAAAAAAAAAAAGGCAAAATTTCCCAAATTATATGGATTGTACTTCAATTACTGTTTTCCTTTGAACAATTTAAGACAGTGAGCTATCATAGCCGCTAGATCTGCAGGAAAAAAAATCTAGAAAGTGAGTTGCAATTCATCTGTTTCCTTGGCATTCCCTTCCTTTCCAATTAAATATGCTTTTCTTTTCTTCACCATTATTCTGAGGAGGCAGTAAACTTCAGTCTAAATGGGCATTTACATGAAAATCAGAGCTCTCCAAGGCATCCACTGAAACTCTTTTAATACAATATTTGCTTTAATTTGATTTTCTCTCTTGCTAGTGGGAGAGTTTCAATTGCATTTGGTATGATTTATAATTGTACACCCTCTCATCCTGTAGTGGTCATCCCTTTCCTAAAACTGCATCACTTGACCAGAAAAAATTGAATTCTTTTTACAAGTAAACAGCTCAGCAGTCAATACTGTCCACAGATGATAGTGAGCACAGCACATTCATAGAGTTTCTCAAATGTCAGAAACCTCACTTTAGTCTCCAAGAAATATAATCTGTTTACATCACCTGCAGCTTCTTAGTTGTCTCCTTAAGGAAGACTGCTTTCTTGAATAATCTCTTCTACTTTATTTTATGAAAAAAACAGTTTCATCATACCTATTTCAAGCAATCTTTACCTTCCTGAATACAAGTGAATAGGGGAATTATATTTTGTGATTCTCCTTTATCTCTCCACTTCAAAACATGAAGCCACATACAAAGGATTAGGATGTGAGCATCTTCTTAAAGATATTTAATCCTGCTTCCATTATATTTATCTCACTTTTTTTTATTAAAATAATCTGCCACATGCTATTGAAACTGCCTCTCAAAGAAACAAATACTTCTTCTAAAGAAGGAACACTGACAAAATGTATTGTTCAAATTATTAAAAATTAGTATTTATCATTGTATTTACAGAGATATACTAAACTTTTACCAAACACAGAGTGATGTACAAAAAAAATAAAGGCTAAAATCAGCAGCAGAAAAGCAAAATTCTAATAATTTACAAAATAACTATTTTTTTCTGTTGCTAATCTATGCTATGACATGCCAAAGCACTGCCATGCTTGTTAGAATACTGAACTCAAAGCAAAAAAACTTGTTGATCTCAAACACATACTCTGGGTTGGATTTTCTATTCCCACATTTATCTCTACATATTTGGTTGCATATCTGCACAGTATAACATAGATATAAAAAGTTCAGTACAGAAAGCACCTAGACATGTCTGCATGTGTATCTTCTGCTTAGCTATGTATGTGTGGTTGTATTCTCACTGATCAGACATACAACTGATGGAAAAATTAATTTTTTGTCTTTCTGTCCGTGCATGTCCACAGGATCTTGGAGTTTGGATTTTGTGAGGTTTATCTTTCTTGCAAATTGAAGCTCTTAACAAGCCATTATTTATCACCTATCCCAGCTTCAGTATTAGAGTTGTGAGAAAATCCAGGTGATTACTGAATAGTTCTTTGATTTCTTCTGGCAAACTTTGGGTTTTATTTCAGAAACAGTGTGCATTACCCAGCCTCAGGTCAGCTACTTCATCTGTGTTAATTGTTGGCTTAAAACCATTTCTCTGCCTACACTACAAATGACAGCACTTTCCAACATTTTTTTTTGCTCTTCTTGATCCTAACAGAATATCCTTACAACAAAGACAGCAAACTTTGCATATGCACATTGCATGAAAAAGAGCCATGTGGAGACATTGCTTTCCTCCGGAAACCATGAAACACACCAATGTGTGGTTCCTCAGGAGTTAACATAGCCTATAAGACAAAAGCATATGTATTTCTGTAATATGTTTACTCTAGCTTGTTTTACTTGCTTTTAGAGTGACTACAGTCCAGATGTGCATGAAGTATATAAATACTTATATACATATATATAAATATATTTTCTTATTTTTTATATTTTATATAAATATATAAATATATATGTGTGTATTTATATACATATTTGTGCTCAGCTGTTTTACTTGACTGTATTATTAAAGACAGGGTGGAAAACCACAGAGAAAACCTGCCAAGCACAGAGCCTGGGTAAGATTTGCAGCTTCTCGGGCCTGAGACAGTCACATGAGGGGACATTCCCAAAGAAGCTGCAAATACATCATCAGTCAAACATTCTCCTAAGCAGAAATCCCCTGCACCAATCGGGAAATCCTGCCAGCCTGAGACAAATCACTCAGAGCCACTGGCAACCTAAGATCTGAATGAAACCATTTCATGCCATGCTGGAGAAGCTCTTAATCCATGGTTAACTTGGGGAAGGGCTAAAACCACTGTAGCCCCCTTCCTAGGGCTATGGCTTTTGGCTGGACGACTTCAGTGGACAGAACTTATCAGTCACATCATGGAGGGTGAGAGTGAGATGCTCTGAAATACATCATCATCTCCAAATCAAAGTTGAGGATCTACGATACAACTGTGCACAGGTTGCTTGGAAATAAATGCTCACAGTGAATGCAAAGGGACTTATACTCGTATTAAAGGGAAAATCCAGAGATGCAGTGTCTCCTAATCCTCTGGGCCGCTCATTTGTCTGGTCTCTGTCTGTGCCCTTAATGCATCCCGAAAATTATCCCACCAGAGCAGTGGGATTTAACTTACAGTTTACAGTCTAACTGAAACTCCATCAGACTTCTCACAATCCCTAAGGTCCCTTTGTTTTTCTGTCATCCTAATAAGGTGCAGCTTCTTGTTTCCAGATATGGCACTGCCCTGAAAGCAGAAAGCCCCTAATGGGATCAATGCACAAATTTCCTTTCTCTGTGAGGATGTGTTTTTGCCTGAATAAAATTTCTGTGATGCATTTGTTCACCTCTATCAATGCCTTATCAAGGCTTTTCCTGTGGTGAGCAGCATTTTGAACAGTGCTCATATCCATCTGTGAGCATTAGCTGTGTGGGAAAAAATCTCCTTCTTATAGAAAAAAAAATATCCATTTGCCTGAACCAGGGCTATGCCAGAATATTATTAACTTCAAATCCAACAAGTAAAAACAGGGAGGATGCACATCAATATCTGGAATGATACTTAATATTACATTCTACCAAGCCCTGAAATAACATCATATGGCTAATGCTGCAGTGAACAAGGAGTAAGCATTGAACACACTTGAAGGCAGAGACTGCCATTTACAGATGTGCTTCGGATAAGATTTGTAACACACAAGTCTGAGTCTCCGTCTTCCTTTCAGCTGTTACAGAGATGCAGGGAACTGGGAAACACAGGCAAAGGAGGATGGACTGAATTTGATGGACTCTCTCATCTCTCACCTCCGACTGAGGTTTCTCTGAATTGCTCTCCCTACTGATTCATAACAAGAGTGGAGTGTCATGTCTTATTCTTCACCAAGGCCTCTGGGACACTGTTGGAGAGCCTCAAATCAAATGTTGGCTGTGAAGACACCTTATAAGAAACACCTTTCTCACTTCACGTGAGCCATATAAAGTTACCTCCCACGTGAGAACTGATATGTCTTTGCCAATTCTGAACCACCTTCATGGAAATAAACTTTTGGGATAAGAGTTATGAATGTTGCCCCTCTGTTACAACCCCTAAGATGATACTGAAAACTGCTGTCAGTTTCTTCCTGGCAATCTACACGCCTGAATCTGCAGACTCTGATCAAACTAGAAGGAAATTATCAAAGGGATACTTCAGATATTGATACTTCCCCAAATATTGCTACTCACCTTAGCATATACCACTGCTAAAACCTCCACACAGACACAAATGGAAAGAGAAAATGACAGGCTTTTGTTAGTGTGCTTCAAATGCTTATTGTTTTCTTCATTCCACTTTTGCAGCTTAAATCATAGTCAGCTTATAATATCATTACTGGTATGAAAACCATCCTGACAAGTATTTCATGTACTCTATAAAGGTCACATATGCCCATTAATTTAAACCACATTTCCCTTTTGTTCTTAATTTCCCAAATACTTTCTGCATTTTATATACATGCTTTCTGGACTTTGTGACACTTAATAACCCTTCACTGTCCATCAAAAGGAAATACATTCTTTATATTGCTGTAAGTATTAGAATTTCTCATATCAGGCTGGAGTATCTGCAGCTCTTCCCTTTCACGCTTCAATTTACAAATCATCAAACTAGATGGAGAATTTTTTAACTTAGTATCTGTTTTCATGCATAAGGCAGAAGGTTGCATCATCTTTCATGAAGTGTTCCAGTAATCTCTGGATTCATAAATTTCTTGCCCTTGTCAATTTGTCTCTTTGATTAGTTTTAATTTTTTTTGTAATCAGAACTGGCATGGGGAAGTACTTTAGGCTGTTTTGACCAATTATACCTTCAATCCTTGAAATCATCTTTTTGGCATGTCTGATTAAAATGGATCAATTAAAAGGGACATTTTGCTCTTCCTTGACATGAACTCCTCACTTTCATCCCATCTCATATTTTAGTTCCCAAGAGTTACGGCACCATTAGAAGATTTTTTTTTTCTGTAATCAAACTATGATAATTCTTTTTATAATGGTGCAATTATCTCCTCTCATCTGGTTTCACCTTAGCTAGCTCAGTGAGTCATAGACCTTTACATCTACTGCATCTACGCCCACTGATGATCAACAAGGAGCGACAGTCCCTGGGATTCATTTGCTCTCTGCAATGGATTTACAAGGAAGAACTTGCTTAGACACCCTTCAGTACAAGCTCTGAAATAAAAATATGCAGGCAGAGTGTACTGCCTACTTTATGTATTCATTTTTTTAACGATTCCCACTAAAAGAAGGTCTAATTCTTTCACTCCTGACAGTGTAAATCATGTTACAATCACTATTGTTGTGGTTATAGAAAAGCAGTATAAATAATGCAAATACAGCTCAGCACCTCTAGTTCCTTAACTGTCCCGTGCTTCCTTTTAGTAGTCTTTTTCATTCTTTTTACAGAAAAGAGTAATGGTTAGGACTTGAAAAGTCCTGCAGGACCAGCACCACAGTGACAGGTGTCTTCTGCCTAGGGCAAGACTAAAGTAACCAGATTAAAAAGATCAGTACCTGCTCTTACATTTGGAAGTAGTTCTGTCTTCCATGCAGCTGTTGAACACAAAAGATTTCTGATAGGCTCATGTTTTCAGTTTTAAGTCATGCATAGAGGACATAAATGAGCCATGCCTGTAGAAATTCTTGTTTTCTAAACCCACGATGAGTTGTGCCCTGATACAACTTTGACTCTTAAACAAGATTTCCTTTGAGTCCTGGCTGATCTTCCTTTAGAAATCTTGAGAGAAGTACATAATTTCTACTCTGTGAGTGTCTAGCCAGGGCTGAGAATGGAATGCAAAATTAATAAATAAAGAAAAAACGTACAAAATTACTTTCATTTGGCCTCTTATGTGTTTGCTCTGTTTATATATGAAAGATTTTTTTTTTGTCAAAATCACTCATGAAAAGCAGAGCTCAAAGTGGTGAGTGCATGAACAGCATGCACAGAAGCCAAAATACAAATGTGCATGTACAAGAATTCCTGCCAGAAATTCTTGCACATTCCTGGAATGTGACTCTTCTGACCAGGTTCGAGCAGGCAGGGAAGGCAACATCAATCTTCAGTGGCTGCTGCTAATCTATATGGTAAAATTCCCAATAATATGGGGTTTCTAAAATTCATTCCAATGATGAATCCATTCAGACAGAGCACGGCGCATGTTCCTTCCCAGACAGCAACCAAAAGTGCTTTAACTCCACATCACTCATGCTCAGGCAGCATTCCTGGGAAGGCCATGGCTGAAAAGCAACCCTGGTCCTGCAATGGAAAACAGTAATCTGTGATTTGGGAAGTAACGAGCTTTGTACTTTGTAACCTTCTTAGTGGCCTGAGATAAACCCTGCAATCTCTTTGTTCCTCCACTCCCTGCCTATAAAATGCTGATAATGCTGCTCTTCTTTCCAGAACTCAGAAGAAATGGGTCTGTGTGGCTCTTGGATGCTGCAGGTGCCAGGATTGTGCAAGCACTGATAGAGAGAGCACCCTTTGTGGAAGCCAAGCTGAGTTGGTTTAAACCAGAAGAGAATGAACCACAGCCAAGCTACTGGGTCGGTGAGGAAACCTACTCTCACCTGTGAATCACTAGGGACAAACTAATCCAGTGTGCCAAAATTTCTGTCACTCTTGGCTTGTGGGCCAAGTCCTGGTGAGTTCAGTGGGAAAATGCTGGAATGCATGACCTTTCATTACCAGACATTTAGTTTAGGCCAGACAAATTCCAGAGTAACCTTGATCTCCAAAGCCATGACACATTCTCAGAACACTGACTTATGATTTATTGTGACAAATATGTTCCTTTTTTAACAAAACCTATGCAAATCAATGTGCATCTGACAAGGACCAATTCTCCATGTTGTGCAAGATCAACTGCCCAGTGTGCCCCAGGTGACACATTGAATGAGCTCCTTGAGCTGGATCATAGCCTACAAAGGAAGTGAGAGATTAATATGTGAACAAAATCAACAAATACATCTATTTAGGAAAGCAGTGCAACTTCTACCAAAATCAATAGATTTTTTTTTCCTTTTCTGTCTTGCACATGTTTCTTCCTCATTCTCTTAGCTTCACAGCATTGCTCTTCTCAGTCTCTTCTTCACTGTATGCTTTGGAAAGAGTCCAGCTGAAATCTTTCTTCTCCAGGAAATACATATTTTTAAAAATTTAGAAAACAAACATTTTTCAAATCTCAATATGAATTTTATCATGCAGGTTAATATCAAACTATCTCTTATTGCATAATATCTAAGAGCAGGCAATTTCAAGATTATAGAAGAATCTGGAAAATTACATAAGAATTCTCCTTTTGCTGTAGGAGCTTTAAAGCTGCATCTTCATTCAATCAAGAAGATAATTTCCTCTATGCAGCAAGTTTCAGATTCTGCTTATGACCTTGGTGTCATGACAATTTTGATACTAACTTATTCCACACTTTAAGTATTGCTACTAGAACTGTGAATAATCATCAAAATTAACTAGCCTATAGACTGATTAAATAATTTCCTCCAATTAGCATTTGATATGTTTATTTAGTGCTGGAGGGTGCTATTTGCTCTTTTTACAGCTGCTAAACACTGTGTCTGGGTTTTTGGCACAGGTGCAGTACTATAATGGTTACTACAAAATTTTTATCAGATTACTGCATGAGTTACCATTTGATACTGTAAAAATGCCAGTAGGTGGTAGATAAATATAAGGACACAATTAGCTGCCACTACCTTTAATTGCTTGGGAATTCATTAATATTGAGATAAGGCTGCATTCTGTGGCAATGAAAGTTGTTTTACAAATCGTATTTTCTTACAATAGTGTGAGAGCAAGAGAGAAGTTGACTATAAACGACGTACACATATGTGGTAATATTAGAGCTTCAGAAAATACAAACTACTGCCCATGTGTTATTCTTTATGCTTTCTTTGTCCTGCCACAGTTTACAAGACCTATGATCCACAGCAAGCAACACCCTGTGGGATGTTTTTATTTTGAAGTAGATGAAATTATTGGTGCTAATAGTCAATAAAAACTATGATTTGAAATGTATCAGAAATAGATGTTTTTAATTGTATGTCCTGGCCCTTTGCACAAGCGATTGCTAATGCCAATATGCATTAGAAATGCACTTGTACTATACTTAGATGTGGCTCAACCACAGTTACAACGGGGCCATTAGAGAGCATTAAAAACAAAGGAAAACAAAAAGGTAGAAAAGAAAGAATACAGGTTAAAAGGGAACATGTTCTGTTGCTCAGCTAAAGGATTTATCTATAATTAGAAAACTAAATTGTTCGAAATTAGGTTAAATAGATAAAATAATGATATCTCAAACAACATAAACATACCATACAGGAAACATACTGACTTACATTTAGTCTTGCAAAGAATTCTAAAGACTTTCAGCATGGCTTGTGAAATTAGCTTTAACTCAATTAACTGGCAAGTCAGAGAAGACTGTGGACTCCTCTCTTGGAAGACTCATGCCTGTTGGTCAGGGAAAGTAAACTCTCACCTTTTTTTCCAGCATCTTCCCAAAATGCAATTACTTCTGACCAGCTGCAGATGTCAGGTAATCAAACTGATATGAGCCAAATGGCCCAAAAATTAAATCTGTGGTGAGTAATGCTGGGTAAAGGAATAAAAGTGTGATCATGTGGTTGCCTGCATTCCTGGGCTGGAGCTGTAGAGAAGTGGGAAATGCCCAGCTGCCTTAGTTGGAACTGACTCAAAACTTCATCCGCTTTGGTTCGGTTCTCAAAATAGGGCACATGACCTCTAAGACAGTACAGTAGGCTGCTTTTACACTACATCACTGCTCCTGCACCCCCTAATACCAATTCGCTCACTTTTCCAAGCACAGGAAGAGGTACAATTTGACACTTGCCAAGTTCCAGCATTATCTTGTTTTGTAATGCATTATCCATAGCAAATTTGCCCCTATCTTTAGGAACAGAGATGACATCTGCTGCAAGAGTGCTTTAACACTTGTCTGTCTGCTGCTTTCAGTGTCAGGTGTCTGACATGAGTTAACCTCACATAAAATCTAATATGAGGGAAGAGAATTGTTCATTGGAGGTGTCCGTGCTGCTCCTCTTGACCTACTTGGAAAACTATGACTCGACTCTTTGCGGCTTCCCCCATCGCAACACAGCTGCAGAAGGCAGCAAAACAGGACCACTTTTAACTTAATCTGAAATGTGCTATATATACATTTGTATGCCTTTGAATAACATTATTTCCAAACCATGCAAAGCCCTTTCGTTACTTTATCAAGCCCACTACACATCCCCCTTTTTTCCCCCATGGAACTGGCATAATGAGAAAAGATAGCCTTTTCTCTTCACAGATAAAGACCCAAATTGCATTTTATAATCTGACAATTACACAGTCTGATTTTTTTAAAATAAAACAGATAAACTCCCCTCCTCATTCAAGATGAAATCATATTTGTTAGTGACAGCTGTTAAAATGCTGCTAAAAATAGATATAGTGTCAACCACTAAAAAGCTAAGTGCTCCTGTGAACCACAAGCAGAAAACAAATGAGCTTTCTACTGAATTTGTGGAAAATCTCTGAGCATCTTGCATGTACTGTGAAAGGTGCTTTATTCTTCCAGCAGCCATATCTGTCTGCATCACAAGGGAAAGGGAGGGGATCAAATGTTTGGTACTAAGGCAGTAGATTGGTATATTCCCTCAATTTTATGTCCTATCTCCTTTTAGTTCCTAAATATACAGTAAAAAAGATGATGCAACACGAAGACTGAGGCTTTGTCCAAGCATTTCAAATATCTTTTTAATTTACAACTTTGCCATGATAAAAAAAAAAGTCAAGAAAAGTAAAACAAAAAAAGTGCAACCAAAGAGCCAAATATACTGCAAATCTAAATTAATAAAAAATAGTTGTTCTGGCTACGCCAATTATTGGGAGAGGAGAGCAGACAGTGTGATTGGATGCTTTTTGCATGGCTGTGACTTGCCGGGTTCCTTGCAGAGCTGTGTGGAACTTTCCTCTGACTTGGAATTGCAGCCTCCAGCCCATCCGCAGTAGTTCTGTTCAATTAATGAGCTGTCTTCCAAACCAGATGCATGACACAAAATGAGAAAAAAGCAAGAACAGAATTGTTCACATTTGATGTTATAATACATCTCAATAGGTTCCTCCTTTTTAGCTAGATTATGGCTAAAAATAGAGCACTAGTGTAGGCACAGTAAAATATGATTTGCTTCCAATAATACAGTAAACTAATTGTGAAATTAGGCTATTGAATGTGCTGCTAACTCCGAGTCTGGCCTCACCAGCACTTTTCTACTTCCCTGTTTAACATTTATCAAGTTACCCAAAAACTTGGACGGATTCAAACAACAGCTGATAAAATATCACCTTTTCCAAGGCCCCGATCCTACAGACCTCGGCACAGGTAAAATTCCTGGCAAGCAGCCCTTTCCCACGTTTGAAGACTTGCACCGAGGCTATTAAAATAGGGTCAAGTTTTTTCCTCCCTCCAATTTTTAAAATATTTTCCTTAAGATGTTTAAATGAAGAGACATTTAATCCCCTGAACTAGACCTTAGCCACAAGTGAAATATTATTTTAAAACCAGCATCACTATTAGCACTGATTTTTCTGTTAATGTCTGGAATCGGGGCGCGTTTGCCCCACCGCAGCCCCGCGAGTGCGACGGGATGCTCCCGCTCCTTGCCCGTATCCCGGGACACAAGGGCACGCCGGGGAGCAGCGGGGACCGGCTCCCCCCGCCTGGCAGCGGCGGGGACGAGGGGATGAAAGGCGCAGGCTCGGCGGGGGAGGGGGGACGCAGCCTCCTCCCGCAATCCCGTCCAGGGGCGCTCCGCTCCCCGCAGCCCGCCCGAGAGCCGAGCGGGGCGGTCGGAGCGGGGAGGGGAGGGGAGGAGAGGGGTGTTCCTCCGCCGCCGCCGCCGCCGCCGC